>CANNZV010001127.1:0-180157 GCA_947561585.1 Caprella mutica | reverse complement strand
ATAGTGATGTTATACGAATAGTGATGTTATACTAATAGTGATGTTATACTAATAGTGATGTTATGCTAATAGTGATATACTAACAGTGATGTTATACTAATAGTGATGTTATACTAATAGTGATGTTATACTAATAGTGATGTTATGCTAATAGTGATATACTAACAGTGATGTTATACTAATAGTGATGTTATACTAATAGTGATGTTATACTAATAGTGATGTTATGCTAATAGTGATATACTAATAGTGATGTTATACTAATAGTGATGTTATACTAACAGTGATGTTATACTAATAGTGATGTTATACTAATAGTGATGTTATACTAATAGTGATGTTATACTAATAGTGATGTTATACTAATAGTGATATACTAATAGTGATGTTATACTAATAGTGATGTTATACTAATAGTGATGTTATGCTAATAGTGATATACTAATAGTGATGTTATACTAATAGTGATGTTATACTAACAGTGATGTTATACTAATAGTGATGTTATACTAATAGTGATGTTATACTAATAGTGATGTTATGCTAATAGTGATATACTAATAGTGATGTTATACTAATAGTGATGTTATACTAATAGTGATGTTATACTAATAGTGATGTTATACTAATAGTGATGTTATGCTAATAGTGATATACTAATAGTGATGTTATACTAATAGTGATGTTATACTAATAGTGATGTTATACTAATAGTGATGTTATACTAATAGTGATGTTATACTAATAGTGATATACTAATAGTGATGTTATACTAATAGTGATATACTAATAGTGATGTTATACTAATAGTGATGTTATACTAATAGTGATGTTATACTAATAGTGATGTTATACTAATAGTGATATACTAATAGTGATGTTATACTAATAGTGATGTTATACTAATAGTGATGTTATACTAATAGTGATATACTAATAGTGATGTTATACTAATAGTGATGTTATACTAATAGTGATGTTATACTAATAGTGATGTTATACTAATAGTGATATACTAATAGTGATGTTATACTAATAGTGATATACTAATAGTGATGTTATACTAATAGTGATGTTATACTAATAGTGATATACTAATAGTGATGTTATACTAATAGTGATGTTATACTAATAGTGATGTTATACTAATAGTGATGTTATACTAATAGTGATGTTATACTAATAGTGATATACTAATAGTGATGTTATACTAATAGTGATATACTAATAGTGATGTTATACTAATAGTGATATACTAATAGTGATGTTATACTAATAGTGATGTTATACTAATAGTGATATACTAATAGTGATGTTATACTAATAGTGATGTTATACTAATAGTGGTAAAAGTTCTTTTAACTAAACATTGCTTTCTATAATTTTGTAACATTCAGTATCCTGTACTATAATAAATAAAGGCTAATATTGACCTTCATATTTACTATGTAGTATATTGACCTTCCTTTATAACAGCCTATTATTCATGTACCAATTCATCTCATGGTTTACTTTATTTAAACGGACTGATTTATTAGATTTCTCTTCTTGAAATGGAAGACAAGGATTTATATTATATTTAATTTCAAGATGAACTATTTATGGAATACTATGATAGTTAAGGTTTATTTGAAACGCATTTTGATATTAATGTATTTATTCAATGTAACTATTTAATTTCCCAATTAACCTAACTAAAACATATGAATATAAATCGTGATTCAGTGTGCGCTATATTGTACAGACCTAAACTTTTAGTAATCCGTTAAATGAAGATATAGAAACAGTATTTTGTTGGTAACTCATTTGCTACACACGCCGATATAGCTGAAAGGGCCACGCCCCTTTTTGGACAACGCCCCTTTTGCCATGACTGGATCTACAGAACCGCTGTAGCTATAGGAAAACCATGCCACTCAAAATTTGCAATAATGCATTGTTACATCCTAAAGTCATAAGCTGATTTCAACATGTTACACACTAGAATATTATTCGTAATTGTTCCTGTTTCCATTTTTCAATTACTTGATTCCTGATGATTCTAAACTGGAATTCAGTCTTAACTTTATCATACCATCTTGCAACTTCCTATTTTGGAAGATAGGAAGATTACTTCACTATTCGTATTTGTAACGAAACGTTACACCATTAATGTTCCTATCTATTTGAATGTACGTTTTGGAACTCATACCTACATGGTGTTGGTTATTTGCATGGAAGAGGCAGGTCAGCGGCAGTGTACAATACTGACAGTATCACTGGTGTTATGTCAATATTTGTTGCATCA
Source organism: Caprella mutica (assembly GCA_947561585.1). NCBI lineage: Eukaryota > Metazoa > Arthropoda > Malacostraca > Amphipoda > Caprellidae > Caprella > Caprella mutica. Next base: position 177,870 of record CANNZV010001127.1, on the reverse strand, counting down.
TACCTATTCTGCAGTGGTTATAGTTTGTTGACGGCAGGAATTTTATCCAGATGAACTTGTTTTCCAGATGAAATTTCGTGTTGCTTTATTCGTTTAAGTATGTAAGGCTGAATTTACTGGCAATTTATCATGGCAGATTCACACAAGCAGTTACACGGTGTGAGAAGTCAACCTGCAGAAATGGTCATCTCGATCTATTATCTAATATTAAATAATCTACTACTCTGTGTGATTTTATCTACTATTACATAATCAACTACTGTGTAATATTATCTACTATTACATAATCAACTACTGTGTAATTTTATCTACTGTTACATGATCAACTACTGGGTAATTTTATCTACTTTTACATAATCAACTACTGTGTAATTTTATCTACTATTACATAATCAACTACTGTGTGTATCATTTATGCCAAGAGTTTGTCTTCCATTTCAGTCTAATGAGAAACTCTTGAATTTCTAATTGGCTGCTCTTTTAAGTGTTCTCCAGACAATTAGATATAATCCTGTTTTAATGGCAGTCCCAAAACGGCAACGAAGTATGGGATTTAATTACAGCGACCCTATTATAGGTAAGTAATGCGAAACTATGGTATATAGTTGAGAAGAAGAGAAAGGTTATTGTTATTGAAAGTGACTTTTGAATTATTGGAAAAAAATAGACATGTAATGAAAAATATTAAATTTATGTGAAAAATATCGAAATATATTGATAAATATCAAAATTTACTGAACAAATATTTATGTTTATCAAAAGTATTATAGTGTATTCGAAGTAAGTATTTACTTCCAATTTTCGTTCGTAAAATTTGATGGTTAGTAATTCTTTACAAATACCACTTATTTTCTAATAGATGGTACCTAATTAAAGAAAGTATTTCTTAAAAGAAGATGTAGAAAAGTTACATCTTAGCATATAGATAAACCATATCGACTTGAGAGCAGCATTGAAGTTGAGCTCTTTGATTTGTTTCTACTTGGCATTTCAATCTGAGAGTGATTACCATCAAATAAAGAGCAAAAATGACTGTACTGATGATAGACCATTGTTCTTTTGTAAAGTGGCCCTGAAAGGAAAGGCCAAACAATTGTACCTTCGCCTCTGTTTTGAAGATATGGCACTGACGATGAAAGGCTTCCTCCACAATGACTACAGAAGGAGACTGAAAGAAGACTTACAGGTGCAACTGGTTTGCAACTCAGAAACTCGTATCTATTTTCGATGAATGTTTTGCACACGTTATGCAAGATGGGCGTATTGTGTAAGTAATGGGCTAGGTTGAGATTTAAATATAGAAACTACTAACGTCGAAGTACTCGAAAATAGGCGTTAGAATTTGAAACAATTGGACCTCTTCAAATTTCAGATTGCTTTTTTTTATACTTTTTTATAGCCCACTCTCGTTCATCTACTATTTTGTCTTCACAATAATAAAATTTATTTATGTGTGTACATTCTAAGATACATTTTTACATTGTAAAGACTATTTCAAAGAAATAATTAATTTTTCGTCCAAAGGTGGAATTCTGTATTGTTTCCAAAACTCCTTTTTCAGCACATAAGTACTTCATTTTAAATTATTAAATTAAAGAAGATAAGAAGCTGAAGATGATTTCAATTGAATTAGAATAAGAAAAGACAACCCTCTTGGTAAAGCAATAGCTAACTGAATAATTCATATCCGAGGTATTTTATGAACCCTTCTCAAAACATGTTTACAGACTCGTAAAATTTGTATACGTGAGTAGCGGGCTTGCAAATTTGGGATGGAAAATGAAAACTCATTCTATTTTGCGTCTGCATTAGCCAACATGGAGCTAACGAAATGAAACAGCTATCATCTACAGTAATAAAATACTGGGGAATTGTATTACTGGAACTCCATTGTTTCTATTTCCAATATTCAATGTATGTAGAAATAGACGAATATTTCATTTTACCAAAATTGTATTTTTTGGTAGATAACCCAATTAATTTCCTATGATCCCACAAGAGCTTGTTTTAAAAAAAGAACAACCCTTTGATAATGGATATATTAAAAAAAATTGTATAGCATGAGAATCATAATTATGATATTTTAAATTGAACTTCTACGAAGTTTTACTCATTGATTTGACAAAAATAAAACAATTTCTATCAGGGTGTGATATATGGTCATGTTTTATCCACAAAAAGTATATTATATAAAAATTAGATTACGTGCACCCAATAGAGCGCATACCTTCGCCGCTGCTTATCCGTTTCTACCAAAATCTAATAAACTGGTTACTGGATAGTGACTAATTGTTCCACCAAGTTTCATGCAATATGGTTCAAAACTTTTTGAGTTATTGAGTCATAAATGACCTTGACCTTTGACCAGATCGCTCCTAAAATTCTACCAGAGGGTTCCTGGACATTGTACAATCGTTCCATTAAATTTTAAACAATTTGGTTGAATACTTATTGAGTTATTGAGTTACAAATGGCCTTGACCTTGTTCTTTGACCCGATCACTCCCAAAATATAACAAAATGGTTCCTGTATATTGACCAATTGTATCACCAAGTTTCATGCAATGTGGTGTATTACTTTTTGAGTTATGAATGACCATGACCTTGACCTTTGGCCGGGTCGCTCCCAAAATTCTAGCAGCAGGTCACTGGACATTAACCAATCGCTTCATCAAATTTCAGGCAATTTGGTTGAACACTTTTTCAGTTATGCGAATAACAAGATGTTATATAAATAAATAAATAAATAAATGCTGTCAATAATATATCCTTATCATTTATATTTTTACTGTGAAAATGAAGAATCTACTATAAGCCTTAAGGACACTTCGAAAGACTTTCCAATTCAAGAACTGTTGCTTGTATTGGATTCAGATACTTTTATCTAGTTTCGGGAAGGAATCTCTATCTCGAAACTTTTGACATAACTGATGTTACAAACTGTTTTGCAGAGGTTATTCTATAGAGTATTTGATGCACAGGGAAGTCGAATTATCGGACACTTCCACATTTTCGGTCATATGCAGAAAAAAACTCTTTGTTTTAATTGGTATCCATGATACCTGGATGTATTATGAATACCATGTAAAATAACGAAGTAAAATTTTATTCATATTTTCTAAGGAGAAAAATCATCCACTAAAGAGTCGATGAATACACTAATCAAATAATCATTTAAATTCAAACTCTTGATGTCAATGATGAAACTATTAAGATGACTATTTAGATAATAATTTAACTGTTAAGATGATTATTTAGATAATAAGATAACTGTTAAAATAGATTTCACTTTCAAAATTTGTGAGTCTTATAAATCTAAAATTCGATATAATATAGTGTTCAAAATATTTTTTTAAATTTAAGTAATATGGATCTTTAGAAATTGAATATCCTGCCACTAAATTATGCGTTACTAAAGATTGATGGCTGTCTTATCTGATCATTGCGCACTCATCAATTAAAATGATTGATGGGGATTTTATAAAAAGATGCTGGGATCAAATAATTAATTTTTGAAGAACTAGCATGACAATTTAAATTCGAATTGAGATACTGTCCCTTTTGCGTTTAATAAATGGCTTCATTTTTAATGAGCTATGTACGTGTTGGAAAATACTTAGAAAGTTGGCAATAAAGCATAATTCATTTTTATATTTTTCATATCATTTTATTGACTATTATTACACGAATTATCAAGGGATACGAAAATTTTATGAAGTGCTCCAAAAATTATACCGTAGCATAGAAGATTAAGTTGAGTCTTCCCCACCATAACTTTCTCTCTCAATCTTCTATGGCCCCACTATAACTTTCTCTCCCAATCTTCTTTGACCCCACAATGACTTTCTCTCTCAATCTTCTATGGCCCCACCCTAACTTTCTCTCTCAATCTTCTATGGCCCCACCATAACTTTCTCTCCCAATCTTCTTTGGCCCCACAATGACTTTACCCCTTAATCTCCTATAATCCCACCTTAAATTTCTCTCCTGAAAGGTGTATGACGTAAGAATTCCCGAAACATTGCCCAAAGATTCCATTCTCAGAGAGTCACATTTATACCGCGTGATGGAGAGGGAAAAGACTGTGTTATGTAAGTAAGAATATAGTATACAGTCAAGGTTTCTAGAGAGAGAGAGAGTTAATTTGACATGATAGGTTCAATATCTAGGTAAAACCACACTTTCCTAGTATTGTGATTGTTTGCTTACTTCTTTAATCCCCTCTAGATGAAATATTTTAGAAAATGTATTTTGAACATTTTATGCTATTATCGTTTGTAATCTATCCATTGAGTTATCCTACAAAGTTGTGTCAATAGTCGGCTATACGCTAGGTAATCTTACATATAAATGGTTTGGTAATCATAATTGACATTAATTCTATTATTATTTCATTTCTATTTCATTCTCATACTTCTAGCAATAATTCTCCATCCAATAAATTATTTGATTATATCTCCATTTGATTAAATCTCCATTTGATTAAATCTCCATTCGATTAAATTTCCATTTGATTAAATCTCCATTTGATTGTATCTCCATTTGATTGTATCTCCATTTGATCAAATCTCCATTTAATCAAATCTCAATTTGATTAAATCTCCATTTTATAAATTTTTCCATTTATAAAATTGATCGAAGGGAAAATTACTCAAATGGAGAATTGGTCAAAAAGAAAAATTATCGAATGGAGATCTGATCTGTTCGATCACCACTTCATTCGATCAATTCTCTCCATTAGATCAATTATTCAATCAATCAATTCTCTATTCGATCAATGGCTTTCGACAAATTCTCCCAGACCCATATATAATCAAGATACATTAACTTACAAGGTAAGCTACGCCTTGATACGAATTTCAGACTCTTCTGCGCATAAACAAATACGCACATACGATTACACAGATGAGACCCTGCAATATTAGATTACATACTTTATATACTACACAGCGGGTTTAACGTTTTTTTTAATATCATCCGTACACTGCACAAACAACCATGGACAAATCCTTATATACTTATTTACCCAGCAAATCTATATGACCTATTTAACCAGCCGAATTGTATATAGAATATGTAATCTAATATTGCAGGGTCACATCTGTGCGTTCGTTTGTTCGTATTTGTTTATGCACAGAAGAGTCTAAAACTCGTATCAATGCCTTTAGTATGATTTTTAAGTTAAAGTTCCTTTCCACTCTTAATTAAAAAAATCTGGTATTGCTTTAAATTTGTAGAGCTAAGGTTATATAACATATCGCAGTAAACAGAATTTGAATCGATCAAGTATTCTGTTCACAATTAATTATATAAGAAATATTCGCATTTCGTTTTTTCTCATTCTGAGATTCATAATTTCATTAGAAGAAAAAGGCCCCCATACTTGAGTAGTATGTTCGTTCGTATATACATAGCGCATACCTATTCAAAATTTCAAATCACAGATCTGCGTTCAAATAGAAAGGGTATAAAAATTAACAGTTCTCAATATCGGAAAATGTTATGATATATGAAAACAATTAGTAAGAAATACTTAATTAGGTAATTGAATTCTTTATATGGATCCATTGTCTTAGAACTACACTATTACGATAAATATTAAAGTAAATCTTAGAATACCTACCGTAACTTGTCGGATAAGGCGGATTATGGACACGCTAAGACTGCCCTAGCTATGCTAGAGCCTATGTAGATATAATATTAAAGTTAGGTAACAGTAAATCTGAGTAAGGCAGGGTTTGCACCATAGTTTGAGTCAGCTTTAATTGGTCCATACCTTACTTTACTGCATGATATGTTGTTAAAAAATAGGTCATAAGAATTAGCCTAAGCCCTAATGCATGCTGAATGATGGGAAATTGAACATTGGTCAAAAATAAAGTCGTATAGATACAAAGTATAATAATAGACCAAAGCTCAATTGACTCAATTCTCCAAATTATTGTACATTTTAAGTTAATGTACGAATACCTAATAGGAGTGCTGTGGTATCACGCTGAAATGAAAATTCAATCAAATTAATCAAAAAACATTCATTAAGTAGGCAGGTGTCTTTGTCAAGCATTTTTAGTTTGTTACAAAGTAACTCGATTAACACAAAGAACATCTTGAGTGACAATACAGTACCGGTAGCAATGATATCTATTGATATCTATCAATCAGCTTTGTTATTGTTTTGATTTTGTCGGATCGTGTTAGCCTATCGAACAGGGGGGCTTTTTCTTTGCTTGAAATTCAGAGGTGTAGTAGAAACAACTGAAAAAAATCTTAAGTTACATATTATAATAAAACTATCGAACCAAATTTGAAATGGTTTGCAGTTTTATTATCAGTAACATTAGTTCTAATGCGTAGAGAAATAAAAAAATTAGAGTGGAGGGGACCTCTAAAGTACAATCTTGAGGACAATCAAAGTAATGCTGAATTCAGCCAGTTTAGTCAAATAAAACGAAGTTAAAGCATTCAATTTCAAGAAAAATTAATAACATAATTATCTCAGGTCATCGAAGCGTCTTTCACAACGAAACTGTAATCATCTTAATATGAACCTGTGCCTTACTCTACCTTGTATATAATATACATTGCAATTTTAATAAACATTACATACTTATAAAGAGACTGATTTGTCCTAAATTCTTCACATACATTATCCTGCACATATTTCCTAAATGAAGTTAATAGGATCAGGAAGTTCATTTCATTCGTTTACACACCACATTGGTCTTCAAAAACCTAATTATTACATTCATTAAGCTTGATGTTATAATTAACATTTGGTAACTCCCTAGCCTGAAAATAACATAGCGGGAAGTAATTACTAGCAATGCTTTCATCTTCCTAAATATTATTGGAAGCGTGATTATGTGAATTATTTCAATTGAACTGCTGTCCAACTTCGGTAAATGTTGATATAAAAAATTAGGTTAGGACTATAGAGAATTAAGAGAAGTATTTTTAATGATTCATTGCAGCTCTTTTAATTATTACAGTAATGTCTTTTGCAGTGTAAACGAAAAGAATTTTGAATGTATATTTCAAAATTTAATAACCTTTAAAAGTAAATATTATTACTTCTAAATGATAATTCAAAAAAATTGTACATGGTGACCCACAAAAAAGTGTACCCAAGTTTGAATTAATGTAAATATCGTACACGTACAATCTTAAGCAATGACGGTGGTTGAATGGATACATTAAAAAAAAATATAATTTTTAAATTCACTTCAACTCATTTTTTAACTACTTATAAATACGATTTTTATATTAATTTTAAGTTGGGTATATTTATTTGTGGGTCACCCTGTATAAAAATAAAAGCAGTGTGTGATATCAATAGAGAAACTAAGTCAATCATAAAATGTTGAGGCGGGTGTATAATTATTGTATGTACATATACTTTATTATTGGACAAAAATACCTCCATCTATGTCATTCATTACTAACAACTCTAAGAAATGCATATCACTACAGTTTCTCAAGTGTTGAAATAAGGAATTCTTCAGTTCCCGAGAGTGTTGAAATCATTATAAGTAAAAGGAGCAAATGCGTAAAATTTTACTGCTGCAATTCACTTAATGGTTTCATCAGTGAAATGGAAACTAGGGAGTTATGTGTAAACTAAAGAGCGGAACTATACAGTATGGACTGCGAAAAGGAAACCCGTATTCAACTGCGTATAACCTTGGAATAGATCAAGATATTTTTAGTCTTTTTATTGCTTTATGTTCGGAATGGTGCATTTTTATCTCTCAATATAGCAAATGATATTTAATTGGTAACATTTTTATTTTCTCAGCTTTGTTATGCAAAACAGTTGTAAAATGGTAAGTTGCACTAAATAGATTTTCTAAGATTATACAAAAGGTTAAAAATATTGTTCCTATTTTATTACACATTTCTTTTATGATGGAGAATAAATATTTGCAAATAAAGAATAAATTATTCCTAATTTATATTTTTTAGGGGAATAAATCTTCAATCGGGTCTGGTGGATGAGCATAGGATCATTGCCTGCCGTTGAAAATTATTTGCAATAACACTTTGGCTGCAGAATAATTGCAATTGGAAATAGCATTGAATGGCCTCTCAGAATCTCAGATCACATACCTTGTAATTTTATTTCGGTGAGGATATTTTAAGAATAAAGCCTATTATCTCCACCTAATTATTGGGACACTGAGGAATAAAATCACTTGTGAGAATGTAGTCTTTAAGCGGGCCAATGAAGAAATAAAGTGAAATTTGAATTTTCGAATATGAATTTATATACAGAATTTAATTCTAAGACACTTTTATTCATGTGACTTTTTCTATTTTTTGCTTATTTTTCTTGGAAATTTGATAAATTGAAGTGATCATATGTTGCATACCGCCCGGTTCCCCTAAAAGGACAAGTGATCATATATTATCCGGTAAAGGGTTAAGAATAATTCTGAGTAAATCTTAATATTTTTCGTTAATGTGAACGAAGGATTGTTTTTTATTCTTTTTTAAATCATTTATAATATTTTGTTTTTATATAATGAAAACAATAGTTTTATGCTTTTGAAATTTTTTTCCATGGATAACTCTTTTTTGCAACTTATACCCTTCTTACTATACTGTTTTTCAACATAATGCTGAGAGAAGAAAAAATTAGCAATTTAACGTCCTTTGCTAAATACAACCGAACGAAATAAAAACAAAATTGCATAATGCAACAAAAAAAAGTAAAATACCTTCATTTCTTCAAAAGTTAAATAAATAAGTTGAATTCGGGTTTCCTCTTTTGTGATCCGTATATTCTGTACAAAAGTAGACAAAAACCTGTTTTCGCACTATAATGTGAAAACAGGTTTTCAGTATCGGTGTCTAAAACTACTGGTAAAAGAAACTGGTGTGATCGATTCATCTGAAATGTAATACAGAGATTGAAGAATAACAAAAAATAAGACTATTAATTTTTTTAGTTTATTAGTTTTTAATTTACAGCTCTTGAAATTTGGATATATTTTTTTTTTTTTTGGGGGGGGGGGGGGCTCCCTGTTTATATGATGCTATTTACTTACATTATGTATACACATAAGATAATTTGAAATTTCAGAATATTACTTACTATTTTAATATATAGAACTACAAGATTCAATTTAAAAATATTAATTAAAATTTATGTAAATTATATTGTTTCAAAGGCAAATTAGGTATAGATTGAATTATAATAATTGACCGAAATTAGTTCAATATTTCATTGTTCAACGAATAAGAAATATTGCTGACACAAACTTTATCGCAACATTAGGTATAGAGGATGGTCATCAATGGGACAAAAAATACAGAAAGATTGATATTTCACTTACTATGGGCAAAGTATGAAAAATAAAAAATTCATGTGTAATATAGATATTACTTTATAAAAGGAAACTAACTCGAATGCTACCACATATTCTGTTGACTAGAAAAAAAATAAATAAAAAACCAAAAAAATTGTCCCATTGTACAACAGCACTGGTGAACAATGGGACATACCCCTGTGAACGATGGGACAGTTTATCAAACTTGTATATTGTTGATGTTATGGTTAAATTTCAAGTTCGAATTATCTCTTCATGTTGTCCCACACTCAGTTGGTTCATATAATATCTATTTAATGTCCTCTAGCCTCACCGATGCCATGTCAGGAACATTTGTAAAGTTAAGCTCATTGCACTCGAATCTTCGCCTAACATCAATATTTCGTATTTATCTTTTTCATGCTTTTGGCTAACAGAATACGTTTTAGAAATCGAATCAAATTCTACAATTTCATAAACCTTCATTTCCAACGTTTTCGGTAGAGATTTAAGTACTTCAGACGAATGGATCAGTTAAATTAAGAGTTCTATACCAGACCAAGAACAATAGTTCACAGGCCATCTACGGCGGATACTTTAGAAGTGATTTAAAATGCCTTATCCTTAGTGGCACCAGCAAAAAGCTTTTCTTTCTCTGGTGTATCAGTTGCAATCATGCTGCGTCTTTTTCTTTTATTAATGAAATTTGTTTTCTGTGCAGTGCTTTGTGATGACCTCAGATTGCAAAAGCCCTTGAACATGGTCGAAAGTCCCGCTTCAGCTGGAAGCTCTGTTTCTACAAGAAGCCCTGAAGCTACAGTTCAAGTTATTAAATCAAAAATAGATATTTATTGATTCATATGGAGTAACTAAACAGTTTGGATGACAATAGGGCACTGTCCCATTGTAAACCAAATTTTCTGTCCCAATGATCACCATGACACCATTTTGAAAACATATGGGTATAGCAACTCAACTACAAAAGTTTAAAGGCAATCTTTTCATATGATCATATTTTACATATTACTTAATATTATGTAAAAATGCCGTAAGCATTATATGTTAAATTAACAGATTTACAACAATTGAAACAAAGTACGAAAAATTTAGTTTTCCCACCTCTAAAACACGTTTTCGCTTTTACACAGGGCTGACTGCACCCCAACCGCTGAATGCAATGCGAGTGAATGCACTGAAGTATGCCTAATTTACCACTAAGATTTTGTTACAAATTACCCTCAAATAAAAAAGTTATTCAGCATGTCTCATTGATGACCATCCTCCCCTACATTTTTAAGCAAATAATTATACATTTTTTATGGGCATATACGGCAATCTTCATAAATTAACTCATCCTATAAAATAGTATGTATATCAAATGCCTATAAGCTAGCTAATACCAGCTAATACTGGAATGAATAATATACCAACCTAAGCAGAATAAATTATGTAATATTCTAATTATATCTGAGTTGATATTACGTAAATTCAAATATGATTTAAAATGAGTTATTATTCATCCCTTGATGAAATAAACACTCAGCTATGAACTAATTATATAACACTATAATAAGCTATACTGTATAGTGTATATATAGTTAAGCCTTAGCAAGTTTATATAGTTTTTTATGATTCCATTAGATTTTATAATTTTGGTTATTTAGTTTCCAATTCAGTGGATATTTCAACATTACTAGTAGATTTAGATATATTTCAGCATGATAGCTCATAAATTAATATTCGGCTAGTAAAATACAGATTAAGATCTAATGATAATTTTCTACAGAAGCAATATATGTTAACTGATGTTTATAACTGACGGTCACAATAAATAACAATGATTTTATGTTGCAGTCGATTGACATGCATCGACGACACAATCATAAATATACAGTCAAATAGGGTAAAGCTTCAATTTGGTATTTTTGATTATACGCTCCATCATCCAATAGATTCTGTAATACAAAATTTGATTTTTTCTGTAAACTAAATTAATCATGAGTAAATAGACTAAGTGTTAGATAAATCCTTTACCTGATACGATATAATTCTCAAAATATTGGACATCTCACTTATTCGGTCTTCAACAATAGATATAATGTTTGTTTTGTTTTCCTCTGTAGCTATTTTATTATAGCACGCTTTCACTAACTCTATCTATACAAGCCTAACTGAAATCTGCAATGTTAGCGTCTGTTGGTGTACAGAATAAGAAGTTTTGAAAGTTTTGTCGCAGCAGCACTCTACTTTTATAGTTCTCTGCGGGAAATTTGATATTTGTTCTCCGTACGCCAGCCTCCATTAGCTCGCTGCAGTGCGAAATACTTGCCGCTAATTCGCAAAAGAGAGAAAAAAAATCAACTCGCAGATACGATTATGCGAGGAGGAGGAGGAGGAGGGGGAAGGGGGAGAGGAGGAGGTGCTGTAATAGAATCAAACTAATTGAAACAATTACTCCAAAGAGTTCTTTCAATTAGTGCAGTCACAGTTTATCAACTTAAACGAAAGAAAATATGTAAATATTAAGCAAATTAAAGCGGAGTAAAGCTCTATAATGTGAATTAATACAACTGCATAGTGTGTATTTATTAACTTGTATTGTTTAGTAAACACTGTGCTTATTGACATTTATGATTTAGTTATTTATTATCGTTCTAATTTATGTTTTTTTTTTACAATATATAACTTTTAAGAACTTTAATTGTGATTGATATATCCAATCTGAATGGAATACAGTAATTCATAGCTTTTTAAACATTTTACTAATAATTCCCATAAATTTATTAGTGTCTAATTAGTAATAGCAATAATCATCATTTAAATTCCTTAGATTTAATCTATAGAAATTTCTTCAAGCTAATGTTGCCTAATATTTCAAAATCGTTCCTTCAAATATCGCAAACTTGAAATCAAACATACGTTGTTATTAAAAATGTTTAATATTAATTATTATTTATGTCTTTTTTGACCTTTGATTTCACATACCATTTTTATTTCAAAATTAATTTCGAAATTCAAAATTTTTGTGTTCCTTTGAAAAAGGGCAAACTTATTATCTGAAATAGCATAATATCAACTTGTATAACTCTGTAAACACTGTCGATAAGCCCGTGCATACATTCCTTTCCTATACATTTTGTTCTATGTGCTATAAAATCTAGCAGAATACATATGCAGTACACTCACAATTGTTTTGGTAACTGTCATAAATATATCACACAGACATCTCTCATTTAAACTTCGTTCCGAAGGCAATTCTCCAGAGACTTCATCTAAAAAGCATATTTTTATTACCTCAATTCTCCGTATTGGAGCTCTACTTCCTAGGATGCTTTTAGACGTACACTACAGTTGAAAGGTTTACCTGCGATTGCTCTTAATGCTTTTCGTAAATAATGTACCAGGCATGAATTTAGTGTAATGGGAAACATTGACAGCCGTTCAGAAGTACTGCTTTTTATGATAATAGATTCTGAATTGTAGGAGTTGATTTTGAGTACTAAGTGAATTTTATAAGTGAATAACTTAATTGAATTTAATTCTTTTTGTACAGAGGAGAATATAGAGGGGCATATAGTGAGCTATTTATCCATATCATCCTCCATATATAGTTTGCTTATATTTATTTCTCTGTCTGTCTGTCTGTCACGCTTTAAGGAATATTCTGAATTGGTAAGAACTATAGTTCTTATTTGAGTGAAATAATTACTTTATTAAATGAATTAAAATTATTTAATCTCTACAGTTATAGCTTGTTAAGAACATTTTGCAACATCTTTCATGCAATTAATATACTCTATCACTATATCTGTGTAAGATAGAATTATAATATTAACGTCATTATTCGATCGATCGATAACTTCATTTAAATCTGAGGGCACGGACCAAAGTGTTGAAAGTAAATTACTCAAATATTGATAATGATGCAATTGGGAAGACGTTATTTTTAACGGGAAAGTACACTAGTAATTAAAAAACTCATTGTAAAATGCACTTATCTCTCAAAGATTTAAAAGCTTTTCATTCTTGCTTATATTTTAAGGTAGACTTTTTTTTTGACAGTTCGTATTAATAAATTCAACAATTTAAAATTTATTGATCAAGAATTATTTTCATTTCATCTTGTTTTAAATTTTTCATGGAATACAATAAAAATGTTTTTTTTTTTCAAATGAAACCTCAAACATTCATCACCAAACTGGTTATACAAAAACTATTTTTTTGTTGATCAAAACTTTAAAAAGTTCAAGTGCTGGATAGATCCTCTACCTGATATTAATTGGGAATTTTTTTTCAAATTACTGGATATGTAATTTACCCGATTTTCCTTCCAATTTTGATGCTATTCGATGAAGGGAGTAGTGAGTAAATTCTCCAATTTATAACATTCAATCAAAAAACGATAGTTATTCGCAGAATAATTTCCTCCCCCCAAGTGTTCGTAATGTTTTTGATATATAATTTGCATGTTTTATTTACCATTTTTCTCATCTGATACCCGCACACATTAGTGTAGGTAATAACGTATATTCTACACTGACTTTTCATTCCCACCCCGCTTCTTTTCTGTAGGTACGAAGGGTGAGATTATTGCCAAAAAGGTACCAATTAGTTATTATTTGCCCCGTATTAACCAATGCAGAAACATAACATCTTAGTATAAGTCGCACAGCATTTCCTATACTAGTATGAAATTGGTATTTATATTTCATCAATTGTTTAATTTCTATTGATATAAACTAAACCAGTAAACATAAATATATTTATAATAAAATAAAATTAATAACATTACCCTTTTTTTCAGTAAATTCAAGGGTCAAAATAGTATCACTTGAACAATAAAGAGTTAAATTTTGAAAGAAATGAAATTTACATATTTTTGAAAATAACTACTTTATATCCATTATAGGATTCATTAACACACGTTTGAATGTGTTTATAAAAGAGTGAATAACCATTAATTTCATTTCCTCTCTGAAACATTGTCAAAGTAACTCATTTTTCACAGAAAAAATAGATTGAAAAGTTACTTTCAAAACTGTAATTTGAGTAGAAATTAAAGTAACTTGATACGATATCGTCATGAACCCCTCAGTATCGGTGTATCTATTGCAGTATCGGTGTATCTATTGCAGTATCGGTGTATCTATTGTAGTATCGGTGTATCTATTACAGTATCTATCTATATACATATATTTCTATTAAATTATGTTACATAAAGCTTCATGTTGTATCTCTACTTTAATATATTTAATATATATATAATAATATATTTTTACTAACTCCTCATTTATTTTTATATAGTTTCAGCTGTGTCAGGAAATATCGCTGAGAGAACAATCGCCAAACGACATTTTCAACGAAAATTTTGAGAACTCCATATACGTATTGGATTAAATAATTTTCATTTAGTCTAGTATGGCATTATTTAGACATATGGGATCTGTTGTGCAAATTAAATTGATAAATAATAGAAATTATTACTAACTATTTTGAGCCCTAGACCCGATCGATAGAAGTTACTTTTACATCTACAGCTTAAATCTTTGTATGATATAATGTGAATCACAGGCTTGAGAGAATAAAGATGTTACATTATTCATCCAATAAACAAACGGCAGTACATATATCATATTACATATGTGTAAAGATTATTGTAATTAAATTATCTGAGATTCTAAGACAATCACGGTAATTAACAGGCAACAAAAAAGTTTTTTTAATCAATTTTTAAACCGTCTTAAAGATTTAACATTTTTAATGTGTGTTGGGACATTATTGAATTGATGAGGTAAAATGTACGAAAGTTATTGTCGTAAAGATAATTGGAGGAATTGAGGCATGTAAGGGTACGTACACAGTACAAGCGGAGCGAAACAGCACGGGACGGAGCGCCATGAAGGTTTTTTTATGGAGCGCCATTCCGCTCGCAGTGTTAACAGCCAAGCGTCTCTACATATGAATACCAAACAATATTAATAGTGCTCCGCTTGTAGTGTTTTTGAGCCCTTATAAGTAGTGCTATTACTTGTATTATGGTTATGAGTTGCAACAACTAAAACAACTCTTCTCTTATAAGCAAGAAAATAACACAGGTAATTATAGCTAGATATCATTGACTTCTAATATTGAGATTTGGAGGGAGAGATGCGTTGTATCACGAATATGTCCACTGCATTTGAATATGAATGTTCATAATTCCAGTACGACAATAAGCAAAATATTGGTACCACATATACGTAATATTCTAAGTTAAGTAATTATCAATAAATTATACATAATCCTTACTTTATTCAATGGCAGAGGATACATTTTTTTGTGGACAAACTGCATATTACCAATTTTTGCAACATCACAAAAACAAAAACCTCCCCACACAACATTGCAATGAATAAGCTATGGGTGTATTAATGCATAATACATGTTCAACAAAACATCACTTGGTACATAAGAAGATAAGCACACCAACATTTTTTGATAGTTTGCTGCTCAAATTACTAATATGCATTTTAAACAATAACTTATCATCAATGACAATGTATTTAGCTTCATTACTAAAATTAGTACAATTCTGAGATATATACAATTCGTTATAGATCACCTCCACGATTAGTGAATACTTATCTCACATTTTTTTCTATAATTAGATTCAGTCTGTTATATAGTGGCCAAAGGTAGACTTTGGATAATTCACAGGTGAAATCACGGATTAAATGACCGGTGCGTGGAAGATTCCACTGAGGAAAATTCAACTGCGGCAAGTTCTACTGGGAAAATTCCACTGCGGAAAGTTCCACTGAGGAAAATTCCACTGAGGAAAGTTCCACTCGGAAAATTCAACTGAGGAAAATTCCACGAAACAAAATCCACTATTAAATTGGTATTGTACTTATTATTATTATTTATTATAAATTTGAATTATATTTTAAATTGTAATTTTATAATAAACTGCAATTATATTATAATTATTGTAATTTGTATTTGTTTGTAAATGTAATTATTTATTTGTAATTGTAATTATTTATTTGTAATTGTAATTATTTATTTGTAATTGTAATTATTTATTTTGTAATCGTAATTATTTATTTTTAATTGTAATTATTTATTATAGGTTATATTTATTATTTTCAAAAAACGATACTGTTCCGTCCAAATGGCTAAATGACAGTCCAAAATATATAGTGATAGATCTGTGCCTGTAACTTGATAGCTAGGAAACGTTACCTTCATTCAAACAAATATCTTGGTCAGTTCAATGTTAATCTAACAGAGTGTAGGATAGTGTCTTGAGCTAATGTTTTAGTTTATCTTAACAATGAGGCTGTAAGAATTTGAACTATAAATGTGTGAAGCAACTTCTATTCTTACATTAGTTTATCTGTGTTTTAACAAAAAAAAAAATTGTAAGGTTGTTTTATAATTTTAACAGCAAAACCTCAAAGTAGACCAGAGTTACGTTCCATGGACCTTCGTATCATATAACATATATTTTTATTTGCCCCTACTGAAAACTCAAACTTACATTCCAAATGAAAGTAACCCTTAACTGTTATCAAATATATGGAACAAGAAGCTAAATATTTTTTTAAGTAGAAATTATCTTCATCTCAAGAGGAATACATTTTCCTTAGGTCTTGCACAAAGAAAACGTACATTAAGAAAATTTATATAATAATATTCACATACATTTTATTAAACCACTTAAAAAGAAACACTGTAATGAATATCACAAAAAGGTTATATAATATGAACATTATAATTTCTAAAGTATTGTTTTAGGAAATAAGCAGTACAATTTATTTATTTATTTATATTCAGTGGAATCTTCCTCAGTAGAATTTTCCCTGTGAAACTTCCCGTGGTGGAATCTTTCTTAGTGGAATCTTCCTCAGTGGAATCTTCCTCAGTGGAATTTTCCCAGTGGAATCTTCCGCAGTGGAACTTTTCTTAGTGGAATTTTCCTAGAGCCAAATGACAATACTCTGAATCAGAGTGAATGAAGGTAGTATCGTCTGTAAACAATATAGGTTTGAGAGAATTAGACACAGAGGGTAAGTCATTTAAATATAATGAAAATAAGAGACAACCTAACACTGAACTTTGAGGAATAGAAATGTTAACAGTATCCTTATTAGAAAAGCATACTGCTGCCAATTCCTAAGATAACTCATAAACCACATCTGAGTGACACTGAGAAAACCCTAATGATCTAATTTCTTCATTGTCTAAATAAAGATAATTATTTTTTAAATTATTCAAAGAAGGTCTGCTTCTTCTGTATCGGTTTTTGTGGTGATGGTATACACAGCTCTTACAAATATCTGGAAAAAATTTGAAATACCTCTTCATATGGAAAATAAGTGGGAAAATACATTCACCTTTTTCAATATACAATAATTATTCATTATTCGATAATCATCAATTATTATTCATCATATTCAATGTTAATTACCTATATATAACTTCTGTATCGGCCTTTAAAAAAAATCTCCATATAAGAACAGACTGGTCAATAGTGTCATACGCCATACAAAAATCTATGATTCTATGAGAACAGCAACACTATATTTACCCTCATTCAAATTAGTATATACACACTACACAGTCCGTGAGGTTATTCATGGCAACACAAGTTGATTTCCTATTTTGAAAGCCAAACTGATGGAGAAACTATGTTAAAGTTTTGAAGATTATTAGTCATGAGAGTATAGTCATTATCTTCTCATAGAATTTGCCAAGTCTCCTTTTTGCTTAGAAGTTAAAATTCCTAGGTAGGTATACCTTATTTAATTTGCTAAGATATTGTCATATTTTTGGCAAAAATTTCGTTCGGCGAGTTATCTTTCGGAAAAAATTCCAAATACCAGTTTCAGTAATATCGAAGGCATATTATTCACAATATATCGTATTGAATGTAAAAATTTCATTGTGGTTTGAGAATCTACTATATATATCCTCCCATTGTAAAAAAAGACAGATAATAAATTAATAAGGTTACTTGACATAAGTTACTAATATGAAGCTATATAGAAATGATATCATATTTTCAATCATTTTAATATGAATTTTAGTTACTTGGCTGCAATTGATTTTTTTCAGAGAATTATTTACATGTTTATAATGAGAATAAACATTAAATAAACAATTTCCTGTTGTAATCAACAGTCTTAATTAACACATATTCTAAGAATCACTGATAATTAATTATATTTTGTATTGTTTATGCTCAATGTTTGATGAATAAAATAGAAATATGCACGTGTCTTTTAAAAAAACACGTGGGTAGACTAAAGAATAAATACTAAGTAAGTGAGTGAGTGATATCATATTGTCTAGTGCAAAGATATACTCTAATATACATATATTGTATATATTCTTCTCCGTCGCATTAACTCTATAATGCGCTTTTCAAGCAGATACGATCTTATTTGATATGAAATGAACAAAATGGTTTCAATAGCCTTCAATTGAAT
Organism: Caprella mutica; assembly: GCA_947561585.1. NCBI lineage: Eukaryota > Metazoa > Arthropoda > Malacostraca > Amphipoda > Caprellidae > Caprella > Caprella mutica. The sequence continues at coordinate 159,090 of CANNZV010001127.1, read as the reverse complement.
TTGATTTCATTGAGTTTAAAATATTCGAGAAAAACAAACCTGGGGATAATAATTCGTACGTAAATTGAACAACAATCAGTGGAATAAAAATTGATTTATTAAAAACGCCGTCAGTTTTGTACGGCACGCGTACACTAGTGGTTTTAAAAAGCTAATAGGTTGTCATATTTACCACTTTTTTCGTACAATAATTATCTTCATCTATGATATGGAGTAGAATGGTTCCCAAGAATAATGATAAATATGAGTGTAATTTCTTTAAAATATTAATATATGTTGAATGGAACCTAGCTTGATATGTACGGGGAAATATACATACATAGCTACTATATGTACATATATTATTTAAATTACATAATTTACAATTTTCGTACATGTTTTACAAAATATATCAGTCTATGCTGATAACTAAATTAATACTAATATCAATTTAAACACTGTAGAGTTTAGAGTAAATAAATTTTCGTCATAAATCAATAAATAATAAATTCTGAATGCACGATATTATAGAGTATTAGGTTACATCAAAATGAATGCAAATTATTGTGAATTCAATATTTTCAACTGGAAAATACAATAGTATAAGTTATAAATAACCTTTTTTATCAAATTATTTTGTATAGCTCGTCACGTATTTTATTTATCTATTATTATATTTAGTGTACTCTCTTCGATTGGATTTCGAAAGGTGCTACAGTATCCATACTTACTTCTACCGCTAAATTCTGATGTAAAAATGATACGAATGGTACTCCATTCAGTCGAATTGTAGCTAGATGCCATTACCCAAAAACTTGAAGTTATTTTGGGATATATGGAATGATATACAGGGTGACCCACAAAAAAGTGTACCAACTTATAATTAATATAAATATCGTATTAATTTATCAGTAGTTAATAAATGAGTTGAAGTGAATTTAAAATTAGAATTTTTTCATGTATCCATTCTACCCCCGTCATTGGTTAACATTGTACGTATATTAATTAATTATAGTAATTAATTCAATTTATATCAATTCAAACTTGGGTACACTTTTTTGTGGGTCACCCTGTACATATACAGTTATACGTACTGTACAGTATACAGTATACTACATGATATCTGTCCTTACCAAATTTGAGGCTAGTTCATTTTCTTGTTTTGACCTAAAAGTCCTATCTGATACATATAAGAATAACACTTTTAGTGGTGAAATAGGATCATCGTGAGATATTCTTATTTTCAGTAACAGTTATCTTATATATAACACTTTATTTCACCTAGCATTTTTTCTCCGGTTATTTCGATAGCAATATACATATATTTAATTTACTTTCCATTTGAACTTACTAAGTGTAAATCACAAGTTCGATTTCAATGTATCGTTACTCTGAATTTGTGATTATGTAATACATATTTCAATAAACACTAAATAACTGCTACAGAAATAGAACAAAACAAAGAATTTCATTCAAAAATATATCAGAGAATGTAATATAACCTAAAAATAACAGAACAATATTGATTACAAAATAAAATTCCATAAATTGCTGCCCGAAGGCCATTTTCTGAAGAGTCGAAACAATAAAGGGCCGTATTTTTGTATCACTTCAGCATCATTAATTTGTTTGGATGATTTGTGTGTTTCGGTAACAATGAGTCCAAGTTAAAGATGATGCAGAAGAAGAATTACAGACCTATATTTTTGACTGAATCAATGTAATCACCATCGTGAAGGTTTCTTAGAAAGATTTCAATCTTCTGAAGCAGGGAGGATAAATATGGAAGGTAATGGCAACCCTTGCCATACACTTTGAAATGCGGTTGCCATAACGCACTAATGAATTAACAGAATCACTGAAAAGTGGAACATTGATACTTGTCGACGAAGTGGACATGGCCAAAAGACAAGAAGTCATATTGCTGAAGATTGTCCTTTATATTACAGAGCGGGCCTCCAAACAATCATGAAAACACTTAATTTTTCTCATCTTTCTACTTTTCTTAAAGTAATTGGGGAAGCCTCTAGATCAGTACAATGGGAATTCATTATATATGGGACCACTGAACAAAGGCGAACTGGGATTCAATATTCAATAATAATAAGTGTTACTACACCGTCTTTTGAGACTACAGAAAAGTGAGGTAAAAAACCACTGAAAACGGTATTATACTAATGTCCTCATATAGTTGTGACTTAGTGTCATCAGGGCTACGCTCTCCAAGAAATGAGCTGTTTTAGATTTCCTAATCACATTTTATACGCAAAACTGTTCATACATTGAAGATTACATATCAGTTCAAATATGCTTTTTCAAATTCTTGCAAATTCAAACATTATTTGATTGTACAATCCTGTATAGTATTAAATATTGTTTACTGTAATATCAAAATATTTAAATGATTTTAAATTGAAAAAGGAAACTGCGATCCACATCTTCATCCTTGAATGAAATTGAAGATAAATTCTTAAATATACTTTTGAAAAAATCCCATTTATAGAGATACAAATAATATTTATTGTTTTGGTATTTTGTCAAAATACATAATTCAGTTGTTCTGTCCTTTTATATTTCTAACTTGATTTCATGTATCAATAATAAGAAATACAGTTCTGTTTTTAATTTGATTTTCAAGGTTTTCATATCTGACTGGATGAGTGATCCGTAATTCTCTTATTAAAGTTAACAAATAATGGAATAGCTTGCTGTCAATTCAATATTGATTTACGTAAATAATTTAAATAATAATTATAAACGAAATTCATTCTACTATATAAATTTTTTAAATGATTTTATCAAACTTATATATACAATCAGGAAAATTTAAAATCAATTATTAATAATAATTAGACTATTAATTATATTTTTTAATCATCTTAATTAAACAAAACAATATTATAGCAAGTTTTAAACCGTTAACATTTTACTTATTCACTTACTAATACCCAGGTAACAAAAAATTATCCCCAGGATATTCCGAGGAAATTCCCTGCGATTATTCCCTCGGTATCCCCATCGTTATCGAGAGGATGTCCTATTATGACGTTTTAGCGTTATGGGAACATCCCCAAATAATATCGAGGGAATAATGATGGGATTTAAATATATCATCTCTGGAATATTCCCTCGATTACAAGGGAAGGGCAAGGAATAACGAAATTATTATAATGAGGGGATATTCCTTCAATATCGAGGGGATCAAATGGGAATATTCCCTGAATATTCCCTGGATATCTAGAATAGAGGAAGGATATAAAAATAAGAATACGAAAATTAATATTTCCTAGCATATATAGCATATGTACGTGTACGTTTGACTTTACATGAATTAGTGTGATGATACATATTTTTATATACAAATAAAATGGAAAGAAATGGAGAAAGAAATGAAGTGATGTTTGCGGGTCTCGAACCAGCACCTTGTTGACTTCTGCTTGCGACGCTAACCACTCGACCATCCTGGACACAGTGGAAGTAGGATTTTTAATGAACTTTATGCAATATGATAACTCAAGTTTATCTTTAGGTTATCATCGATAAATATAGTTTCATATTTCATAGATTTTTTTTTCTTTTATAATCGTTTCTTTTATAATGATTAGTGGATCAACTAATTTTCATTTAATCCTTGAATATTCCCTCAATTTTGATAGGGAATCAACTAAATTTTAGTAATTACTGAAATTTTCCTTCGATATCCTTAGGGGATCAACAAATTTTCAGTAATTCTTGGAATATTACCTCGATATCGATAGGGAATCAACAAATTTTCACTAATTCCTGGAATATTCCCTCGATATCGGAGAGAGAGCAACTAGTTTTCATAAATTCCTGGAACATTCCCTTGATATCATTAGGGGATCAACCAATTTTCATTTGTTCCTGGAATATTTCCTCGATATCGTTAGTGGGTGAAGTAATTTTCACTAATCCTTGGAATATTCCCTCGATATCGTTTTGGATCACCTAATTATTACTAATTCCTAGAATATTCCTTCGATATCGATAGAGGTTCAACTAATTTCACTAATTCTTGGAATGTTCCCTCGATATCAATAGGGATCAACTAATTTTCACTAATTCCTGGAATGTTCCCTCGTTATCGTTAGGGATCAACTGATTTTCACTAATTCCTGGAATATTCCCTCGTTATCGTTAGGGATCAACTGATTTTCACTAATTCCTGGAATATTCTTTCGATATCTTTAGGGGATCAACTAATTTTTACTAATTCCTGGAATATTCCCTCGATATCATTAGGTGATCAACTTATTTTCACTAATCCATGGAATATTCACTCGATATCATTTTACGATAGTAGATGATGAGGGAATATATAAATATCGAGGGAATATTCCGGGAATATCTCGATCAATGATACCTGGGTATATCTATTAACGCATATTATATTTGCATGAATAATAATTCAAACTATAATTTTATAAGGAAGTGATCAAATTGAAACTGTTCATATCGTATTCGTTTGATAGTTTGGACTGGTGAATTTATTCGCTTTTCATTTTTTCTATAATTCAATGCATGTTTGCAGATAACAGACTTTTATTTCGCGAATGAACGACCTACTTTATCGACATCCGATAATGGAAAAAATCCCCCACGGTTACTGCATTAGATCCTCTTTTGGGCGCTCTAATCTTCCATGATTCTTTTACGGCATGCAGAATAAAAAATAATGTTATATTATCGGTAGCCGTAGTGGATAGAGTGTTTTACGGCATGAATACGTTCTGAGGAAGGAATAAATCTGCTGAAACTGAAGTCTGTACTGTTTAATTGAAGTGAAAGTAAGCTACGGGCCTGCTTTTATTACCAAAATCACGACTCAGTCCTATTACAAATGGTAATAAGAACGAGGTAGGACACAATGTTTAATATAATTGTTACCCCTTAGACATTTCATTTTCTATGAGTTAGAATAGAAGAAAATTGTTTTAAGGATTCGAGTTAGCGTATACAGTGTTGTAGGAGTTTTTACTAGAAATTGTTAATGATCTGTGATGAAAGTTCGAAGTAGTGAATGAATTAATAAAGTAGTGAATGAATTAATAAAGTAGTGAATGAATTAATAAAGTAGTGAATGAATTAATAAAGTAGTGAATGAATTAATAAAGTAGTGAATGAATTAATAAAGTAGTGAATGAATTAATAAAGTAGTGAATGAATTAATAAAGTAGTGAATGAATTAATAATACTAAAATTCAAACATGGCTCAATTCTCGCTCAGTTTTGCCGAGTAATTAGTTTGATACTTAGATTCATATAATTGTTTTGCATTGAACAAACAGTTATATTATCTACTGTAGAATATTATTGGCAATAAGGTAAGTTTCAAGTTATTGATTGGTACTACTTTTTCTGACATGTAAGATTTTTTATTTTACTGCTATTTACATTTTTTTTTAATTAAACTTAATCTATTCTATTTAAAGTTTGATAATAATTACTATATTTTTTCCTTGGGAGAATATGGAACCGTTTGATAAATCGGACTTGTACAATTGTACTGATTTTTTCTTTCTTTAGATGACCATTATTAATCAATAAACATATTGGATCAAATGTAAACTCGTCACCACAAAAATTCCCATTTACAAAATCGTCATCACAAGAATTTCAATATGAGATTGTAGAATCGTCATCCAAACGACTGTACACGTGATTCTTCATATTTTCCTGACACTATATCTTTAAAATATAACAACAAAATAAATTACATATTCAGCTTTAATATTTAACACTAAAACTGATCATATTGTTTTATAATTAATAACTATTCCATTTCTACCAAAGCCCTATGCCTAACTCACTTTATTCACCACACTGTTCATTATTATTTAAGTCTCAGCACCTTCCCCTGACTGTTCTGACGTACGATATCAAGAGATACAAACTCTCTCCACTAAGCATATTTATTCACTTAAGTACCAAGCTGCTTAAATTCTATCGGAAGAGCAAACACTGCTAGTGAAGTAGCGGTATAGAAATAAATACAGGTAAATAATTACGTTAACAAGCTTGCTATAACTAATATATTTTAAGAAAAGGCTATTAGTGATAATGTATTCTAAAGATTTAAATTTGAAAGGATAGTTGAAATTATTTAAATTGAAAAGGAGATAATTTAAACTTAAACATTTATTCTATGATTTCATATTATTGTACATAAAATGGTTTGACTATTTTTTTTATTATTATTATGTTATCCGGAAAGATTTTAGAACATCAGTTAGCATACTATAGAACTATATTCCTGTCCTTCAATTGATATCCTACATTGAAATACCTTTCGAAACTTTTTTAATGTTTCTTCGTATATTCCGGGATAAAATGCATAGGTTGTGAATAAAAAGCACACTCGAAAAATGAATAAAGTATCACCACAAAGAATTCTATACGAGTGCTCAATAGTGCTGAATATATGCATGAATTCCCATGGCTTATACCAGACTTTAAAATAAAATTCAGTTTACTCCGAATAAATAGAATGTTGTATGTTGTCAATTTCGTAGACTTCTTTTCAAGGATATCAATTGTCATTTGAAAGTTAAAATATACAGAGAGAAGCTTTTTAAGATATTATAGTTACTTTAAAAAAACAGATTAGATTTAATAATTTATTTTGATTTATTTTTAAATTGTAGAAAATTGAATCAAATAAATGATTGAAACAATTTATCTCTCATTTTTTACTAGTTGAGTACTTGTTGCTTATTTATAGAAAATTTAATCATTATAATGGGTTTAGTTTTATATTTAAATGCATATGCAGTAGAACTAATATATATATAGTAAAACTATACAACTCTTTAGTTCAATATATAGATAAAATAGTCAGGTAAATTATGTATATAATACTGGTAATTTTATTGTAGGCTACATTAAATATTATCTGTTTAATATATAAATTAATTAAACAAAGTACTTCATAAATCAAAAGTCTCAGAATAGGGATAGTATAATATACATGATTTCAAAATATAGGAGTTGTTCTAGTTGAATTCCTCTTAACTAAAATGTAACTATAGTTCACTATAGGTACTTAGCATTAAGTAATTATATGTAATTACTTAATCAGCAACTGAGAAACGGCTAATCATACGTTTATTTAATCACCGTAAACATCCCAATCACCGGTGACGGATTATCCGCATTTTTTATAAATTCCGGACATTTTTCTATATGTATGTTTATTTGTCTGTTTGTTGCAGATGCAAATGTTAAGCTGTGACATAAAATAAATTTAATTCCATGACAAAAGTAACTGTCTAGATAACAGAAATCCGGGAATAACTGAAATAAAGAAACAGAAAAATAACAAAATCTTAAAATTTAATTAGAAAAAAAAAATTTGAAAAGAAAAGATCCAATTAATAGGAAAATCGGGAAAATAAAGAAAGAACAAATCCTAATCTCTTAGTTATCTAATTTTTTTTTCTCTTATTTTTCCAGATTGTGTTGTTATCCGGATTAGTTATTTTCTAAGAGATTATTTTTTATTATGGAAATATTTATTTTATGGCTTCCCCAAAATATTGAAACAATTCACCGTAGTAAAATGTGAAGTATCGAAATGATAGAATATTATTGTGATTTTTTTAAACTCCATTTGTTCTAACTCTATTAATTTCTATTGAATCAAACTAAATATAACTTGGATCAAATACTATTTCACATATAGGATCGAATTCTATTTCATTTGAATCAAATTCTATTTCATTTGAATCAAATTCTATTTCATTTGAATCAAATTCTATTTCATTTGAATCAAATTCTATTTCATTTTAATCAAATTCTATTTCATTTTAATCAAATTCTATTTCATTTGAATCAAATTCTATTTCATTTGAATCAAATTCTATTTCATTTGAATCAAATTCTATTTCATTCGAATCAAATTCTATTTCATTCGAATCAAATAGAAATGTCAAATAATCTACAGTAATCTTAAACTACAAAGTTCGAGGTTCTTCTTCGAGATAGAAGATCAGATTCTCCTCACTGTGACCCAAATCCTCTTAGAGTCCTATTGATTCTCCATTGAATTCTTTCGTATCGGTGATGCTAGATAATAACTTCAAATCTCCTCATACCCATTCACAGTAAATTGAAACGTATACCTCATTGACAAATATGAAACTCTATTACTAAAAAAATCTAATTAAACTTTTGTAATGAATATAGAGCATTTATTCTGACTAAAGTAAACACAATGTACGATATTAATAGTACTCGAAAGGTCTATTGCAGGCACTCTTTGAACTCTTGGTAAATGTTATGGTGGTATTTTTGTGCCTTCGTTTCTTCGTTTTTCCAAGGCCCAAAATTCAATTATCCACACGAATAGACCTTTGAGAGGCATTCAACTAGCCTAATATGCTCACAAACGTTAAAATGGTCTTCATGCCAATGTGAATATATTCACTATACTTTATACAAGTTAAAAAAACATATTGAAGATATTTTATCTAATAATAGAATGAGCTAGAGAAATGATCAAAATTTTCCACGTGGGTCCAATTAACTTGATTTACCTGGGAAAGAAACAAAAAAAAATTAATTAAATAGTCTCTTTGAACCGCTATTTTTACTGAGTGAATCATATATAGTGAATATCTATGTATGTAATAAATGTTCTAAGGTTGAGAATTTTACGCCATGAATGCGTATATCTATGCTTTAAATATGCATGCTGTTACTGGGATCCAATTATAATGATTAATAGAAATAAAAATTATAATTTGATATGCCATTTGAGAGCATTTGAATCCGTACCTATATTGCTATAGTAAAATTTAGATTGAGTTAAAAGTTGACTCCAATAACATGTTTTGAAGGATAAGTTGAAGAGAAATGAATGGCACACAGTCCACAAAATTGAAGTGATATTTTCTATCACATATGGTAGCCAGTAAGTGTAGCAAGTTATTTACACTGAAAAAATACGAGTTAAATTAACTCAAAATTTGTGTTTTCAGTTTGTCCCAAAACCGGCAAAAAAATGAGAATAAATTTGACTCATCGTAGTATTTTACTTACAAACAAGAGTCATATTGACTCCTAATTCATAGTCAGATTGACTCAGGTAGAGTTAATCAAGAAATAGACTCCAAAATTGCGATGAATCAGGTTGACTCGCAATTTTTCTATGTGTAGTTTGAAATTTTAATGAATTTAAAGACTGACTTTTGCGTGATTCTCTTTATAGGTATTAAGTAGAGTACAATAGAAAATAACTATGCAACAGTTTTGAGTAAAAGCTCCAAGTGATGGATTGATCGTTTACTATAGCAGATATTCGAAACTTGGGAATGAAATGTCAATTTAGAGTTAATTTAGGTATAAGTTAAGTAGGTACATCTTTTACCTGATAAGTCTAATACCTTCAAAATATTAAATGGAATCTTCCCTTCATTTGCTTTTAGATTATATCTAATAGTGCATGCATGTATTAAATCATTAATATATTTAAAGCTGTCTTTATACAGTGTGTCCGCAAAAAATGTATCCACTGCCATAGAAAAAAAATGAAAAAATCTTATAAGTACTATTTATAATTCATTAATATTAATCTATGTATCTACGGTACTTATCTATTATGCATATCATCGGGATATGATGAATAATGTAAATCAAAGGCAGTGGATACATTTTTCGCGGACACACTGTATAGGATATATAAAAAAACATTTATTTATATTACTATTATTACTATTTTTCTATTTTTAAAACCGTGAAAATACTTTAAGTTAAATTTATTTCTGTATTTACAGTTAAGCTATTAATTACACTGAAAACACATTTGCTTGAATATATTTAAATATTCAATTGATTGCATTCCTAGTTTCCTTTTTGAACCACAAAAAGCAATTTATACTTCATTATTCTTGTTTTAATGAAATAATATTGTCTTTAAAATATATATATTTATATATATTATTCCATGGCCAATATTAAACAGGACTCGAAGGACAATAAATCTCTAAAGTGAAGCACACTTCATTGCTCTGTGGTAAATTTTGAATTTATTTACTTCTATTCTTTACTGCTGTTTATGCTTTATTTATCTATAATAATTACATGTCTGGCGGTTTATAAATTATTGGGTGTATAATCCTAGTATTCCACATTTTGAATTTTGAACTTTCTTAAATCGATTTAATTTCAATTCGATTGTTTTCAAAACAATTTCAAGACTTTAGAATTTTACTTTATTTTTACTTTTTAGATTTTCTGGCTATTTCTCATTGATGCAATGTTTCTGGTGTTAATTTTCCATCCGATCTGTAAATTTGTTATATATATTATATAACATCAAGAAACTTTTTAATCAAGCACAAACAATTATTTTTGATATGGAATTAAAATTAATAATATTGCAAAATCTTTTCTACATCATTGTAACATTTATTTTTTGTATTTAAGAGGATTTTGTGATATTATTTCTGTCTGGAAATTCTGATGTAAAACTTTGCATTTTTATTCTTGTGTGTTTTAGTCTAATTTCATGCAAATGTTGTGCTTTTGTATGAAATACTGAATATGAAAAAAAGTATTTACATTTTATAATGAAAGAGGTATCACTGTAATGTTAACGGATGAAAAAATTATATGTGAAATAAATATGTAAATATTATTTTTAATTGAATTAATTGCACAGGTAACATAGTTTCTTGGGGGGGAAATGGTCCCATTAATATTACAACATTGCCCCATTATTGTTACAACATTGCCCTGTTATTATTACAATATTGCCCTGTTATTATTACAATATTGCCCCATTATTATTACAACATTGCCCCATTATTATCAAAACACTGCCCCATTATTATTACAATATTGCCCCATTATTATTACAATATACCCTATTTTTATTACAGCATTGTCCCATTATTGTTACAACATTGCCCCATTTTAGTTATAATATGTTATCCCATCTCCTATTTGCTATCGATTAATTATTTTATAAGAACAAAAGTGAAACACCCAAAATGCTGCAAGAGAAACAAAGTGTTTCGTATGATAAAAAATATATACAGGGTTAATAGACAATAATTTTTTTAGAGAATATTGTTGCTACCTTTTGTCTTGCCTCTATTAATATACGCACGAAACTCTACTTGAGCTGCTGTATGGAAAAACTTCTCTGTATTACGCTAAACCTGCTGCTAGATTGGCTAGACCTGCTACGAAATGTGTACCTAAATAAGAATTATATTAAAAACAACAGGAATAATATTATTATGAGATAAATCTAGTTACAATTCACTTTATTAATTTTTAACACCGTTCAATATTAAATTTATTTAATACACGTGCTTTTGAATATAGTTTGATATTAGTTAGAAAAACAATATAAAGGATTTATGTAATGAAAATTCACTATATTTAATACATGTCCTTTTGAATGTATTTTTTTTTGGTATGATCAGGTGTTGGCATCCCAGGTACCAATTTGAGACACGACTTGCGATATTTCTTCGGGGAGGAAAGGTGACGTGCTCAAGTTGAATTACCTGCAAAATATTAGAGACATTGTTCAAGAAGTCACAAGAAAGGAGATTATTAAAATTAGATTTCTTTGTTGTATCACGATGATTCAATTGAGTTTTTTCAGTCTGGAATATTGTTCTCGGTTTAATATTGGAGCAGAAATGATTTAGTTACATAAATTATAATGACTTCGCTCAATGACTGAAAAATTGAAAGATTTTAGAGACAATTTCATGCGCGGAAATCGAAATAATTTATATCCATATGTTTCACCAAGGATCATATTTATTATTCTAAAATTTGGTGACATCAGAGACTGATGTTTTAATTAATTGATTAAATTTAATATTAAAAATATCTCAACGTTGAGTGTAACTCCAATATTTGAGATTGAAAACAGAAAAAATTGGTGATTTATTTCACTCACGTTTCTGGAGATAGTTATTTCTTCCGAGTTTTAGATTTTACAGATTTCACATTACTTGACGTTTCAGTTCTCGAAAAACTCTTGCGTTACAGTTTTAACAAGACTCTTTAAGTACCTAAACTCTCCTGTAAACTATTTTATAGGATAAATCTGAAAGTAAGAATAATTCAATTAAATTGAAATGAATAGAAAATAAGCTTTGATGTAATAATACACAAGTAATTTATTGAAGCGATATTTTCTTGAGGATTATATAATTCCGTCTCTCGGGGGATTAATTGTGATACAAATCTCTTCTGCCATTGGCTAGCTGAGGATGACGTAAAACTACATCCCTTCTGCCATTGGCTATAGCTGAGGATGACGTGGAACTACATCCCTTTGTCATTGGCTAGCTGAGGATGACGTATAACTACATCCCTTTGTCATTGGCTAGCTGAGGATGACGTATAACTACATCCCTTTGTCATTGGCTAGCTGAGGATGACGTGGAACTACCAAGTGACATTCATTCAAACTATATTAGATTGATTAAACTGTGAAAGATATTCCAGTTTTCAAATGGATAGATAACTACATTTGACTTCTATAATAATTCATTACTCTGATTATAGACTGAAATGACTATTGCACTCTTTATCGATCCTTTTGAGTATAATTATTTATTATTTCTAGGAAAAAATAAAAGTTGAAGGGTTCTTCTTTGAGAAAAATAGAAGATGTCAAAGCTATTAATAAATATATCTTTGATAGAAATGGTAATTTGCTTTTAAAGAATGTTAGTTAATCGTTAAGAGAAACAAGAAAGTATGTATACCTACATCATGTAACTGTCACAGTACAACCATATATATGGTAGTTTGGTACAAAATTGAAATTGTAATTTAAATTCTGTTACTAAATTATTGCATTCCAAGTCTCTATTGCAACCCCATCCTGCAATTCAAAGTCTCTATTGCAACACCATCCTGCAATTCCAAGTCTCTATTCCAACCCCATCCTGCATTTCCAAGTCTCTATTGCAACCCCATCCTGCAGTTCCAAGTCTCTATTGCAACCCCATCCTGCAGTTCCAAGTCTCTATTGCAACCCCATCCTGCATTTCCAAGTCTCTATTGCAACCCCATCCTGCATTTCCAAGTCTCTATTGCAACCCCATCCTGCATTTCCAAGTCTCTATTCCAACCCCATCCTGCATTTCCAAGTCTCTATTGCAACCCCATCATGCATTTCCAAGTCTCTATTTCAACCCCATCCTGCAGTTTCAAGTCTCTATTGCAACCCCATCCTGCAATTCCAAGTCTCTATTGCAACCCCATCATGCATTTCCAAGTCTCTATTTCAACCCCATCCTGCAGTTTCAATTGTCTCTATTGCAACCCCATCCTGCAATTCCAAGTCTCTATTCCAACCCCATCCTGCAATTCCTTCTTGCTGTAAGTAGCTGCAAGGACACCACCTGCATCGCATTGCAGAGAATTCCTAAGGACATAAGCAGCTCAAGTAGATTAATTATTGCCAGGAACACGTCAACTTTGATGCAATTTACATTCAAATCAGCTACCAACTTTGGCTATCAACTTCTAACGAATTTTTAAAGAATGGTACCAGGCTTCGGAAGATTCTCCTTAATCTCAACTGGAACTGACGAAAATATTTACAGATAAGCTTGGTAATTGCAGTTGCAATAATACCTTATTGGAATGAACTAATCATAGTAGAGATTTTATTATCTTTAGAGATTTAAATGATGAAGCAAATATACACAGTACTACATGCAGCCTCATATTAGCATTATATCGATACATATGGATAAATGCTTTTAAAACTTCTATCTATGACCGATGTATAATTATAAATAAAATTAATAATGAATACAATTTCAGTTAGAAAACTGCGTTGACATTTATATCTGCTCAATTACAAACTGTTTAATTCGGCAGTTTACAGTAGATTTTCATTGTACTGGAAATTTTTACCAAGAGGTTCATGATTTTTTATAGGTTATTCCTAATATAGTATGGCTGCTGATTCAAATAAATCACATTTATTTTGCTCAATCATGTCATATTTTTACGCTAGAGAAATTAGGGAGAACATTGAAATCTCCTACACGATGTCAATATTCCAATAGAAAATACAATAAGAAATGAATCCAGAATACATTGGACTAAAATTTGTCTGTGGGCACACTTTTGAGGAAGAAAAAATGAAGTCAAGAGTGTTGTTTTATACCATCTCTATTAACATAATGCAATTTCAAATCTTGAACTAAGGTAAAACACAAAATTCTGACCTGATTGAGCAATATATGAATTCTATTTTAGAAATCAGCCTACAAAATACATACACAGAAAAGTCTAACAGTACCCCAACCTTAAACTATACATATTAACAATTTGAATATTCGATTGTTTAAACTATTAAAAGAAATAAACAAATTTTCTACGATTGACCAACATTTCGAATCATATTCTGGTCACTCCGACTCAATCCTATTCCAGTGTAGCAATAGGCATGTCTCAAATTTAAACAAATTAATACCGAATTTCTGAATGAAAAGTTAGTTCATTCAGAATTACAGTAATCAGTTATAAAAGATTTTAATATAATCTTAACAATTCTAATTAATATCTGGTTCAACCATTGGAAACCCGAAAATGTTGAAGTAATCATGTTGAGGGCCGTATTTCTGGCTGGATTTGCAGGTTTAATAGTGTATCTCATTAGGGACTTGTTTCCGTAATAGTTTGCATACTCGCTCTCAAAGCAGGAGTCTCATTTAATGAATGCGTTGGTGGCACCTTAAATAATTCACTGAATCTAATGTTCACTCTTTAGTTCATTACAGAATATATGTTTGGCTGCATGACCCATTAACTTAGTTTTTATATATGAGAGTCTTAGAATTATTGTCTGTTTTTTGGTGCATTACCATTGTATCATAATCCTGCATGTTTAATGCATAATTATATATATAATCCATCAGTTTAGTATCAAAGTTAGTGCTGAATAATACACGCGAATGAATCTCAGATTACCAGCTTCAAATTTTATTTGAAATGTTAATTAAGACCATTTTTGTCGCAATAATCCGAGTTGCCCTTTTAAGAAATAAAATGAAATTACGAATTATTTTATATTGAAGAATAATAAAAAAGTTGCATGAGGTTAATTATCTTCACAAAATTGGGGAAGGTTATATTTTGATCGGCAATATTTATTATTTGTATACATAATCTTTTTTTCTCCTAACTGAAAAAGTGTTCAACCAAATTGCCTGAAATTTGGTGGGACGATTGGTCAATATCTGGAAAATATTTAATGCGATCTAGGAAGCGAACGGGTCAAAGCGCAGGTAACGAAAAGGTCAAGATCGATGGGGGCGGCGGCAAAATTATGCGCTCTAAGAATATCACATATGAAACGAAATGAAATGGTATCATATACAATATACCGATGATGTACAACAATTCAATACAGTTTATTTCTCTCCAACTATTATATTTTCGTGATCTAAGACTTTTAAATCATATCGTCTCAATCCTATTAACTACAATCATCTGCATATGTAGCAAACTTTGTTCAATAATCAGACACTATTAATTATATGTCTCACTATTTACTGCAGCATTTCAATAATACGAATACCATCCATTGGTGTAAAATTGCAGTCAGAAAATAATTATTTTGTGCCCTCAAATAATATAGAATAACTAATGTTCTATAAGCCATCTCATTTTGTCACCGTTTTTTAAATTTCAGTTTTGATTATATTGTAAATTACCTCTACTAATAACGAACACATTTTAACTTTACTAAGTTTGATTCAAAAACTGGATTCAAAGACCAGTTTCACCCACAGATACGGTTAGATTTTCGAATTCGGTATTCCTGGAATAAGGAGATCGTTTTTTTTTTTCAGCCTCTTGTTCTTGGATATCGAATATATGTTAATGAACCGAAAGAAATGGTCATCAACCTCGACCCATTTACCAAAGAATCCGAAAATGGCAATTTGTCTTGAATAAGAATTTCCAAATCATTTATGGGAGGGACAATGATGAAGTTAGGTCAAGTAGAAATGTTCATTGAAGTCAGTGAAAGAAACCTTAATGGCTAATTAAACTCTGGAAAAAGGTCTATTTTCAGATGGACTAATTGCAGACTTCCAGAAGGTAGGTAAAAGATCAATTTTTTTCCTAATTCGGTTTTCATAATTCAATTGCCCTCTGATTGGACATCTATACGATGCCGAAGAAGAATGTTAGTATCGTCATTCCAGGGAACACTGCTTGAAGAAGAAAAATGTTGTTGCTATCGGAAAAGAATCGGAAAAATTGTTAGTAACTCATTGCATACAATATCGACTGGAGAAATTGATTGTTAATTGCAATCGTCATTTCGGAAAATACTGTAAACTAAAAAAAAAAATTTGTTATCCTCATTTCATGGAAGATTGGAAATAGTATAAGACAGTTGGTATCGTCATTTAAGTGCTTATCGGAAGACGAGGATTGTTAGTATCCTCATTTGGTTTCCTAATCTTGAAACAATGAAATCGAATTATCATTTATTGATCATCACTAATGGAATGAATGCGCCTAATCATCACACAAAATGTTTTTTTTATATTAGAGCTGCAGGGAAGCTAATCTATGTCTACAGTCGCTTGAAATATCTTCAATCAAATATATTTTTCTTAAATATCTGCGAAAATGTTAACTATCAAGTTGACATATATTATTTAAATAGTTAAATATACACAAGCAAATAGGTGACAATAGAAAGGCCTAATTTGCATGTCAAATTTTAACGTATATATATAGTTATTTTGAATACCAATAACAACATCTATACTAGTTTTAACCAAGTATCCCGAATAGCAATTGAACAAACATTACAAAGCCACTCATCGCGACGTTTTCAAAGCCTTTAAATTTTTAATCGAAATATTACCAGTGTTCAGAATATTTGGCATTAGAAAACATCCTTTTAATTCTCTCTCTCCGTTCGAAATGTGCCTGTTGCACTCTTCGAATGCCGTCATTCAAAGTGAACAAATAGAAGATAGTGAAATCTTTTGGACCAAGTTACTGTCAGAGAGAGAAGCGTTAGGCAAACATCAAGCAGCCGCTTCAAGGGATTACAACCTGAAAAATACTTTCCACAGCTTTCAGACGAATTACTTTCGAATAATGGTCTGTATGTTGGAACATCACTGGTGGATGTACAAAAATATACCTATTACGTATTTATTAACTATATATAAGTACTAACTAATTTTTGATAAAGAAGTATCTCTCATATATATAAGCGATTGAAATGTATAATAAAAGTTTTAATGAACTATTCTGGTATCAGTTTTGCGAATGTTTCTGATTTTTTTCTTATTGAAGTAACTAGGCTGGATTACAATGATATCAAAGTCAATTATTATTGTCAGAACTTATTGTTCTATAAACTATGTGATTCCAATGATGTCACCTGCCTATTGTCTCCAGTATAATAACTATAATGTGCATTCACATTGCAAGATGAAAGCATAGCCAGCCATGGCTCAATAAAGAGCTTAATCGGATAGATAGGTAACTCTGATGGAAATATCCTGGAATTCAGACTCCAGGTTTCAGTAACATTTGCGAAGTCGTGGAGTTAGGATGTGTGTGAGAGCTAGCGGAGTAATCTTCAGTTGTGAACACCGCACCGAAAGTGATAAAAAGAATTGAATTTAGAACTGGTTGCCTGTTATCATTTAATGTTAAATTGATATCTAAATAAAAGGTGAGATTTTAGGTGAAAGATTAATATGTGTGTTTCTAAAATTATTGTTAGTATTAATTCTATAAATTAATTGGTGATAATTATTACAGTTGTATTTGATTATATGAATATGTAATTGTCTTCTGTAACAGATTGAATTTTACATTTCGGTCAACAACAATTTCAGTTTTACGATACAAATTTTTGTTTTACGATACAAATTTTAGTTTTACGATACAAATTTTAGTTTCACGATACAAATTTCAGTTTCACGATACAAATTTCAGTTTTACGATACAATATTTAGTTTTACGATACAAATTTTAGTTTTACGATACAAATTTTAGTTTTACGATACAAATTTTAGTTTTACGATACAAATTTTAGTTTTACGATACAATTTTAGTTTTACGATACAAATTTTAGTTTTACGATACAAATTTTAGTTTTACGATACAAAATTTTAATTTTACGATACAAATTTTATTTTTATGATACAAAATTTTGGTTTTACAATACAAATTTTAGTTTTACGATACAAATATTAGTTTTACCATACAAATTCTAGTTTCATATTCAAATAATTTGTTTTATAGTAATGGAAAATACATCAGAAAATGTATCTAATTTTTTTGACATAGTGTTCCATTTATTGAAACAAAATTTAATTTATTTAAAAAATGTTTCGTTTCCATCATTTGCTAAAAGATATTAAATTCTCATATAAATTTTCATTTCAATAATTGACGTCCTATAAATACATAGTATGAGGTTTTGAAATCTAGATATAGAATTGAACAATCTTCAATCGAATCACGTAGAAATACATACTCTATGTATATCACAAATTAGATAAGTAAATAACTTTTTGCACTGATTTTTGTACTATTATGTACATATGTTTTGGAACTAATCACAAAGGAGTTTTATTATAAATAATGGTAATTTATTTACCCAGGCAACAATGAATTATTCCTGGGATATTAAGGGAATTTCCCAGGAATATATCCTTCTTCCCCGGGTTATTCCCTTAATATCCCAGGAATAATGCTTGTTGCCTGGGTATTTGAACAAATGCTACTTGTAAAATATGAATGACATTATAACTTTTAATGGCCTATGCCCTATAGCATTTAATGAAATGATATAATTGTAATATTAATATGATTTATTATTATTTAATTATCACTTTTATTAGATTTCAAACAAATTCTTTGAGATTCTCCACCAAGAGAAAAAAAATTCTTTCGCGGTACAAATTCACTGTACTGGCAGGCCCCGCTTTTATTACCAAATTGCAACTCGATCCTATTGCCGTTATCTGGTAATAAGACCGGGGTAAGTAACTGGAACTATATATTTGTTACTCCTTAATAAAACATTTCATTATCTATGAGTTATAATTATAGAAATGTTTATTTAAAGTTCCAGTACTAAGCCTATTAAGCAGTGTTCCAGTGTTTGTTGCCAGGATTAGGTGATGCTCAGTGATTGAAGTTTAAAGTAGTGAATTTATTAACATTTTTAAAGGTTCAAACAATAGCTTAACTCTCACTCAGTATAGGTGAGTAATTAGTTAATACTTCGAATTATGAAATTGCTTTATATTGAAAATGATTGGAAACTGTTAGAATTATAAAGACAAATTTGTACACGATAAAATTAGTGATGAGTAGTGATAACACTAGTGATGTGTAATGATAACACTAGTGATGTGTAATGATAACACTAGTGATGTGTAATGATAACACTAGTGATGTGTAAATGATAACACTAGTGATGTGTAAATGATAACACTAGTGATGTGTAATGATAACACTAGTGATGTGTAATGATAACACTAGTGATGTGTAAATGATAACACTAGTGATGTGTAAATGATAACACTAGTCATGTGTAATGATAACACTAGTGATGTGTAATGATAACACTAGTGATGTGTAAATGATAACACTAGTGATGTGTAATGATAACACTAGTGATGTGTAATGATAACACTAGTGATGTGTAAATGATAACACTAGTGATGTGTAAATGATAACACTAGTGATGTGTAATGATAACACTAGTGATGTGTAATGATAACACTAGTGATGTGTAAATGATAACACTAGTGATGTGTAATGATAACTTTAGTGATGTGTAATGATAACACTAGTGATGTGT
This sequence comes from Caprella mutica, assembly GCA_947561585.1. Classification (NCBI taxonomy): domain Eukaryota; kingdom Metazoa; phylum Arthropoda; class Malacostraca; order Amphipoda; family Caprellidae; genus Caprella; species Caprella mutica. Next base: position 139,241 of record CANNZV010001127.1, on the reverse strand, counting down.
AATGATAACACTAGTGATGTGTAATGATAACACTAGTGATGTGTAATGATAACACTAGTGATGTGTAATGATTACACTAGTGATGTGTAATGATAACACTAGTGATGTGTAATGATAACACTAGTGATGTGTAATGATAACACTAGTGATGTGTAATGATGACACTAACTATTTATTTTATGAATTGATTTTAAAAATATTATATGAATAGTTTCATCAATTATCTAAAACGTGACCAGAAAATTCATCCACGGAAAATTCGGGAAAAATTTCCTAACACCATCAATAAATAAATAGTTTAAATCAATATCTAATTACTTTATTGCGTCCTTTTTATCATGAATCATGAGCAATAATTGTAATCGACAACTTTTAAATTCTTTTGTCAATTTCCTGAAAAGTTTAAACACATTCAACTCGTGAGAAATATTTCCTACGTAATTGAATTAAGTTTGTATGAATGCATGTTTAAAAACATTAAAAAGAGAACAGTTTGCAGAAAAGGCTTTGCATATTTGCTCTTCTAATTACCTTCGTCAAGAAACAACAATTTAAAATTTAAAATAAATTGCCGAGGGAGGAATGTTTTTGATGAAATTTGCACAGAGGAATTTTTGAGGGTTGTGAGGAATGAAATATTCTGTAATTTACATCCACTTCCTTGAGAGGATATCATTTAATTTGTACTTTTACTTCTGTGTTGGTTGGGGAAACAGAAAAAAGGAGTGAAACTTGACATGGTAGTTGTTTGGGTGTTAACGTTTTTAACTTTTTATTGAGTTTAACCCTTTATTGTGTTTAACCCTCATTCTACCGACTGTAGTTCCGAGTGACAGTTGATTTAATTAGGTTTAAAATGAGTCCTGTTGAAATAGATTACAAATTCATGGTATTTACAACTCTCTTTGATTATGGAAAATTGAATTGTGATCTCAAACCATATTTGGAAATGCGACGAAAATAAAAATGATGAAGACTGTTAATTTAAATGTATTTACAGTAGAAAAAAGTTTATTTTTAATTCCTTTTTCCATAGTTTACTTATTTCACATGTAAAAAATACTAATTATATTGCTTGATGTTCTTTAAATTGGTCTGACTACAAGAAGACAAATTTGTAAAATTTGAAAATAATAAAAAGTTAGAAAATTGTGATTTGCAAAACATGCATTAAGTGGTGACTCTCTTCTCTGATAGTGATTCAAAGATACAACTCTAATGAAAGGAAGAACAGTGTGAAGTAGAGATCTAAATCAAGCCAATATATAAATTTCTGGTGAAAGCAGCACGAAAGAGAGAAGAATGAAAATAAATCATAAACAACCTAATAGCGATTAAAAATCTAGATAATAAGTATTGATAATTACAATGAAAAAGAGACACATTACTATATCATTAGCAAGGTACAAGATTTTACTGTCAAATTAGAAATTTCTTAACAGCTGTCTTATAAAATAGTTGTATTTGTTTATTTAAAACAGCTGAGTGATGGAGACCCTTTCTAAATCTATTCTAATCGGTGATGAGAATTAAAAATTTATTCGAAAAATTCAAAAGTTTCTAATTGATACAATTATAAATTATCTTACTAAATAATGGTAGAAGAGAGACTGGCCAATAGTTATGAACAATGGAAGGCTCTCCCTTTTTATGAATAGGTACAACAATATTATTGCCTTCGCAAAAGTGCTTGGAAGTACATCACTCAACAAAGATTTATTAAAAATTTCATCACAAATCAATTTTAAAGCTGACAAAGATATGTAGTAAATTACATATATTTTTATTTTTCAAAGATTTGATGATAGAAATACACTTCGAGTTGTACAGAGGATTCAAATAACGAATACAAATCACACCAAGCAATGAATCTTATTTTATGACTGTACAGTAGCTATTTTTTCTGATAGTATATACCTTCAATTATCAAATGACAGTGATAAATAAAAGGTAGATTTACATTCAAAATAGTTAAATTCAATTCGAATTGTTTATCGTCTATGCAGTGTATGGTGTTACATTTGTTTATCTCTTTGTTAGTTCTCTGACTAATTGTAACTAATCAATATTAGTTTGAGAAGTGGTAGCGACTCTCCAATTAACAGAAGGCTTCGCTTCGAGAGCTGTGGTGAGGGTATTGGATTGCAATGCAGTGGATTGTAATGTAGTGGATTGTATTGCAGTGTATTGCGATGTAGTTGAATGTATTGCAGTTGATGGGTGGCTTCTCTAAGGTTAGAAATTAAAGGGTTACTACCACTAAGACTTTAGTTATTGTTCCTTGCGGATTTGTTTTTTAGGATAATGTTTTAAGGTTACTAACTCATCGATTGGCTATGGAGATTGACCAGTGAGTGTATAAGTGTATATTGCTCATATAGAACAAACTAGTAAATACAAAAACTAGATTACAGCTATCTAAGTTGAAAGTATCAAAGTTCTTATTGTTTTAAAATGTAATTTAATTCAACTCATAACTATATGAGAACGGAAGAGTCAACAGCGGGTTGAACACTAACAGTTCAGTACTCCACCCCTTGTTTGCTTCTTTTTAAGAGTTATCCTTAAAAACATTATCCTTAAGAACATTATCCTTAAAAACATTATATCCTTAGAGAATATTATCCTTGAGAACATTATCCTTAAGAACATAAGAACATTATCCTTAAAACCATTATCATTAAAAACATTATCCTCAAAACAGTATCCTTGTAAATATTATCCGTAAGAACATTATCCTTTGAGAACATTATCCTTAAAACCTTTATCATTAAAAACATTATCCTCAAAAAAATTATCCTTATAAATATTATCCGTAAGAACATTATCCTTGAGAACATTATCCTTAAAACCTTTATTTTTAAAAACATTATCCTCAAAAAAATTATCCTCATAAATATTATCCGTAAGAACATTATCCTTGCAGTATATTATTGACAGACATTTTTGCGGGGGAGATAATATCACATGAAACTTATGCGCTATAGTTATTATTATATTTTTCAATTTTAGATTCAAATAACTTTTTTTAATCGCAACGGTTGCTAGTCGATTCTAACATAGTGATCGAAATTGAAATTATTATGTGAGATAATTATTTGAAATAATTACGCAGGATAAGTATTTTATATGTATACATGGGATAAGTAATTGTAATAATTACGTTGGATCAGTAATTGAAATAATTAGGTTTGAAAATTAATTTATATAATTATGTGATATAATTAATTGAAATAATTATGTGGGATTATCAATTGAATAAATTATTAATAGGTTGGATAAATAATTAATGTAATTTGGTGGAAAAATTAATTAAAATAATTAGGTTCGATAATTAATTGATATACAAAAATGGAGTAATAGTTGAAATAATTAAGTTGGACAATTAATTGAAATAATTAGGTTGGATAGTTATTTGATATAATTAGGTGGGAAAATAAAATACTTACCTACTAAATAGTTATCCAGTCAATTATTATTTTTACAACAAAATACCCCATCCGCACTAATAAAATAGAAATATCAATGAATTTTTTTATGTATTATATTAATGTCAAATATAGTGTCAATCACGTTCCTCCAATTTATACGAATGAAATGTTTTTCAATCTTAAACTTTTGAAATTTGATGACCTTAGTAATTTTCTTTTATTGAAATTTGTAAGACGTGGTTGGCATGACAATGTTTAATTGTTAGGTAAATATTTTAGTAAATTGTTACCACAAAATGACCATAGTACCTGAATGTTTATATTTATTTTACCTCTTTGACTGGAAATAGAAAAAAAATATTTGGCAAGCTATCAAATTTATTAAATAAAATCCCCACTTTTTTTGAATTTTACTAATATCAATTGTTTCTTTTGAATAGCTGTACTAGGATTTTATTATAGAAATATACTGTGATGAATTTATATAGAAAGTAATGATAGTCATTTTTTTACTAGTTCCTAATCAATTTTTAACTTTTCCCATACCTTAACTAATTTTTAACTTTTTCTATAGCGTCAACGCGGGTAATTCCCCTCGCACCTGGAATGTGCGGGCATTAACCCGCACCCACCTTATCTCCAAAACCATTCAGAAATTTAAATTTCTGTTTACGGCATTGGAAAGAGCAGGTTTTCATCCCTCAGGACAAATAATATAATCCATGTTAGGTTTCGGAAAGTATTTTAATATATTTCTTAAAAAAGGACACCATAAAATTATGCACCAAACATTTGCATTCGTAAAATCAGATAATTTTGCAAGATTTGCTGCAGAGTCCACAATTCTCACTCAAATTCGATCATGTTTGTGACATATTATAGGTTAATTAGCGTACTTTAATATATTACCTACTTTTTTTGTTTCAGGTCAGCCAAAAATTGACTACATGGCAACAAAGTAGTGCGGGGTTTTGCCCGGCATGAAAAAAATATGCAGGGCATTATCCCGCATTTTTACAGTGCTATAAACTGTTCAATTTTCAGCATGATAAGATATAATACCCATACATAATTGTGTAGCGTGTATACATTCAGTGTGTAGTGTGTATACATTCAATGTGTAGGCTTTGTACAAACAGTGTGTAGTGTATGTGCGAAAAGATGCCCGCCTAAACTTCTATTATGCAGGCGTATTTATGCACCAACGAAAAACTTAACATAAAATAAACTCTTGTCTGTAACTTGAATCTGACATCACAGAAATGAACTTAAAATATTTTCTCGTGTTTCTGCAACATTTAAAGTATATTTTAACTTATAACTTTTTCGTAATACTAAATTATTACAGGTGGCTCAATATTATATTTTCAGGTGGCAGCTCAATATTGAGGTGGCTCAATATTATATTTTCAGGTGGCTCAATATTGAGGTGGCTCAATAATATTATATTTTCAGGTGGCTCAATATTGAGCCTCTTAACTTTTATAGGTGTTACTTGTTGAAACACATGACGCTATTTCCAAGTGTTGTACTAGAGTACTTTTAACATTGTTTCTAAGAGTTTAGAAGATGCTCTTTGTGATGATGTAATTCAAATTTGGATTGATCTCTTAGTTTCCAAGTTAATAGGGATGCAAGCCATTAACCTGCAATGTAGGATATTGCATGGAGTGGTGCAGGGCATTACCCCGCAGTACGGGATAATGCCCTGAATGGTGCGGAATTATTGACCTGTTTGCTAGGGCATCAATTTGTTTTGTAAAAGTCGAATAACTATCAACCCATTGGTCATTGGGCCAAGCCGTTTGTATGTATAAAATAAGGGTCTACCTCTTTCTTTTGCATCTTACAGATCTTCTCTATCTGTAATAGTTTTAGAGATAATTGGGCTTGTTCACTAAGTGCGGGGCAATGCCCGCGTTGACGCAAGTTAAGGTAACGGACCAAAAATGAACCTGGTAAAGAAAACGGACCAGAAATTAAGCTAGTACAGATAACGGACCAGAAACGGAGCAAGTAAAGATAACGGACCAGAAACAGAGCAAGTAAAGATAGCGGACCAGAAACGGACCAAGTAAAGTTAACGGACCAGAAATGAAGCTGGTAAAGAAAACGGACCAGAAATTAACCTAGTAAAGATAATGGACCAGAAAATAAGCTAGTAAAGTTAACGGACCAGAATATATTTTTATAGTTTTATAAAATATTTGCTTTACTATTTCATAAAAATACAACCTTATAAATGATAATATTAATGATTATACATTAATTGTGCATATTTTATTAATTGAAAGAATAATATAAACGTAAAATATATAATGATATTAAATATATAATAAAAACTTCTGTTTAAATCCTTTAATGTGGCATCTATGATTCCAAAATTATATTCTTTTTCCAATTATTGGTCAAATAATAATAATAATTTAACCAAGTAAAATTAATGCACCAGAATTTAAACTAGTAAAGTTAACGGACCAGAATTTAAACTAGTAAAGTTAACGGACCCTGGTCCGTCATCTTTACTTGCTCCCCTGTTTTTATACTTTTATTCCTCAAATTTTAAACTCATACGGGACCGATCATTTTAAACCTTTGGTACTATCTGTAATTTAATTTATGATTAATTTAATAAAAAAAACTCAAATATAATATTTCTACTTTATTTTTCAAATGCGCATATTTCTCAATTAGAAGCATGGGATAATTATGTGTGATAAGTGAATGAAATAATCAAATCGAATATGTAGGTGAGTATAGTTGGAATTATTTCCTACATACTATTATAGGTGTTCTAATCGATTGAAATGGTCAAATTAAATTATTGGATGGAATAATTTAAATAATTTATATTTGGTTTAGATATTTTAAAATTGGTCTGGGTGCACCAATATAAGTTTGTGAGATGTGTATATAATAGGAAATTAGAAAACTGTGATTTAGAGATCAACATCATGCATGCGGTGACTTCTTTGAAATATTGCCGGTTTAAATCAGTCTCAAAATTTGTAAATATCAATATGAACTGCTGATAATTACAATGATTATTAACATTTGTGTATGTATTTTATACTTAAGCTTACAAAATGAACAGATTAAACCAAAAATAAAGAATGTAAATAAAAATACAAGAAATACAGCCATGATTTCATGAAAGTTAAAAATTGGGAAACCTAATTAAAAATTCATTTATGAGTAATTTATTAGAACTAAAAAACTGAATAATGTATATTTTGAACTAAAAACTGTATATAGTAAAAGTAAAACAATTTTTATCGAACTAAAAAGCTTTAAACTACATTTTACTGAACTGAAAATTTATAGAAATATCTTTAAAACGAAAATATAAATATTTGTCGAACTAAAAAAAACTATTTCTACTTATGTGAGAACTGTATCACATTTAAAGTCTGACATTAATTCCGGTTGATAACTAGAAATAAAGTTCAATTCTCTTTTAAGCCATATTACAGTAATATATATAGTAACTCTTTGTAATTTCTTTTAACTGGATTTAGACGCAAAGTTTATCAAATGAGATGGAAAGCGTTGTATTTGCCGAAAAAAAGTTTCTAAATTCATTTACCTAATATAAACATTAAATTTTATATTAATTAAACATTTTATTTAAAAAAAAATAAGTATCTAAATGTAGTTTTGATATTAATTTACATCAACTTAAACAATTATACGACATCTATGATTATGATATTTTCGAGTATTTTCTACAGTTAATTTAGATCAGTAAGCCTTAAATTAATAGAAAGTACAATTCATCGTGTCACAGGTATAATTCTATTGAATTCTTAATAAAATGAATTGTAATGAATAGAATTGAATGTGAATGACTAATATTGGTTCTTAATCTTCTAACAATGCCTAATATTGGTTCTTAATCTTCTACCAATGACTAATATTGGTTCTTAATCTTCTAACAATGACTAATTTTGGTTCTTAATTTTCTAACAATGACTAATATTGGTTCTTAATCTTCTAACAATGACTAAAATTAGTTCTTAATCTTCTAACAATGACCAATATTGGTTCTTAATCTTATAACAATGACCAATATTGGTTCTTAATCTTCTAACAATGACCAATATTGGTTCTTAATCTTTTAACAATGACCAATATTGGTTCTTAATCTTCTAACAATGACCAATATTGGTTCTTAATCTTCTAACAATGACTAATATTGGTTCTTAATCTTCTAACAATGACCAATATTGGTTCTTAATCTTCTAACAATGACCAATATTGGTTCTTAATCTTCTAACAGTGACCAATATTGGTTCTTAATCTTCTAACAATGACCAATATTGGTTCTTAATCTTCTAACAATGACTAATATTGGTTCTTAATCTTCTAACAATGACCAATATTGGTTCTTAATCTTCTAACAATGATCATTATTGTTTCTTAATCTTCTAACAATGACCAATATTGGTTCTTAATCTCCTAACAATGACCAATATTGGTTCTTAATCTCTTAACAATGACCAATAATGGTTATTAATTTTCTAACAATGACCAATATTGGTTCTTAATCTCCTAACAATGACCAATATTGGTTCTTAATCTTCTAACAATGACCAATATTGGTTCTTAATCTCTTAACAATGACCAATAATGGTTATTAATTTTCTAACAATGACCAATAATGGTTATTAATTTTCTAACAATGACCAATATTGGTTCTTAATCTCCTAACAATGACCAATATTGGTTCTTAATCTTCTAACAATGACTAATATTGGTTCTTAATCTTCTACCAATGACTAATATTGGTTCTTAATCTTCTAACAATGACTAATTTTGGTTCTTAATTTTCTAACAATGACCAATATTAGTTCTTAATCTTCTAACAATGACCAATATTAGTTCTTAATCTCCTAACAATGACCAATATTGGTTATTAATTTTCTAACAATGACCAATATTGGTTATTAATTTTCTAACAATGACCAATATTGGTTATTAATCTTCTAACAATGACCAATATTGGTTATTAATCTTCTAACAATGACCAATATTGGTTCTTAATCTTCTAATAATGACCAATATTGGTTATTAATCTTCTAACAATGAGATTTTTCTGTAGTGTTTTCTAATTATTTTTACTATAATATTGATTTATGTAGAGTATATAAGATTTTAACTGTGTACAGCTTTGGATTTTTTGGTGTGATTTCTTTTCTTGTTTATCTTTCTTCTGACAATCATCACTTGTACGAATTTAAATGTACACACTCTGAGTTTCTCAATAATGGATTCAACAAGAGAGTAAATTGGATTCAAATTTCATACTGTCGACACTAAATTCTGAGTCTTGAGACTATGTTGTATCGACTGATTTCTAAGATAGAAAGGTAAACAGCATTTGCAACTTTTTACTTGGTCATATAAGGTAATTAAAGGATCTACGTACTTATTAGACCCTTTACTAACTCTTACTTAAGTTCCAGTTATATGAGTAAAGGATTTTTTCGATTTTTTTTATGAACAAATATTTGATATCCATTTACCCTTTTTACAGTCAATTTTAAGGGGAGTGTCTCACCTAAATTTGAGATAATAATAAAAAAAAAATTTCATAAAAAGACACCTCATAACCCAAGCAACCATGACACATTGTGCCAACATAGGCACTAGATGGTTAGATGGGCAAGAGATGGCAGACTGAAAAATAGCCTAGAAATTACATGGGGATAATGTGGTTTTCCATTCTCATGGAATGTTACCTTGGGAGAAGGTTGGTTCAATGTGGCGAATCCATCCCATAGAATTGTCATATTGATTTTCAACCTGATTAATATATAGCGTATGGCTGAAACTTCATTAACATATCGGCAACCTATTGGGCCAAGATGGTTTCAACATAACAGTCCATGCTGTCACCATGTTGGCCCATTTTGCAAATAACCACACAGTACCAATACGATTTGTAAACCTAGTGCCCACATGCGCCCCATTGACTTGTGTTGCTTGGGAATGTCCTAAATCATGTGTCAAAATATTAGGTATGAAAGTTGAAAAAAATATCAAAGGTAAAATATTGTCTATTTTTATAGTGTAATAAAGCGTTTCATTCTTCAAACAAAAAAAAAAAGTAAAAAAGTGAGACACTCCCCTTGAAAATTTTCTTGAAAATTTAACTTCCATTGATTTAGTTACTGAGTTTTGATAATAAAATCTGGCATACCATGCTGTATAGGAGTTAATGTAACCACTTTTGCATTCTTGGTTCATGCTTTCAATATCTGTCTAGAAATAGGAATAGGTAATTCAGGTCTATAAATAATATGAAAGTAATCTCTACCTCCTGATGGCAATCTCTTTCAGATATCAAAGAATATTCACTTCAATTTCTTAACGATTATCGAGTCCTTGACTTTCCCAGTAGAGAAAATGGTGTCTGTGTAACGTGTCCTGAATATGAATAATAATTAAATAAACTATCATTATTTAATTGGAGAAGATATTGGACTTATTATAAAATGACCTTTAACCTCTCCTTAAAATATTAGTAATTTTCTTATTTCCTAAACAAATAAATACTCGTTCATCTCTTTAGATTAAAAAAAAAATAGCTTCAATGAACCACTTAAAAATTAAAAACATCTATAATGAGATATAGAAAATAATATCACAAGAGAAACAACAAAAATTCTTTCTAAAATATTTCTATTGGATAGAATAGTTTTTTCATTGTCATTAAAATTTAATCAAAATTAGTATTAACATTTTAGGTCACATTTCACATACACTTTTTAAATTTGATCCTGAAAATATGTTCAAAATTAATCATTTACTTAGAAACAAACAATATGAATAATTACATATATTACACGGAGAGTTTTATTAAGATAAAATTAATAAATCATATTTTTTCCAGTACACCAATTTTTTATTTTACCACTTTGAAACATAAACTCAATTTAAAACGATATTAGCCATCATCAGAATTGTACAACATCAAGATTCCCCATCATCAATTTTCAGTTTCGAAAAAGGCATTTGGTTTAGCATTTTATTTTCCTAGGTTGATGTTAGGGAAGCTAATGCATGATATAGTGAACGAAATATTCATTTGGATAAGTATAGTGAAGATGAGTATAGTGAAGATGAGTATAGTGAAGATGAGTATAGTGAAGATGAGTATAGTGAAGATGAGTATAGTGAAGATGAGTATATAGTGAAGATGAGTATAGTGAAGATGAGTATAGTGAAGATGAGTATATAGTGAAGATGAGTATAGTGAAGATGAGTATAGTGAAGATGAGTATAGTGAAGATGAGTATAGTGAAGATGAGTATAGTGAAGATGAGTATATAGTGAAGATGAGTATAGTGAAGATGAGTATAGTGAAGATGAGTATAGTGAAGATGAGTATAGTGAAGATGAGTATAGTGAAGATGAGTATAGTGAAGATGAGTATAGTGAAGATGAGTATAGTGAAGATGAGTATAGTGAAGATGAGTATAGTGAAGATGAGTATAGTGAAGATGAGTATAGTGAAGATGAGTATATAGTGAAGATGAGTATAGTGAAGATGAGTATAGTGAAGATGAGTATTAGTGAAGATGAGTATAGTGAAGATGAGTATAGTGAAGATGAGTATAGTGAAGATGAGTATAGTGAAGATGAGTATAGTGAAGATGAGTATAGTGAAGATGAATATAGTGAAGATGAGTATAGTGAAGATGAGTATAGTGAAGATGAGTATAGTGAAGATGAATATAGTGAAGATGAGTATAGTGAAGATGAGTATAGTGAAGATGAGTATAGTGAAGATGAGTATAGTGAAGATGAGTATAGTGAAGATGAGTATAGTGAAGATGAGTATAGTGAAGATGAGTATAGTGAAGATGAGTATAGTGAAGATGAGTATAGTGAAGATGAGTATAGTGAAGATGAGTATAGTGAAGATGAGTATAGTGAAGATGAGTATAGTGAAGATGAGTATAGTGAAGATGAGTATAGTGAAGATGAGTATATAGTGAAGATGAGTATAGTGAAGATGAGTATAGTGAAGATGAGTATAGTGAAGATGAGTATAGTGAAGATGAGTATAGTGAAGATGAGTATAGTGAAGATGAGTATAGTGAAGATGAGTATAGTGAAGATGAATATAGTGAAGATGAGTATATAGTGAAGATGAGTATAGTGAAGATGAGTATAGTGAAGATGAGTATAGTGAAGATGAGTATAGTGAAGATGAGTATAGTGAAGATGAGTATATAGTGAAGATGAGTATAGTGAAGATGAGTATAGTGAAGATGAGTATAGTGAAGATGAGTATATAGTGAAGATGAGTATAGTGAAGATGAGTATAGTGAAGATGAGTATAGTGAAGATGAGTATAGTGAAGATGAGTATAGTGAAGATGAGTATAGTGAAGATGAGTATAGTGAAGATGAGTATAGTGAAGATGAATATAGTGAAGATGAGTATAGTGAAGATGAGTATAGTGAAGATGAGTATAGTGAAGATGAATATAGTGAAGATGAGTATAGTGAAGATGAGTATAGTGAAGATGAGTATAGTGAAGATGAGTATAGTGAAGATGAGTATAGTGAAGATGAGTATATAGTGAAGATGAGTATAGTGAAGATGAGTATAGTGAAGATGAGTATAGTGAAGATGAGTATAGTGAAGATGAGTATAGTGAAGATGAGTATAGTGAAGATGAGTATAGTGAAGATGAATATAGTGAAGATGAGTATAGTGAAGATGAGTATAGTGAAGATGAGTATAGTGAAGATGAATATAGTGAAGATGAGTATAGTGAAGATGAGTATAGTGAAGATGAGTATAGTGAAGATGAGTATAGTGAAGATGAGTATAGTGAAGATGAGTATAGTGAAGATGAGTATAGTGAAGATGAGTATAGTGAAGATGAGTATAGTGAAGATGAGTATAGTGAAGATGAGTATAGTGAAGATGAGTATATAGTGAAGATGAGTATAGTGAAGATGAGTATAGTGAAGATGAGTATAGTGAAGATGAGTATATAGTGAAGATGAGTATAGTGAAGATGAGTATAGTGAAGATGAGTATAGTGAAGATGAGTATAGTGAAGATGAGTATAGTGAAGATGAGTATAGTGAAGATGAGTATAGTGAAGATGAGTATAGTGAAGATGAATATAGTGAAGATGAGTATATAGTGAAGATGAGTATAGTGAAGATGAGTATAGTGAAGATGAGTATAGTGAAGATGAGTATAGTGAAGATGAGTATAGTGAAGATGAGTATAGTGAAGATGAGTATAGTGAAGATGAGTATAGTGAAGATGAGTATATAGTGAAGATGAGTATAGTGAAGATGAGTATAGTGAAGATGAGTATAGTGAAGATGAGTATAGTGAAGATGAGTATAGTGAAGATGAGTATAGTGAAGATGAGTATAGTGAAGATGAGTATAGTGAAGATGAGTATAGTGAAGATGAGTATAGTGAAGATGAGTATAGTGAAGATGAGTATAGTGAAGATGAGTATAGTGAAGATGAGTATAGTGAAAATGAGTATAGTGAAGATGAGTATAGTGAAGATGAGTATAGTGAAAATGAGTATAGTGAAGATGAATATAGTGAAGATGAGTATAGTGAAGTTGAGTATAGTGAAGATGAGTATAGTAAATATGAGTATAGTGAAGATGAGTATAGTGAAGTTGAGTATAGTGAAGATGAGTATAGTGAAGTTAACTATACTCTTTATTTGGAATGATGGATCATCCTAATGCTCTGAATGGTGTACCGGAAAAAATATGATTTATTAATTTTCTCTTAATAGAACTCTCAGTATAATAAATGGCAATGTATGTAATTTTTTATGTTGTTTCTTTGTTAGTAAATGATTAATTTTGAAAGTATTTTCAGGATCAAATTTAAAAAGTGTTTGTGAAATGTGACCCAAAATGTTAATACTAATTTTGATTATAATTTTTAATAACAATGAGAAAAAGAATTTCGGTTGTTTCTTTTGTGATATTTTTTTCTATATCTATATCTATATCTTTTTTTTCTATATCTCTTTATTTGTGTTTTTTTAAAGTGAATCATTGAAGTTAATTATTTTGAATCTGAAGAGATAAACGAGTAATTATTTGTTAAAGAAATAAGAAAATTACTATTATTTAAACAAGAGGTTTAAGGTCATTGTTATAATATTGATAGTTTTATTTAACTTTTCTTCCTTTTCAGGACACGTTTTATACAGACACCATTTGCTCTATAGTGACAAAATCAAGGGCTCTATTATCGTTAAAAAAACTGAAGTGAATATTCTAAGCTATATAGAAAGAGATTGCCATCACGAGGTAGAGATTTCTTTCATATTATTTATAGACCTGAATTGCCTATTCCTATTTCTAGACAGATATCGAATTACTATAGCATGAACCAATAAGCTGAGACGTATACGTTACCATCTATCGTATGGTATAACAGATTTTATCATTAAGATATCAGTATCTAAAACAATTTATTTACACTTTGAAGAAAAAACTTGGAAATTGAACTACAAAATCGGTAAATGAATATCGAACATTTGTGCACCGAAAAAAAAATCGGAAAAAAATCCTTTACTCATATAACTGGTACTTAAGTAAGCGTGAATAAAGGGTTTGAGTAGAAGATAGATCCTTTACCAGATATGGACTGAAGAAAAAGCTGATATTGCTGTACATTTGCTTTTCTATCTTAGAAGTAAGACGATACAAGCATTCTCAAAAATTAGTGCCGACCGTATGAACTGTAAATCTAATTTATTCATTCGTTATATCCAATATTGAAAGTATTAGAGTATATGTTTGAATTTGTACGAGAAATGATTTTCAGAAGAAAGATAAACAAGAAAATATCAGAACAAAAAAAACCTCTAAATTGGACATAGTTGCATTCTTATCTGCTGCTTTATAAATCATATTATATTAAAAATAATTAGTAGAAACTACAAGAAATGCATGTTAGAAGATTAATAACAATATTAGTCTTTCCAATTCAGCTCTATTAATTAAATACGAATTATCTGTTTAATTCATGAAAATAAATACAATTTGTTTGTGTATTTCATGAAAATAAACACAAATTGTGTGTTTATTTTTCAAGTTACATCTTATCTTTCCATGTTGTTTATCATTATTATTCCATTATGTATAACATCATAAAAAAATTTATATAATTTGTCGATGTTGTTGAAGAAAATTTGCCAAGAGACTTTTCATATCTCTTGAATAATTTCAGTCTCATTAAACTAATGTATTTTGTTACATTTATGACTGGTTTATTAAATTTAGTTTATTTGTAATTAGATATATATAAAGTGATTCGTTCTGAGCTATGGTTTATTTATTATTTCAATACAAGCATCATATTGTAATATATGAAAAATTATTTATTCCCTACGAGTTAATATTAGATCGAGTGCATCGTACGCACCCATGCATATATAAATAAACATATAATGAATATATATTAAATATATGAAGAACGACTGGATGTAAACATAACTTGGTTATATGTTAATATTGCTATATTTAGCGTAAATTGATGGTTTCTACTATTCTCGATATTCAATGAATAAATTAGATTATTTATATTGTATTTTGATTGGTGTTGTATATCTCTGCGATAATAATAAACTGCTCCATACTAGGTATATATTAAATATAAATGCTACATAGTATACGTTCTTAGTTAATAGGGGTAACTAAAGTAACCTGTTAATAGGGGTAACTATGGTAACCTGGTGATAGGGGTAACTATAGTAACCTGTTAATAGGGGTAACTATAGTAACCTGGTAATAGGGGTAGCTATAGTAACCTGTTAATAGGGGTAACTATAGTAACCTGTTAATAGGGGTAACTATAGTAACCCGTTAAAATGGGTAACTATAGTAACCTGTTAATAGGGGTAACTATTGTAATCTGTTAATAGGGGTAACTATAGTAACCTGCTATAGAGGGTAACTATAGTATCCTGTGAATAGGGGTAACTATAGTAGCCTGTTAATAGGAGTAACCATAGTAACGTGTTAATAGGGGTAACTGTAGTAACCTGTTAATAAGGGTAGCTATAGCATACAATTAATAAGGGTAATTATGGTATTTGTATTATATATAAATACATTTGTAATCAGAAGCGTTATAATTATACTTTTTCAAAAAGGGATTTACCAATGTGCAGGGAAGATAACTATTTTTCGATTGTTGATTTAATTAAAACTTTTCAATTATAAGATGATAATCAATAATTACCATTCTGAATTTGATAGGAATGAAAAGGAGAGAAAATATTGTGAAATTTACAGCCTACGATTCAAATCGTTTTTGTACTGCATTGAAATTTAGATATTCTACGAATGGTCTTCACCGTAATAGTTCATCCCTTTTTAATATCAATTAATTATTTCGTCTTGTAGAGACTAAATTTTACTTTGTCATTCATAAAAATGATTGACAAATAATATTTTATAAATATAAATTTATATCTATTGCATTGTTATTTTAAAATTGCAACAATTATTTATTTATTAATAGTTAATTAGAATCAGTCTCCCATTCCAATTCAATTCGAAATATGAATTATTTACTTGAAAATTTCAGATAACAGTTTTGTTGATTAGATATAGCCACTTTTTGAATAATTCTTGAATGTACTCTTTGATTGCATCTGAAACTTTGAAGGATGAAAACAATTTTCTTCGCATCAAGAAAATATTATGCCAGAGCTTTTTTTGTTGCTAACGGGTATCGTTTTTTTTTTTCAGGAAAGATGGTACGGAAACTAAAGGTCCTGAGACTTGGATCCTCCCAGATTATTTCAAGCGACAAATCAAGAAATTTTATTGGATGAGAATCTAAACATCTTTTTTCTAATCTTCGGAAGACGTTTGCAGAATGAAACTGTGATGGCCTTCTAACTTTTTTATTAGCAAGATGATATCTCTATTTACATGGATAACACAGCAAAACTTCAATAATTTAGAATTTCCAATAAATAGAAATGGATCATAGATATATCTCATGACAAACTATTTCTAATCACCTACCTGATCAAATTCAGTAGTATAATGCAGTTGTATTTATACTTGCTTCTAATATCAATAATATCAGACAACGAAGCGACCCAAAATTCTTTACGAACTGAAAACAATTCCTATCATTTAAGTCAACATTTATCGAATGCACCATCGTACCTACAATCAAAATGGATGCGATACACAAACTTTAACGCTAAATCGAGCAAAGCAGGATCGCATTTTCGCAATCAATCACACGGAGAATTGAAAAGCAGAGCCAACAACACTAATCATCAACAGTATGGGGCAGATAACAAGAAAACGGAAGCGTTATTACCAAATGTGGAGCCATCTTCTACATCAAAGCACAGTTCTCACATCCCAACGAGGGACTTCAACTTTATATATCCTGTCGAAGAACGCTCCAACAGAGTAAATAATGCTGATGAGAAACAAATTGATTCAGGTGAGTCCACAAATTGAATTTCTACCTCTTAACACTATTGGAATCTTATTGCAGTTTATATAAGTTAGCTCAGTTGCAGCATGATTTTTTTTTCTTACTTTGTTAATGTCTAATCACGATCCATTGACCAGGTTATATTTGGAACAAATTAATTTAAAAATTTCTAGAAAATGAAGGAAATTTTTCTGGGATTTCTATTTGTTTTGTTTTTTAAAATGTTTTAAACATGAAATGATAACGCAATCACTTAAGATAATTGCTAAGAGTTTATGTGTGTATACCAAGTGTTTTCAGAGGAAATATCGTTGTTGATTGTGCTTGACTTTATATATGTTATTCATGCAATAAGAATGAATTATTCCATTGTTTAAATCAAATACCAAGTTGGTAAAGCAATTCAACTGCTAATGAAAACCTAACCGCTTATTAGCATAAAGACATAGAGTCTGTGTTATATCTTCTACACTATCCCTTATCTGTAATTTCAATGAATTATATTTCTCCAAATACCCAAACTTACAATCAGAATTCAATTGATGAAAAGCTCATATTATGATAAAGACATGTAATCTGTGTTATCTCTCCTCCCTGTCCCTTATCAGTAGTTTCCAGCATGGTGGCAGTGTCAGGCAGAGTCGTACAGCTTCCTTGTCTCCTGGCGTTAAAGGATCAGGGGGATTCACCGAAGCTCATCCTTTGGTATAAGTCAACGACAAAAACTCCCATTGTGAGGTGAGGCAGGATCAACATCCTCCCAATTGGCATGACCAGGGGAATAAACAGGGACTGTGGTCTCGGGGATGTAGGGACTGTATGTAGATAAAAAGTCGGCTATAGGGCCTTATTACATTTGATGATCATCATAAAGAATACATCATAAAAATTTCAAAATATATACTCATAAAATAAATTTGATGATCATAGTAGAAAATAGATAATAAAATTTTCAAAAAAAATAAACGTATTCATTAAATTCAATAATCATAATTTGAAAAGTATATTATTTAAAATTTTCATAAAATACACTGACGCTTTTGATTAATGTATTTAGATTTAAAATAAGACATATCACAGGAAGTTAATATATTAAATTCAATGACCTGGAAAAATGGAATTCTAACAAGTCTAAACATTTTAAAATGAATTTTATATTTGCTGTATAAATAAAATCCAGATACCTATTTTGTTATTTATTTAATTTAGTATCAGCATAACTCAGTTAAAAGCTTCAATCAATTCTTCATCAAATACAATAACATTTATTTTATTCACTAAACTTATCATACAAAAAATGCCTCATTATTTTTATTATGTGCAAGGACATCATATCTTTTATTTACACATAATTATTTATATTTGATATCGTAAATATTATCATTATTGCTATTTCGCAATAATAAATTTAAAAAATCAAAACCTAGATACAAATTTTAGATTATGTGAATTGTTTTTATGACTATATGAAAAACTGTTCCTTCTAATAAATAAATAATGATGATGACGGGTATAAATGGAGTCAGACCCATAAAATATGAAGAAATGACTACCTAACATTCGTTATTTTATGATAACATCCCTAAGAAAGGGTCAGGTATGAAAAGAAAGATTTGCACTTTTTGTATTTCTGTGAGAAAAATAATTACACTGCACAAAATTGGGAGCAATAACTAATAAAGTAGTTACCAACTAAAGGAGAAAATATAGTCATGGCACATTTATTGGTAACATTGTTTGTAAAATATATATATTATAGATATTTTTGTTCATTTTCTGTGATATCTAATAGGTTGCACGTTTCCTACTATTGGCAACGACACTCACTAGAAAATTTCACTTCGGATATCCAGCAATTAAAAATATTAAGTAAAGGAAAATATGTCAAACACATTAATGATATTCATCGTCAGTCAAAGAGCGATACGATGGCGAAGACAAAAGAACACAGTGTTGACATTAGAAATAGATGATGCTCATAAGGTAACTAGTATGATAAGATCTCTAAGATAATTAGATATCACTAAATATTCTATGAGAACAATAATTCAGAATTATTGATAAGTTCTTCAACAGAGAAGGATGTGGTAGAAAGAGCATTTTTTCAGTCAGGAGTGAGCGGAAACTAGTGAGATTTACCAAAAATATTCCTCGTGGTACCACTAACGATATACTGAATGCAATGGGCTTTGAGATTGATGTATCATGAAGAACAGTATATAGAGTATTATGAAGTACTGATCACAACAACGTCTCTCATGAATACAGGAGCTCTGGAATTCTCCCTAAGAATACATGCATTCCGACTGTTTTACATGGAGGTGGAAGTCAAATGATTTGGTAATGCTTTGCAGCATCAGGAACTGGAAGGCTTGTTAAAGGTAAAAGAAAGAAGAGCAGTAAAATTACGATCTAACTAATGCCGGAAAATCGTTTGATCTTCGTGCAGGACAATGATCCCAAGCATAGTTTCAAATTGATACATAATTGGCTGAAGAGATTAAAATAAACACTTTGGAGTCGCAATCACAAAGCCCGGCCTTTAATCCATCGAGAATCGTTGGAGTTCTCTGAAACTCAAAAATCTGACTCAATTGGAGCAGGTCAGACATGAGGAATGGAACAAGATTATACGGAGGAAGACTGCATTAAATTGGTGGAAAAATTATGATAGACGTTTGCAATCAGTTTTGTCACTGAAGAGACACACAATGGATTAATAGTTTAATTGCGCCTATTTGATTCTACAATATGGTCCTCATGGCCTTTTATGCTGTACTTGTTTAATCAATCATTGTTGCGAAATTTGTACAGTTTAATTGTCTTTTTCACATGAAAAATGCATAAAATTCAATATTTTTTTCATAATTTACCCTTCCGTAAAGAAAGAATCGAGTAAAAACGGATATTTCACATCTTGCCAATAATTATTATGATCAATGTATTTATTTTATAACAGTAACTCAATTAAGCTTTCTTTTAAAACGCAAATAAATCAATAATCTTAATAACACAACTATTTGATCCTACATTCTATACCATATTATAAAATATTTTCCAATTCCTCAAACAGTTTTGATGGTCGACCAAGGTTGCAATCCAAAGGATTCTCAGGCAGTAGTCCGACTGACGATAACAGTCGATCATCTGTGAGTGCTGAGACAGCCAGCTTGACGCTGAAGATGGTCGCTCTAGCAGACGAGGGGTTGTACGAATGCAGAGTCGATTTCTTCAAATCTCCAACTCACAATCACTTTGTCAACCTTACTGTCATAGGTAGTAATGAGCCCAAGGGAAAATATATAGACTATATATCTGTTTATTTAAATTGTAAAAAAGAAATGAAAAAAAAAATTGTTGATATTTCCGAAAATATCAATATTATTCTCTTTCTTTTTTGTGTGTCTCCACAAGTGTTGTAATTAAGTAAAGAGTAGTGAAAGGATCATAGATAAATCACGCATAATTGTCTTAAACTACATCACTTTTAATCATTGACAAATACTTAATTTTGGTACTTGTGTAGTACCGTATTAACTAAAGTTAACAAGACAGATAATTTGCATCTTCTAACACGTTAAGCGCAAGTGCCAGATGTTGCAGTTGTCACACACCGCCATAGATGTTAGACCCTGTACTGTGGCGTGTGGTGCGCTCTATATTTCGATATTAAAACAATAACAACGTGTGGAACATATGTCACTTGGCATTGATTGTTGCAATAGTACACTGTATCGCCTTATGAACCACCCGTTGTGGTACCATAAGTATCACATCTTGTACCACCATTGGCGAAACTCATTCAATTCTTAAATTGTATACATTTAGGTAGAACTATACAGATATTGTACCTTTCTCTTTTATTGATGTTATTTTCCATATTTATCTCTCAAAATATCAAATAGTTATTCAAAATATTGAAAAATAAATTAATCAATGTATGATATAATATCTATAGAAAAATGTTAGATATAGAAAATTATAACTCTGATTCTCGAATCTAGCCCCATTCAATTATCTTCGATGTCTTTACATTCTTTACATGGTTCCTCCCGATGTTTAATTCCCAGCTATACAAGAATTTAATTCCTGTCTCTGCTTTCCGAATAGAACCGATTAGAAGTTTGGAGATTTTGGACTCTTCAGGACATTTCCCAGGAATTGGAGGGATTTCAAACCCATACGTTGAAGGGTCTCCTTTGCTTCTGAAGTGCTTTGCAAGGCAGGGTACGAAATATATCCTAGCTATGCCTTTGTTGTGGTTAGAATCCTGAAATTACTTGCATTTTGTCTCATTTTTTCATTATGTAGTCAGTATAATTATTGAAATTTATGAAATGATTATAATCTTGTAACTTTTATGTTATTGATTTATTGATGATATGTCATAATCAATAATTTCATAAATTAGATCTTTATGATTATCACACTATATATAAATCTTTTATTCTCAATTATATAAGTTTCAAAGAAAAAAACTAATTCAGTTTGCTAAAATAGCTGTTATTTGGCTCTCTTATTTTCTTACGAAATATTGTAAAAAGATTTCTTCACCCAATAATCACCATTGCATTATTGTTTTCCCGGTAGGAGTGCCAAAAGCTACGATTACATGGCTTAGAAATGGCACTCCACTTTCCGCTCCATTGACCTCCTCCGTAGACGGAGTTATTCAATCGGAACTTTCGATAGAGCGCCTTCAAAGGTCTTGGAGCAACTCCACTCTGACCTGCCAGGCGAAGAACAGCGACCGCTTGCCTGCACTTGAGAAGAAAATATTCCTACGAATGCATTGTGAGTTCTTTTTGTATATCAGAAGTTACAGATTGTTATCATTTAAAGGGAATACTTCTATTCTCGTTCAGAGAGATAATATAAGAAATAGATGCATGACCAATTAATTTGATCAAATGAATATAAATTTTGGATAATTGTTCTATTTTTCACGCCATACTTTTATAATAATAGGAGAAATAGGATGAAGAGCCTTTATGAATTTTGAGAATTTTCCTAAGTTTTATCAGATAGATACATGATCTAACTACCGCTTAAACGGTTTACTCAAAAACTTTTGAAAATCTTTACTCTATTTGTCTTTTAATTGTATTATGGCATGGGACTCTTATATATTAAGGTTGTCTCACATTTTCTCTCTGCTCATCCCAGTGTTACCTGAAACTGTGCGAGTGAACGGCCCCCCTTCAATTCAATCGGGACAAACTGCCACTTTGAGCTGTTCAACTGCTGGCTCATATCCACCTGCCCAATTAACCTGGAAAATCGACGGGAAAACTAGAATACCTATTTATAAAGTGAGATTTAGTTTGTAAGAAAATAGTTAATGAAAAAATAGAAAATATATACTATCTGTTTCTTTACCTTCCGAGCTTGAATAATTTGTAAATATCTTCCCCAATTTTTTATAATCTCTAGCACATATTCTTGAACCTTAATTGTTTAAAATAATCAAAATATTCAATGTCATTCAATCACTTTAGAAATGAATAGTATATGAGAACTTCATTTAGAACTCTCATCTTGCCTCCTTCAGAACAAGCAGTACGGTTCTGTGACAAGTTCCACTCTAGTTCTGAACGTCACACGGCTGGAGGATGGTCAGGAGGTTCTGTGCGAGGCCGTCAACCCAAAAGTTCCTAATATTAAAGTCTTCAACTCTACAACTCTCAATGTGTTGTGTAAGTTAAATCACAAGTGTTCATATCTGCATCTTGTAATTAGGTATGAATATCGATCATTTTTAAAATGAGTTAATGGTATAAAATAGAATACAATAAAAAATAAATTTTGATTTTATCTTAGAAAAAAATCAAATAATTGATGATTTCTTTTGTGCACATTCATTTTCAAATGATTTAAATATAATACATTGTGTTTCAGTAATACAAATATCTTAAATCCCTTTTCATACAATAAAAAAAGTTATCTTATTTGAAGGTTATAAGTTATCTTTTACCTTATTTGAACTTTAACAGCCGATTGAATCAGGTTTTTCGTAAAGCTTTACTGACCTGACATCTCCCCGTTTCCTTCAGATCCACCGATAGCCACGACGTCTCTCGGAAGGTCCATTTCCCCAGGACCTCTCAAAGAAGGTTCCGATGTCTATTTCACCTGTGAGGTGAAAGCCAATCCCGCGGATTCTCTCATCGAATGGTTCCACGAGGTGAAATAACTTCCCACTATTTATTACTCCTTCTTTCCAACTTTGACGATAGATTTCAGCTCTAATTGACCGAGAAGATATAAGTTAGATATAGAAAGTTTATTATAGTAACTGAGGAGCTATTAAAATGTATTTATAGTGATACATATTTAAAAACAAGTTTATAAAGAATGATGTAATTTGAAAGCGATTTAGACCCTAATTAAGGGATGATAATTAACCTCTTAGGAATGATTTCAATGCGAAATGAATATGAAATAAACATATTCTGCAATATATTATTACAATAACTTTGCGAATTACTATTTAATGCCGTTATTAATTTGGTAATAAAAATGAATTCTTTACCTTTAATGCTACAAGTATTACAAATAATTATTTCATATCATTTGTCAGATTTATTATGTATTAATATAGTGTTAAAATATAGCCATTTATGCATTGCGTAATACCTAACAACTAATAAGCGAATAATTGACAATGCGAATGTAAATAATTATCGGAATTAATAAACATGCTCGTCTATTCAATGAATAATAATAATAGCGTTGAAAATTCAGTGCTCATACAATATATGATGATTTGGAAGAATAGATCGAATTTAGGTTAAATATAGTTTCTTAGTTTCTACTTGGCTTTTATTCACATTTTTTTATTAATTCAAAACAGTTTATGAATATAATTTATAAGTTTAATAATAGATATTATTCGATTTTTCTACCTATGTACAATATGCATGTACTAATAGTAAAAAATGATCATTATCGTAATCTTTTGACATTTATTGATTAGGTATTATCAACAATTTAAAATACATTTATTATCGTTATCTCTCCCTATCGTTTCAGAACAACAAGCAGGTACAGAACAAGAGCGCCGGTGTACTAATTTCTGGCGATTCTCTGGTGATCCAAGGCGCAAAGAGATACATGGCAGGAAGATATTTCTGTGTAGCCACCAATTCTGTCAATTCTACCAAAAGCCTCCCAGTCCTTTTAAGAATAAAATGTAAGTTTGTGCTATTTTGATTAGTTTTAGCTTAAGGATTATTTTCTTCAACTTCAGTTTATGCTTCATTATGGAGGATTTTAATGAGGAACATTTTTAATCTTCTATAAACCAACCAGGATTTTTTTCTGAAGAATTCACTATCATCTTCTATATTTCTCCTTAATGTGCAGTCACCGGTACTTTCGTGTGTTTCTTTCGTCGCATTCATTCGTAATTGACTACACTGCCAAGTACCTTTTCGTGGCCCATGAACATTGCTCAGAATGGTAATTAGGTGACTCTTTTCATGGAGCTACTTTCTTTCGCACTGAATCACTTTAGTCTCGTATATTTACTCTCCTTTCGGCTTCTGTGACAGAATTCTAGGAAGTAAACGTTAAAGGGGCTGTAAACCTGTAACAAACACTTACTATCCTGTTGATGAATTGACAGAGGAAAATTAGTTTAGAGCAGAATGCTGTTAAATAAACTCAATTTGTTTAATTCACAATTTTAGCGCAAAATACTGAGGAAATTTATTGATTTAATTCCCAGATGATACTAATAATATATAAATGTTAAAGCAATTGCACTCGAATCCGCCTACGGTGCTTCGTTTTGTTTGTTATTTATTTACTTTAAAGGTCCTCTCCAGGTTCCGGGAAAAAAATGAGTTTATTACATAATATTATAGAACTAAGGTCTACGATCATTATTCCGCAAACCGCATACAATTCGGTTCAGTACATATTTTATAATTTGTTTTTAAAGTTTTTTAATACTCTGTGAGCAACAATTGAGCGAATCACTAATCTGATGCTCAAGAAGAAGATTGTACACTCTTTGTTTTGATTACAAATTTGAATTTTATAAACAAAACATGCATTTTCGGCCTTTAAATTAGATATTAATTGTTTCCGAAAGTATATAAACGTTTCTATTATAAGTTCATTCAATTTTATACCTTTACACGAATATTAAATGGATTTATTAAACCTAATACCTAGTTGGCAATCAAAATAAATGGTGTACATTCTTTTTCTTCAGGCTGAAAATTTCTTAAATTAGTAAATCGGAAGTAAAATTGGTTTCGTAGAGTTTTGATTATAATAATATTTAAAAGCATATAAAATTAAAAATATGCAACCAAATTCGATGCGGTTTGCGGCAAAATGATTAGAAACATTAGCCTCGTTGAATAAGGCAATACAAATATTTGCTTGGAGGGGACCTTTAAATTGAATCAACTTTGAACTCTATTGAAGTGATTAATCTTAATCATTGGCGTGTATTTAGGCGTGCGTACTGTTATTGGTTTATTCTCGGTATTAAAGAGTGTTAGCTGTTTTTGTAAAAAAACAGATCACAACGCCATTGTTGCCGATGCTGAGAAATTCACAGTTATATGCATATAATTATATAAACCTATTTTTCTCTTGTTCGTTACTATCCAGACGAATAAATTCTCACCAGTATATATTTAATTACTAACATCATTTTTTACGAGAAAAAATGATGCACAAATGTTTACTGCCACATTGAAAAACTATACGTCGTACATTATTAACTTGGTAATATATTAACTTCCCTCCCACTTCCTATCTATTTCATGGAAATTACAATTCCTTTTCGGTGCTTATAAACCAATTTTCAAAATTATCATTCAGACAAGTTATAGACTGTGCCCGGGTTGATAAGATACGCCTCTCCTTCCACAGACAAACCAGTGTGTGCGAGTGCCCCGATAACGTACTTCATTTACGATGAGCCTATCAACGTCACCTGCAGCATATCATCATACCCACCTGTCCACAACATTGAATGGAGGTGGAATGGAAGTGGAGAAACCCACATATCAGAGGTGGAGGATATCGTAAAGTCTACGAAGAGGTGTGTCTCATTTCGATTACCTAAGTCCGCATCATCATTTAATTCATTATTAATTGGTATGATAATGTATCTATTAATTCGTCGTCTAATTATTGATATTGTTTATAAAATTTGTATATATTGCGTCTGACAATAAGAGATTTCAATGCATCTTGTTTATAGATACTAATTTAAGATCAGTTCTGATGAATTCTCGATACAAAAATATTCTGCAACATTCACATCATTTTCAATACCACAATCATCAAAATCAAAGCTACATCTGAAATTCATTTTGTACGTTGCATGAGGTAAACATTTTATTTGTGCATCATCGACATACTGACAAGTAAATTTTTAATTGAGTTATGATAGTAATAAATTGGGTGTTATGTAACTATAATTTGATTAATTAACAGTTACAAGTAGGAAAATTATGTGCTCAAAATATTTATTATCAATTTTGTTTCAGTCACTCATTTTTTCTTGTACCTAGTTTATTTGAAATCAATTATTAATTATCATAGATAATGAATTGAAACAATAATCAAAATGTTAGTATCTTTCTACTTAAATGTTATTTCTCAAACTACCTAATTTTCACGGGGCATCATTTTGACGTCAGAGTCAAAATCAGTATGCATCGCCTCTCCATCTCATTTCTTTTTCATTTCCTTATTATTATGTTATGGATATTACGGTACCTCGAGCTGACATATTTGCAATACTTTGCCTCCAGTGTTCTGAATGATAAAGTGACGGCCCAATTCACGGTGATCCCCTCCAAGGCAGCTGAAGATAGACATCTGTCATGTTACGGATTCAACGAAATGGGCAATCAGACTTCTCCCTGCAACTTCTCCATCAATGTCGCAAGTGAGTCAATTCATTATATACACCTGGTGTGTGTACCTACCTACTCAGAAAAGAGAAATATAATTTATTCAGTTGGTTAATTATTTTTTTAGATATCGTGAATTACGATGATTATTGATAGGTTAATTTTGCTCTTTAGTAATCATGAATTTTATTGGTTAATTGGTTGATATTAAGGTAGTAAGTATTGTTTTTAGTAAATTAACAGAACCAAAAACACATCTTTTCTCTGTTAATGCATAGGGAATCTTCTGATAAATTGGTGAAACTTAAGTACAAATGAATATTTATGTTATGGGAAATGAAAACGGTACCTATTTATTTCTGCAAAAAAATAGAAAATGGTCAATATTTTCTTGGAATTTAGTTTGAACAGTATAAACAGAACTATCAAAATATTACTTATATTGGTTTTGATCCCAGAAATTCGTTTCATCGAGTCAGTAATTTATCGATATATATATATATTAGTTATTATATTTCTTCTATGCCTACTTGTACTCTCATTTAACATATTGAAATCTAATATCTATATATGTATGACACAGATCGAAAACTATCTAACTTCGCATCTTTTCATTTGATATCACTGTTTTTTACGTACATACAAGTTATTACAAGACGATTTTCTAATCAAGATGTCTTTATTAAACCTTCAATAGTATAATTAATAATAGGTTTATTAATTGATCACAAGTTTAAAGTATATAGCCAAAACAAACAAGAATTTGACATAAGATCTTATAGAACCAAACAGATGACAAAAAGGAAGTTTATTCGATTTGGACACCTCAGTGATACAATCCAAAAGTTAACATCTTCAAGTTCCTACTCATCTTCAATTCCTTTTGCTTCCTCAAGAGCAGAACTATTCTTCTTGCCATTGGAGTTGCAGGAACACTCTCACACACCAAGTTACTTCCAAAGGCCTCACCTTTATTCAAATTAGATCATTCCTGGACTCTCGTAAGCGAGATATTCCCGAGTCGTATATATGCATTCCGCATCAGCGAAACCATGAATATTTTCTGCCGAAAAATCTACCTGTTAGGTAACATAAAGAAATGAAAGAAATTTTATTTAATGACTCAATTGAGTAGGTACAAATATATACAGTAAAAAGAAACATGTATATAAAGATGTTCCATATGGTGAGTTTAAAATGAAGTTTCAAGGGTAAACTCAAATAAAAGTAGTATTTTTTCTTTTAAGAATAATTTCAAGGATTTAATGTTCTAAATAGAAGAACATCCTTAAAAGCTGCGTCAAAGGAGTTCAACATTAATCTCCCTCAGTAAAGGATTAGTTCCTAAGTAAATAATTATTTTATGAAGTATATTATTACACGGGAGTAATTAAATCTAGTTTAGAATTTAATTTATATTAGTTATGAACTTTTAAATCATTAATATGCTTTATCTGAAAGACTAGTAATTATGAGCAATTGAGCAAAAGACTTTTTAATATGAAAAACGAAGTAAAATGAAGATTTTGATTTCACGAGCAGAAATATATAGTTATTGGTTCCGAAATTTGACCTCTATTTTTTAGCAAATACGACATATACACCAAATAAGTGTTTTCTTCCTAATGAACCCAATTTTTCGTGTTGTAACTAATAAGATCATTCTTTTACCTGCTGTAGGTGTTCCAGCTCCGCTCTCTTCCTGTCGCCTTGCAAACATAACTGCCTCTTCTTTGAGTCTGATGTGTGAGACAGCATACACCCCTAATGCTGTGTACCGAGCAGAGGTGAGAGAGACAGCTTGCTTGGTGAGGCAGGTTGCTTAGAGAAGCAGCTTGCTTGGTTAGACAGCTTGCTTTGTAAGAAAGAGACAGGTTGCTTGGTGAGACAGGCTGCTTGGGGAGAGATCATGATTGGTGAGACAGTTTGCTTGGTGCATGAGGCAGAGTGCATGGTGAGAAGGCTTTCTTGGTGAAACAGCTTGCTTGGTGATAGAACTGAGACAGCTTTCATTGTAAGAAAGAGACAGATTGTTTGGTGAGACAGGTTGCTTGGTGAGAGAGCTTGCTAGATGAGACAGGTGGCATGTTGAGACAGGTTGCTTGGTGAGACAGATTTCTTGGTGATAAAGAGACAGCTTGCTTGGTGAGACAGGTTGCTTGGAGAGGCAGTTCACTTGGTGAGGAAATAAGATGATGTTAACAATATGATATTTCAGAAGCTTATTCATAATAAATTACCGGTTGTTAATAATATGTATGTTTGTTTTCCCAGGTGTACTTGGCTAATAATTCCTTATTTGCAAACGTCACTTCACAACAACCGTCCTTCAACGTTAGTAGACTAGACCCAGCTACTAACTACCAAATCAAAGTTTACGTGGCTCATGGACCAGCCACTTCCGAGCCTGTTCTGGTATCTGCTTTCACCTCCAGGAACGTACGCAGGGAAAACAGTAAGCCAAATTTATTATAATTAATAATGATTTTGTCACTTATTAATTCACAATAATTCGCCATTTTGTTATCGTTTTATGATTATGACTGTGAATTTAAAACAGAAGAAGAAATTCAATTAAATAGTCAGTATTCATTAATAGCTTGATTCTAACGTTTCATACTAAAATAATATTATATACTACGCATTTCGCAAATTATATATATTAATGAAAGTTATAGCTAGATAAACACCTTAAAATTGATAGTCATTTAAACTTGACTCATAATGAATGAAGAACAAGCTACTTGAAAATATTTTTTTATTTGAACTAAATATATCATTAGTAGGGTTGTGACAATATACGTTTAAAGTCATAGATCCTGAAAAAAATATAGACGGAAAGAAATATACAGTATTGAATCGTTCTAAATCAGCGGGATGTAGTATTTGATACCATTACTTTTCGTTTCATCTATGCTATTCTTAAGATCTATGATTTTAAACGCACATTGTCACAACCCTAATCATTAGCATTCTCTAACGCTTTTACAGGCAATATCGGCGAACCAGAAGTTGGTTTCTTCACAGTAGTCATCCTAACGTCCTTAACATCTGTACTGGTCATTCTCCTGATAGCGCTAATTATCAAAGTTGTGTGGTTCAATAGACGAAGAGCTCATAATTTCCCAGGCAAAGCAGCAGACAGCAATTTCGAAGAGAATATCAGCAGCAAACTCGAGAAATTTGCAGATAATGATGACGTGAATGCTTCCTCTGGTTTTGGAAGAGGTGATTCATTTTGCCCAGATGTGGTGTCGAATATAGGTGATTAAGCCATGAGTTATTGGTCAATATATAATTATGACACTGTGTATTACTATAGTGTCAGGTAATGGTTGAATAGTGATTTATTGTGTACTGTACCTTGTTGAAGTAAATTGTTTTTCCTCCACAATAGAAACAAACAAGCTTCTCTCCACTCCAAACACTCCAATGGATTACACGTCAGATTTCGCTGCAACTCCTTGTTCAATTCCAAGTGAAATGTCTTTTCTTGACTCCGGACAATTTGTAAGTTTTTGTTTACAGTCTTTTAGCTTCAAAAGTGCTATTTCAGTATGAGTGATCGTAGAAGTTGACCTCAATGTGCGCTTTTATTATTGCAGGGTCAAACCACTAGTGAAGTTTTCCCATCATTTTGTCCTCCTTCAAGATCGCGAAGGCAATCCCCATCTCCTGCACAAGTACCTTCCTCTCCACAAGCAGCCACAATTTATAGCTTAACTTCTCAGCCGCCAATAACTGACATGGATTGTGTCTCACATTTGCATAATGACCCCAATTCAGTTGCCTGTAGTCGGAGTACTCGAGATCATCACAATTCTAATTCAATTGGCAGCGTTTCGAAAAGCTGGCAAATGCCTGGTTTTTGCACTCAGAAATATAGCGTCGGGAGCGAAAACGTGAAGAATACTGCTGCTAATTTGGCGAATGTTGTGGAGGGACACAAGCAAATAAAATCGAGGCAAGAGAACAAGTTTCTGCCTGGTAGCAATGAGTTGGTGTGTGGAGTGGATCAATTTTTTACTGCAGAGGAAAGTGTTGTTTGATCAGAAGGTTTGGAGATAATATCCTAGCCAAATGATATTATACCTTGTAAATTTTAGAATTTTATATGACATTTTCCTATAATGAAGATTATTATTTCAGACTGCCAAGCATATGAATGTTATTACTGAATATAGTGTTCACTTATTTGACTTCGAATTTTCGATTGAATTTTGCTAACATTTTCAAAATTCATAATGAAATTTGTGATATTCATTGAGAAAGTGTGACAATTTATCAGCATCAAAAATACTTTTTCAAATTTCTTGATCAATAGAAACATTCAAATCGTTTAAAAGAGAGTTTTCAAAAACCAATATAATTATCATCAAACTGTTTAATATGAATGATCATTTTTAATTCTCATTATACATAATATTTGAACTAAAGTTCATGTACCTATCAATCTTGAACTTCATCCTAGGATATAGGGTAAGTTCCGAATTACCGGTCAGTTCCACATCTTCGGTCATATAAGAAAAAACGATATTTTAATAATTATTTAATTTTTATTTTAGTTGGTATCCATGATACCTGCAGGTATCATGGATACCAACTAAAATAAAAATTAAATAATTATTAAAATATCGTTTTTTCTTATATGACCGAAGATGTGGAACTGACCGGTAATTCGGAACTTCCCCTATATCTTTAGAAAAAACTCCTTTTAGATTATATTAATTAAATTGAACCAATATATCAAAAATTACAATTCTATTAAAACAGAGAACAAACTATAAAACCTATTTGCATAAAAATCCCAAAATTTACCAATAAAGTGTTCATTATTCTAATTCATCACAGGCTTTTCTATAGATCATCATTATTATTTTTTATATAATTCAATTATCAATAATTTGACCCGTTAATCAAGACTAGAAATATATATTTACTGTTATGCACAAACTGAAAAAAATACGAGTCAAATTGACTCTAAATTAGAATTTTCAGTTTGTCCCAAAGCCGGCTTAAAAATGTGAGTCAATTTGACTCATCCTAATATTTTACTCAAAAACAAGGGTCATATTGACTCCTAATTCATAGTCAGATTGACTCAGGTAGAGTCAATCAAAGAAAAAGACTCCAACATTTAAGTTTTGCCAGTCTTGACTCAAACGATGAGTCAGGTTGGTTGACTCGCAATTATTCTTCAGGTAGCAGACTAATTATTTTACAAATTCGTCACTTTTCAAGTGAATAAAAATGGTATTTAAATGTTAATCATTTTAGCAGACCGACTATAGCCCCTTGCAATTCTTATACCCCGAACCTAAATTGTGATCTCTACTTATTAATAATTAGACTATTTCTCATAGATATTATAAATCTAATGAAAAAAGTATACTTTTTATACGAAGAACCTAAATGACTGTAAATGTGAATGTTCAGTGTTATGATGTTTAAAGATAAATAAATAAACTGCATGTTTTTATCATAATGAAGTAATTCTCAACTGCTGAAATAATTGGGCAATGTTTATTGAACTTTGTTAAAATAGTTATATGAATATATTTTATGTCTATGTAAGCATTAGTTTTATTACATTCACAATTTTTTTTCCATATATAACCATTCATAATTTTCGGTTCTAAATGAAATAAATAAGTAGCAATTAAACGAATATCTAAACCATTCAGTTCAATTTAAATAATCGTTCTCTGGTTATTATTTTATTAGTAATTACCTTTCAAAAATAACTTATAATAGAATGGGAAATTAAGAATATATGAACATATTCTAATAATAAATTCTTTACAAATTCATCAATTAAGTAAAAATACGAATAGATACAGATTCTGCAATTTAAAACATGGACTCGACAATCTATGTAAAAACAATTAAATCGTGAAGAATAAATATTGGAATTACCCAATGTTATTCTTTACTCGCTTTTAGTAAGTTTTACACATAAAATTTATATAATAACATACAATTTAAATTTTTTAACTCAGTTTTCAATTTGAAGAAAATGAGAGTAACCAACAGCTGATTATTCAATTGTTTATTTCTCAGTAATCATAGATGAATAAGAATGGATAATAGGATGACCTAGAAATGGAATGCAGTAGAACTCCTCTATAGTGAATAATAGAGTCCTGAAAAAGAGAATTACCTCGTATAGTCAAACAAATTTCTTTAGTCTGCCATGCATAGCACCAATTGTAGAAAACTTATTGCCATTTCATGGCAGACTAAAATAAATTTGTTCACTATTGGGGGTAACTCTCTTACTGAGACTCTACATTCACTATAGAGGAGTCTACTATAGAGTATAGTTCTATTTTATTTCTTTAGAGTGAATTCAAATCCACTATGGAAATTGAACCTCAATCCTCTAGATAACGCAATCATTTAACATCATTAATAATTTTCAATAACATGCAGGTATGACTAACAATTAATTTTTCTTCTATCTCTAATTAACTTCCATCATTTTTCTGTTGTCCCAAAAATAAAAACACATAATCCCTCACAGTGAGTTCAAACGAAACCTACTGAAAACACACTCTATGTATTAAATCATGAGCAGCCATTCATTCGGCTAATAAAAATATCAGACAGTAAAATAGTATTTTTGGGCTGAATAGAGTTAGGCATCGCAAACATTCTTCTCCAGCTCACTTCAAAACTTGGTGAGTGAGTGTGCTAAATAAACCGAGGAGAGAAAGATGCACAAGATATGACTCCACGAATAACTTCTAACTTTACTCTGGCAGTATAATGTACGTGGAAGTCTGCTACTGACATCAAAATCAGAACATTTGTAATAGGCACTGTGTCCATTATTTGTTGATTACTGCAAATATCGGTCGCCTTTTATCGTAGAATAGCAAAGTTTCAGATATTATCCACAGGGTAATTATCTGATAGATGCGATAATTCACGATAAATTACTACGAAATGGATTTTCACCAAATATTCAATTTTTCACCGAATAATCGTGGATTATAATCGTAGATCGAGAGCTGATGGTCAGTAATTACATTTTTCTATCTGGGATACATGTTCACTATTCATCATAATTTTATAGCCCGAAGGTCATTGTCACACGAGCGTTTTTAACAGCGTTTTCAAAGCGGTTTTGATTCTGAAGAAATTATTGTTAAACCCATTTCATATGTATCCGTGTTACGCAACGCTTTTGGAGCGTTGAAAACGCTCGTGTGTAATGGCACTAAGGCGTGATGTCTTTGTAGAGTGCCTGCGAACGAACGAGAAACTTCTTCCTCTCCTAATATTCCAATATCATACTGAGTCGTCTTCATATTTCAGACTTAATTAGGATAAGTTCCGAATTATTGAACGGAAGTACATATTCGATTAAGTAAGAAAGAAAATATATGATAATCATTATTGAAATACAAGTTAAATAATAGTCTATCCTAATAATACCAATCGTGTATTTACATACTGTGTCCACGTTTTCAATTATCGTTTTGTTTATTGACTCTTTTCATTCATGGAAAAACATCTTCATCACCAATTACGATATCTTCAATAAAACATGCCATTTTTTGCAGAAACCATTTTGCAAAATTTAGACGGTGCGGTAAATCAGTTCTAAGAGTTCGAGCCTTACATGCTTCTTGAAAGGATGATACTTAATTCACATAGTGTTTAACAATTCGGTGAGATATCTCTTAAATGATATCTAATCCTTACTTTCTGATAGATATTTTTGGGTTCTCAATAAACTGTTTATGTAAAAGATTAAGTTTTCATCTGTTCATTCTTTTCTCCTGCGACTTGATCACTTTTTGTTAAAATTTAAAGTGGTTTCATCAGTTTTGAACTTATTAACATTTGTCAATATGGTTTTAGAGTTGGTGAAAATATTGGGTGGAAAAATGAGGTTGAACCTGTGTAAAGCTTCCAGTGTTAAAAAAATTGTCACAACAAAACTTTCTGTTCTTTTGAAAGCCTCATTTTGAAGGTTTCGAATTGGAGATAAAAATTAACGGTGTAATGATTATATAAAGATATCAATTTTATCTCAAAAACCAACTTCCAGATGCTAATTCATTTTCTTTTTTCTCTTATTTGTTACAAAAATAGTAGAATTTATTGTTTTTACATCCATATAAAATGAAATTATACCTCTTATGATTTTTTTTTCGTATATTTCGTCCTCGAGCAAACCGTTTTTTTATTCACTGTAGGATGTATATAAAATAAAACTGTGAGTTTAGAAAATTTCTAGCTTTGATAGTTCGTAAAATAAACTAGTTTGATAATGGGTTTCCTTTTCTTGTGCACCACTCTGTATAACGGGTAATGTAAGTTACACAAATATTAGTACTATTGAAAACCTTCTATTTAACGGGAAAGTATATGGTGACCAAGTGGCGAGTCAGTGGCCAAAATAATATCGCGTCTTGCGGGACGCTAAAATCCTTTTTTTTTTTGGGTCACTTGACTGGCAATCTAGCGTCAGTTTAATGGAGAAATGATACAACTGAAACAAAATTTAATGGGGAAATGATATTACTGAAACAAAATAAGGTTTTACACCGTCTTCCTTAGCTTCCTACAATCGCTGCAACACTTCCTCTCTCCAAGTAGTTTATCATAACTCTATGATAGTGACATAGTTGTAGTTCATTATAGAGGAGCTCTACTGTACATTCTCACTCCATGTAATCGTAGTGATATTTTCATGCGAGACTAAAAATTTAATGAGAGTTCATAAATTAAGTTAATTATTACTCCATCTTGTTTGAGTTTCATTATTTTCTGGAAATTTTATCTACAGTCACTCTGTATGCTTAAAATTCATAACGCCAAACATTTTATTCTTTTTAAGTGGTTGGAAATATTATAGAGAGGAAGACTTGTTTATTCGTTCTATGAACGAAAGATTTAGAATTATATGAAAGAAAAAATTAGAATTAAGAGAAGGCAAATGAAAAGGTTACATAATTTAAAATTAAAATCACTATATATAAAAGACAATAATTGAAGGTGGAAAAATATAGCATAACGAGGGTTAAAATTATACTTAATTGAAGAATAAAATTTATGAAATAATTAAAAATTAAATAATTGAATTAATCGTAAATTAAATAATTGTTTCAATCAAAAATTAAATAAAATTGAATTTATCGAAAATTAAATGTTTAAAATAATCGAAAAGTTCAATCAATGAAAAAAAAAAAAATTACTTTAGTTGTATGAAACAGCAATAGCAATAATGTTACATAAGAATTGCATTAATCTTCATATGTATTCGTCTTAGATATTCAATATTAATACACTCTATCATATAGCAGAAACATCATTATATTTATCTCTCACATTTCATTTATATAATTCCATTCGAAGATTCCTTAGAAACTCGATTGAATTTATCTTTCCAATCATCCAAATTGATTACTAAGATATTAATATGGTTTCTTCTACCAAATCATCTTTCAGATGTCAGCATCATACACATTTATCTGCAAAAACAGAGAATTGTCCACAGTTCTAGATCATCATTTCACAGTTGTAATTATTAAAATTATTTGTGTTGTTCTATTCATTATAGTAGATTATATTGATTCGTTGTTAAGAGTTTTATTAAAGTTATGAAAGGGATAATAGGGGACATG
Organism: Caprella mutica; assembly: GCA_947561585.1. Classification (NCBI taxonomy): domain Eukaryota; kingdom Metazoa; phylum Arthropoda; class Malacostraca; order Amphipoda; family Caprellidae; genus Caprella; species Caprella mutica. Next base: position 102,806 of record CANNZV010001127.1, on the reverse strand, counting down.
AACATAACAATTGGAAATGAAAGACTTCACGCTCCCATTGTTCAACTTGTTACAGAAGTTAAAAAACATATATATATTATAATAGTTCCAATATTTAGGTTACCATTGAAGAAATGTTCTCTTTTACTATTAATAAAGATCAATATTCACCAAGTATTTACTTTATACAGTTTATAAAAAATCTGGTAGAACCGTTTTTGAGTAATGTTGCTCTAATTAAGTCACAGAGAGAGATATTACATATGTATCGTATTTTTTTATTTTGAGAATTAACATTATCGACTAATATTATTCTATTTAGTTATAGTTACACATTTACAATTTTACATATTATATCCCATGTAGATAATTAATAGATAGTAATAGATATATCATTATAAATGTTCCGCTCAATTTGCCGCTTATGCATAATCTCGAGAATGCCCTGCGCGTTTATAGGATCCTGGAAATGAGCGACAATCTCGAGATTGTCACATATTTTCAAGATCACAAAAACACGCAGCTCATTCTCTCAAGTACTAATAGCATTTAATGATGTAATTTTATGAAAATTTTATTTAATTTAAAAGATTATCTTTTTACATTAAAAACAAAGGGAAACAAAGGAGGTTAATTCCAAACGCCCAGTAGAATTCTTGATATCTCAGTAAAATTAAAATATCAGTTCTTTTCAAGTTTTCGTAAAGTTATTAACTCAAGCTAAATTACCAATAGATTACTAATTAAGTTATTATGTATAGCTTTAACTTTCATATTTCAATTAAATGGACCGATTTAATACATAAATAATTGATTATCTACTCCATCATTGTTGGTCCTGCTGCCTTGCACACTCTCGAGACTGTCGTACATTTTCTATGATCCTAAAGACACGCATAGCATTATCAAAAATTATTGTACAAATCGGGAAATGGCACGGAACACATAAACAAGTAATGGATGCGTTGAATAGAAATTAATATTAGATGCAGTGTAAGAATAATCAAAATTGCAATTTATAGGAATATAACAATAATTGTCTTTGAAAATATATGATATTTAGTTTCTTATCATTTTAAAGTACTGATTAACCCTCTACCGCCTGAATTATGAAATTATATCGGAAAAAAATTTCTAAGTGTTCTATCTTACCTTCAACTCGCTAAATAACATCACAATTATATAAGTTTTGTAAATTTTTCTATTTATACGTTTTTAGTCACGTGTTCCTCAAGAGGAACATTAGGCTCTAGACTCTCAGAATGTGTTGTTCCGATGAGGGAACAACAGGCATAGAGCTTACTTAGTGTATACATATTTTCATTTTCTTTTTGTATATTGACACTATCAATAGCTTTCACTACTTTTGAGCGAAATAAAATGATTAATTTGAAATAAAATCACATCTTATGAGTACAATTTATTTTTGTGAATGTATCAATCTCTAATGGTATCTTTCTAAAGATATTCATACGAACTTCTTTTGCTAACCACTCACAAACCATTAGTTATTAGTCATGTAGAAAATATATAGAAGTATTATAATACCAAATATGAAATCAAAATAGTAACTAACATTATACATATATCCTTTGGCATCGTATCACAGCAAATTATAAATAAAAAACTTCCTTTGGTGGAATATTATAACTACCTATAAAAATACATTATTTGATCATATCACATCACAATCATTTTGAAGATATCACAATAGCTACTAAAGTAAAGACTTAATAATAATAAAGCTCTGTGCATTCATCTTATTCTCCGTGAAATTTTGAGAAGCAGTTTGAACTAACTGTGATACACAGGAAAACTTTGCATTTTTTGCACATGAACTGGGTTTTGCCAATGCATTCATTCATTCTGCATCGGTTTCTCTTCTCTTGTACGAGTGGGAAATGGTCAACTTTATCAAAGCGTATTATATCATCAGAATTGCAATGCATTCGTTTAGGTTTCTTGACATTCTTTGGTTCTGAACAAGATGGCCGACCTCTTCTCTGAGTCAGAGATTTGCCTTTCTCAATCAAAGCTCCAGCAACCATTAGTTTGAAGTGAGAAAGATGAAGAATGTCCTTTTTTTCCAGGTGCAATTTCTCCGCATCTCTCCTGTAGAGGAGCCAAGCATTACTTATTGACATGTCCAGCATATGGAAAACCATTCGCATGTAATATTTTTTTGAGCGTAGGCTAATGCGATAGAGAGCAATTAAACTATCTGCCAAGTCTACACCACCCATAGACTTATTATACTTCTGTACTATGTCTGGGCATGGCACTTCAATTGTCTTCTTGAATGTTCTGTCGAAACGCTCAACCATAGTTACAGGCAAGGCTCTAGCAAAATTTGAGATGAGATTAACAATCTTGTTATCGTGCCATTTCACATAACATATCTCTTTATGGTTTTCTTGAAGAATCAATTCATCGAAGGAACCTCTACCTTTCTTAGTTAGCTCTTTGTCCAAGTTTTTCCCTTTTGGTATTCCTGGAAGTCTTGGTACGCGAACTGTACCACAACACCATATCTTTCTAGTGGCCAGATGATTCAGTAGAGGCAGTGATGTGAACCAATTATCGAAAAATAGCAAATGATTCTTGTCAGGTGGAATATTTTGAGCCAAATGGAGAACAACATTGGAGCTTGCTTTCAAATCAGGCACATTAGGATCCGATACTGGATCAATTCTACCCGTATAGGGAAAAAAATCATATATGAGACCTTTGGTGTCGGCAAGGACAAACAACTTGTATCCCCATTTGTGAGGTTTACTAGGGATATATTGTTTTATCTGGCTTCTTCCTTTGAAAGGAACTAACTGTTCATCTACACACAGTCTTTGCGGCATTTCTATCTTCCTGAACTCCCTACGGAGCTGTTCAATCATCGGTCTTACTTTCATCATTTTATCACTTCTATCATTTGATGCACTGTTATCAACTAAATGAAAATTTCTTTTAATCGCCTCGAATCTATCCCTGCTCATAACACTAGATGCAACATTCATGAGAGTTGGGATATTTTTAGACCAATGCATTCTTGTATCCGGGAGCTTGCTGATAGAAAAATGAAGAACTAATCCCAACCACTGTTCAATCTCGTTCCTAGTTGTATTCAAAGGCTTATTGCAGTTCTGCTGTACAGAGAAAAGGTTGGATTGCTCAACAACAAGATCAAGAAAATCATCAGTAATTATACTCTTGAAATAATTAAAAGGATGCTCGAGTGAGATTATTTCAGGTTCACTGTCTTCTTCAGATTGAAATTCAGGAATTTCGGTCATGCCATCCTTCTTGATCCAAGTATGAGAACCACGTTTCATCTGTCTTGCTGTCCTATTCGAATCAGAGTTCTCAGCTTGCAGTTCCAATACAACAGTTTCTTCACTTTCAAATTGATCCTCTGCATCATCTTGAGAAGTAAACTGTATTCCTGTAAGAGAAAAACAATCAAAAGTTCTAGGATACAGAATATGAGCAAATGAATTAATGTAAGCTACCGAAACAGTAGTATATGTGATTGCATTTTCTCGCTAGTAGTACGACGATACCAGGGAAATATCAAATTATACTACTGCTAGAAAATTGTTTCTTGCTTTCTCTAATAATCTAGGTTTCAATCTTAGATTAATCATGCATTTTGTTTAGCTATATATATTGAGAATAAAAATTGACAAGGAAGATAATATATATAAATTACCTGGTTCATCAATGTCTGGATTGAAATCAGGATCCAAAACATCGTCATCGTCTATGACCTCACCATCACTTTCCACAGCAGTTGCTAGATCTTCCACTTTATTCACAATCCTAGATCGATTTGAACGGGTACATCCATAAAACGTTTTACCTGCCAAACGGAAAAGAGTTGTTATTACATAAAACTATAGTTAAGTTTCAATAGAGTTGTGATATAATGAATAAATATCACATTTATATGTGAATCAAATATCAATGTTACATTACATGACTGTTGTTCCACCTGAGGAACACGCATTTTCACCAGCATCATGCCTGATGTTCCTCTACAGGAACAAAAATGAAATGATCCTCACCATAATTGTATTTCACGAAATGAAAAAAAAATGCACTATTCTGTTAACATTTATCATGTTTAACTCCATAAAAATCTACAAAGCTAAACCTTACCTGATATTTGCTCCATTGTGTTTGCAATATGATGCAAAATCGGTAAGAGCGGACACAACCTCTTCGTCTGAAGTCACAAGCTACACTAAGAGAACTTACTAGAATATTTGAAAATAATTGCGCATGCGCACTCTTTAGAATGTTCCCTACTAGGAACTACCGGCACAGCAATGTGATTGGTTATATATCTTTCGCAATTAGCATATAAAAATTTGTTCCCGTACTGGAACGGTAGGCGGTAGAGGGTTAATTGTCGACTACATAAGCGATGATACAATCCACTTGATTAAATACCTTCGTAAAGTTAATATATTATAAGTGAAAATTGAAGTCTTAAACAGAAAATTTTAAAATGTTACGATAATATTTCAAGGATTTTCTTTTATCGCATTTATAATATTTCAATCAGCTCCAACCATTTTCTTCACGGGGCACTAACAGCGGAGTGAGTGAGAGCTGTTTTCGCCTGCTCTTATTTTGACGGTGAAATGGTCCAAACGAAAGTTTCTCTGTACTCAGTGAACACGCGAGGTGAACATTAATCTTACGCCTGAAACCTATGAACACTTTAGATGAACTGATGAGATTTGTGAGAGAAGAACGACAAATTTGTAGTCAATTAATTATCATTTATGTAGTTATTTTCAGAGATGGTTGTGTCATAAAGCTTTTCAAGTCTATAATAGTATTTACTTTTTTATTCATGAAAAATATGAATTGGGTTGTAACAATATGAGTTTAAAATCATAGATCTTAAAAATATCATAGATTTATCGAAATAGTATCGAATTCTATAAAAATCTGATTTAAAACGATTCAATAGTCTTTAATCCAATTCGTCTATAATATTTTCAGGATCTATGATTTTAAACGCATATTGTCACAACCCGAATTATGAATATTGCTCCTCATTCATAAGAACACAATCCTACACCGAAAGAAGCCTACTCCAATGTAATGGATGGATAATGCATTGCTAAGATTTATACTTCATCTTTTTTAAATCAGATCCTCCACCGGATGTCTCAAGATAATTGAGTCCGGAACCGTAAAATACTGAGTCAGGAGGTTGTAATTAGATCGGATGTTTCGAAATTCGAGTCCTTTTATCCACGGAACAAGGTTAAGAACATTCGTATGCTATTAATAGTGTCTATGTTGAATGTGTTGAATTTAATCACTATATAGCCTATATGTATAATAACATGAATGGTATTAAATTAAATAGTTAGTATCACTGATTAATCAACTGATTCAATCTTCAACAAATGCCAACATAAAATTTGATAGAGTGATTATAATTACTGTAATAAAAGACTAAGTAAATTATAGAAAAGTTTGGTTGTCTAATTGATTTTGTATGCTTATGAAATATTCAAAATATAGTGAAATTGTAATAAACTGTAATGCAATGTCAGAAATATTTGTTCAAAGCTCAAAAATTCACAGTAAGTCAAAAGGATTTAAACAAACAAACCAGATTTCGAAACCTGGTGTAAGTCACTCTGATCCGACTTTTATGTTTGCGTTAGGGTCATTCACTCCAAATTCGCTAGAAATAACAATCATTCAAAGGCTTTTCTTTAGTCTAAATGAATAACGACAGTTTGATTCAATATTGTTTTAATAGATGAAAAGAGATATATGAAAATTATAAATATGATCAAAAAGAGAACATTTGGGAGATTATCAACAATACATATCCAAATAAGATACTAATAATGACTATTAATGATAATCTTATTAATCATATTTCAATATTATTCTTCGGAATACCTTTTTCTTTATTTACAAGCTAGTGTATAATCATGCCAAGCAGTCGGTGTGGATACCCAAACGAACACTACCTCGAAATCTGAGTTTGTTTTCTGACCGTTAAAACGTATATACTGTATACGTAAATGAACAGAAAAAAATATCTAATTTCATAAAATTTGTTAATTTTAAAGTCGAAATAATACAAGTCGTAATAGTAAAATTATTGTGATAGAGAGATATACACAAAGTAAATAAATAGAGAAGTATGCTAAGTTTCGAATTCATTGACGGTGAACTTGATCCAATCTTCAGAAACGATGTAAACAAATGGCGTCGCATAGAGTACTCTCAAATTTTATAAGTATTATTAGGTGAATATTATAATTTAATAGAGTATACAACGTGATAGAAACAATTTTTTGTAAGTTTATTTCAATGAAAATCCATATTTACCTGAATAATGGAATTTTTTTATATAAAACAAATGGAAAATATTTTGTGTGACGTCACTCATAATATTTTCAGATGTTCCAATATTGTACTTGGTATACTTCTCCATTTATTTGCTATGGATATACAATTGAAATTGAAATTAAATTTAGTAGTCAAATTTTAAAGATCAGATTTATTTTTGATCGATATCTATATATTGATTCTTAGAATATACTGGTAAATATTACAGTTTCTTTTTCAATTACTGATATCATTTAACTCTCCCTTCATATTTCAATCTTGTTAATCACATAAAAAAATATAAATCATTTCATTATATTCATATTTCTGTGCAGTATTTTGTGTTTGTGCAAACAAAGACAAAATGTTTCCTTAAAAAACGTTACTATCGATTAGTTTTCATTGATATTCACTTAACTGATTTCCCCACGTGATGTCTTTACAGTTTTATCTAGCAGAATTTAATTTGATCTTTCATAGACTCGAAAAATAAGTTACCTACTCATTTTAAATGACTATGATTACTATACTTATATACAGGGTACAGTAACATAAAGAGTACGGTAGTTAGTAGACGACGCAAAATATGACGTCACCAAAACGACACATATTTTGTTAGTGACCGAGCGGCTCATAATACCTCGTATTTGCATGTTAATAATATAAAGAAGTTTAAAGTCAATTTATTAGCTTTTCGTGTGATAAATAGTAGAAATAAAGATTGATCCCAGAATTAAAATGTGTGGATATAATTCAGGTTTGTTAAAATTGATCTTTTCTTTTTCTTATCTATAAGAAATAGGGCCTTAAACATGTACTACCTAAGAGCCTTAACCAATACTAGTTAACTGCTAAACTGTAGCTCCTATACGAATAACAATTACGAACAAAAATAATAGAAATACAATTTAACTAATGCCTAGTTAGTAAATGACAAGAAAATAAATTAAATTTAGTAGTACGACTAAGTTTAATTTTGTAGTCCCATGTTTCAAAATGTGGTCAGAGTCGCTAGTCCACTGCAGACTTTCAAGAATAAATGCAAGTAAAATAAAAGTTTTATCTGTGGATTTATTTCTATTATTGATACAATTATTATAGCCAAAAAATTGAATCATAACGATTAAAAATGAACTAGTTATTAACCACAAAGAATATCATTAATGTATCTATCAATGCAATTTTTAAGATCTCCTGTCACGCGTGGTCACGTCAAAATAGACTCGATCATCTGATGTTACTGTATCTTGCATATATGTAGAACGTGATTTCTACTAATCAGCGTTAATCCTTGTTATTGAGTGCGCTAGATTCAGAATAGTTGATATTCAATGAATTGAAAGTGATTTCTGGACAACATTATATGATATATTCAAACACTCAAAATTATTGATAAATTACACGAAATTCAATCTAAAAATCATCAAATTACGCATATTTTTACTTATCAAACTTCTGTCTATTGAATGAGATTCAGATACAGTTATTCTGATCAGCAGTAGAAAAAAACTTAATAATGTTCTATAGTGATTTTAGAATAATATTTTCTGATGGTTAGTACAAGAGAACTCCTCTATAATGAACTACAATTAGTTAACTATATAGAACGTACTTCATTATTCAAGAGCTGCACATAAGAAATGAACTTTTAATGGCAGACTACACAAAATATATTCAATATACAGGGTACTTTATTTCTACAGACTCAAATACTCGAGATGGTTCACTATTGACTTCATTATAGAGGTGTTGTACTGGTATAGAACTTAACTTTATGTAATGAAATACAACTAATTCACTCTGTCGAGCTTATTTCTTTATATAGGTCTCAAGAGATGCAAGAAAAACTGATGCCCATTATATTGAAGAATAAAGTTCATTAAGAATAATGTTCATTATAGAGGTTACTTCATTACTCAGGACTCTAGTACAGGACTTCATTATAATGCTGCAAAGTGTATTTATCTTTAATTGAGAGTTTTAGAATTTTATTTGTTCAAATATATCACTGGTGCTCGGTAACCATTGTGGTTTCGTTCTTTTTTCTCTGACGATTACATTTGACTGAAGTTTTCCCCCATCCACGTATACTATTCATTTTTTCGCTCTTTCCTTTACTAGCAATTCTATTTAAACTGAAGTTGTGGACTCTTACTCATGTATTTCACAGATCTCCATTCCTAAAGCTCCTGACTTTTTATCAACCAATATTTTTATCTGTGGAACTGCGTGCTAGCAATAATTTTACGGAGGACTTTTGCAGTGTCACTATGTGGACGGTGGCCAAGAAACGTGTACAAGTTTTAAATCGAATTTTCTATAAAAAGACAGGTTGAATTGAGAAATTTATCGTACATTTCTTTCATTTTTATTATATGATTCATCTTTATTTAATGGAGCATAAATCGGTAGAATTTGGAAATATGTTGCTTATTTTATTCCACGAGTAAGTTATTAATTAGTCGTATTTATAGCATTATTACAAAATTTTCTTCTCATTTCGCTAACCTATTAATTTTGAGATTCATTCAAACTAATTTGAATAAACACTGAAAAACTCGAATCCAGAAGAGAATCGCGTAAAATAATTTTAGAAGAAGAATGAACAGTTTGATTAATAGCCTGATGGATTCAAGTGATAAGAGTTATATTTTCTAAAATCTAAAACGTGGAAGTAGTATAGTATACTATAGTAGTAAAGTATACTATAGTAGTATAGTATACCATAGTAGTATAGTATACTATAGTAGTATAGTATACTATAGTAGTATAGTACACTATAGTAGTATAGTATACTATGTAGTATAGTACACTATAGTAGTATAGTATACTTTAGTAATATAGTATACTATAGTAGTATAGTATACTATAGTAGTATAGTATACTATAGTAGTATACTATACTATAGTAGAATAGTATACTATAGTAGTATAGTATACTATAGTAGTATAGTACACTATAGTAGTATAGTACACTATAGTATACAATAGTACTATAGTATACTATAGTACTATAGTATACTATAGTAGTACAGTATACTATAGTAGTATAGTACACTATAGTAGTATAGTATACTATAGTACTATAGTATACTATAGTAGTACAGTATACTATAGTAGTATAGTACACTATAGTAGTATAGTATACTATAGTAGTATAGTATACTATAGTAGTATAGTACACTATAGTAGTATAGTACACTATAGTAGTATAGTATACTATAGTAGTATAGTATACTATAGTAGTATAGTACACTATAGTAGTATAGTACACTATAGTAGTATAGTATACTATAGTAGTATAGTACACTATAGTAGTATAGTACACTATAGTAGTATAGTATACTATAGTAGTATAGTATACTATAGTAGTATAGTACACTATAGTAGTATAGTATACTATAGTAGTATAGTACACTATAGTAGTATAGTACACTATAGTAGTATAAACAAAGGGTATGAATTTATTGATATTTCTGAAAATTATCTGCATTTGGGATCAACATCTATATGCAAATAATATCAATTTAAACTTGTGATTCGTTGTCTTGATTTTATGATATCGAATGTATAATTGAATTCATTATAATTTTTTCAAACGCATTGAATTAATTTCAATCAATTCATTTCTATACATGTCTATAACATTTAAAAATAAGTAAATTTTCTGAAATCTTCTCCCACTAGGTCAACTTCACAATACGAACATACTCTACTTAGAAAAAAAGAACCTTTATTAGCTTAATTAAAGTTGATGTACCCGAAAGCTTAGAAGGATGGGGATTTATTTTCAGTAATCTCACTAACTAAGACGTTACGGGAGACATCTTGTAGATAGTTCAGAGAAGCCTGTGACATCAGAGTGGATATCACTCACAACTTTGGAGATGAAAGTCGCTTTTCTTTCACTAAATGATTGATTGAATTCTTTGAAAAGATACCCATCGCACTATTGGCGCCTTTTTCATTTCATGCAGTCATTCCATGACTGCAATAAATAAATTTTTACAGTGAATTTAAATTGAGAATATCTATTGGATGTGAGAAATCTTATTGATATAGGTTCTGTAAAGGTAGTTTGGTATTTCTCTATTTTGCTATGAATGTGTTACTATTGATACTAGAAACTGTGAATGGTTAAATGAATAACAATTCACAACGTATATATCAATAATATACAAAGACGAAAATATTCTATCTAGAAATTATTGTTCTATAATCTATAGGAATATCACTAAATTGAAAATTCATCAAATTTCGATTGTAATTCGCCTACCGAGTGTTCTTCGTAAAAAGATTTTGTGAAAGCAGGCGCCGATTTTATTACCTAAAATTCTAAATCACGAATCAGACTTCATACTAATGGTAAATAGAGCGAGGTATGACTCACATTAATTTATAATTGTACCTTCTTAAAAATTTCATTTTCTATGTGATTAACTAAAAGAAAATGATTTTGAGTGCTTCTCTTATATAGCGTATATTAGAAAGTAGCTATAATATATGAAAAACATTAAAATTCAACCATAGCTAACTAATTATGTACCTGCAGGTATCATGGACCTCAATTAAAGTAAGTGTTAAATAATCATTATTATATATTTTTTCTCTAGTGTCCAAAAATGTTGAACTGCCCGATAACTCGATTACTCGATAATATAAATGAATAAAAGTATCAAACTAATTGTTCCACTATATACTGAGTGGTGCACCGACAATTGGCCCTAGGACAATTGGGCCCCGACAATTGGGCCCAGGACAATTGGGCCCATTGAGCTATCCCCAAAAAAACATTTGGATGCTAATCTCATGTTTCAATGTAATGAAAATACTTGAAGTATTTAAATAAGTCGTATTATTTTGAATCATGTCATGTGGATCCAATGTGTAGAGTACATCGTCTGACAAAGACAAATATTTAGTATGAAGATGGGTAAATCTTAAAGGTTATACGTTCCCAAGCAACCATGACACATTGTGTCAACATGGGTACTAGATGGTTATATAAGCAAGAGATGGCAAACTGAAAAAAGCATAGAAATTACATGGGGATAATGTGGTTTTCCATTCTCATGGAATGTTACCTTGGGAGAAGGTTGGTTCAATGTGGGAATCCATCCCAATGAATTGATATTGGCAACAACTTGGGTAATTAACTTTAACTTTAATTAAGTTAATACAATAAACTCTGGAAAACAGGGGCAAATAATGTAATTTGTCTTGGGGCCCATTTGTATTGGGGCCCAATTCTCCGGGGCCAAATTGTCGTGGGACCCAATTGTCTTAGGCCCAATTGTCGCGGCCAAATTGTCTGAGCCCACTTGTCAGTCCACGATACTGAGTGAGAGTAATTGCAAGCTATGGCTGAATTTTAATACTGTTCACATTAATTTTGAACGTTCATCAGAGCTTTCATAATTTCAATTTACTTACGGTAAGAGGAACAATCAAATCCTGTTCTTTTAATTTAACACATAGAAAAAGAAACGTGTGCGGAATCTGTGCCGAAGGACGTTTGGCCGAACGGACATTTGGCTGAGAGACAATTGGCGTAAATTTGGCCGAAGGGATATTTGGTCGAAAGTCTTTTATTCACCGTAAATCCATATTACGAACTGTAGCTTCCGTTTAATTAAATTATTAATTTAATTTCCATGGAATTTAAAGTAATTTTATAAAGAGAAAAAGAAATTGTATTATGTACATAAGGTGTATCCATATTACGACTGCAAGCATATATTGCTCAATAATTTGAATTCTTTCATTTTCATAGGTTTCACCAAGTGGTGAGCCAGTAGCCAAAATTATATCGATTCTTGCAGGACAGTAAATTCTTTTTTTTTGGTCATTTGAATGGCAATTTGGCGTCATTTCCATAGAATTGATATGGCACTCAAACAAAATAAGGTTTTACACCTTCGTTTTCAGCGTCCTGCATGCAATCGCTGCAACACTACCTCTCTCTAGTCTAGAGTATATCATAACTCAATGGATTTCACAAGTGGTAAGCCAGTGGCCAAAATTATATCGCTTCTTGCATGATGGGTAATTCCTTATTTTGGAGTCGCTTTACTGGCAATCTGACGTCATTTCAATGGAATATTGATATAACTGAAACAAAATAAAGTTTTCAGCGTCCTGCAATCGCTGCAACATTACCTTTCTCTAGTGTAGTTTATCATAACTCTATGGGATTTCATCGCAAATATAAGAGGTGTAAAAAGCTGATCTTCATACTTTCAAAATAAAGATATTCCGGCCAAATGTCCCTTCGGCGAAACGTCCGTTCGGCCAAGTGTCCATTCGATGAAATTTCCTTCGGCAAAATGTCTTTCGGCGAAGTGTCCGTCTACTATAATTTATTAACGTGAGTCATACCTCGCTCTTATTACCATTTGTTATAAGAGCGGAGTGTAATGAAAGTGGAGCCTGCATGCATTCTAAATTCAAAGTCTATATTTGTTCTAACTGCATGGTTTCATTATTATATCATTTTAAATATGCTGTTTGTATATTCAAGTATATTTGCGAGTGGCGCGGTAAAAACGTATGAAATAGTTTATCAGGTCACTGTCCTTGTTAAAGTAATATCTAATAGTCTACGACCGTATACACTAGACATGCTATAAATTATGAAAGTTAAGAGCCTAATGGACCTGAACTTGAGATAATTTTTTGGGCATTCACCACATGCTGTGTCGAATTAGTCTGCCTTGAATTGTAGATTATACTTTACTGGACCTGAATCGTTCCTTTGAGCCTCTGCGAAATTTGCATAGAAATTACATTCTAAGTGCTTGACTTTATTCAAAATAAATTCAGACCCATGATCAAATACCAACTGTTGGTTTGGTAAAATTATCATAATGAAATTCAGGAGAGAAAGTCATCCTCAAAGTTGAAATGGAATAAATTCACAGTACGTTTTCTTTGGGTATGATAATAAGTAGATATATATTGAAGCTGAGGAAAACACATATATATGTATATACACTACTTCTCTAAATACACAGAGAAAAAATAATGAGGGAGCCAAATAAAATTTGAGGGTATATATATACTTAAATAGAAATTCGGTGAAAAAAATATATATGACATATTTGAAGGGAGAACTAATCCTCTAAGATTAAAAAAAAAATTGGAGTAATAATTTTTAGGAAAGCTGAGCTATCTCAGATCATAGAAGATTACTAATAAATATAATAACACAAGTTAATATTTAATATGTCTCCATTTATCATATGATTTTGGAAATATATAGTTATATTCAAAACAAAATGAAGAATAACTAGACAACAGTAGAATATAGAATATAATATGATATAGCAAATGAAAAATGAACTTTAGTTATCTCATATAAAATCAAGCTCTAAAACCTCGACATTGACGTTAAAGTTCAGTAATTTTATCTTTACCAATAAAAAAATATTAAACTAGAGATATGTATATGTAGATGCCATAAATAATTTCAACTGACTTTAGTGTTAATATTGCAACAGTAATCGAAGTGCTGTTACATATTGATAATTCTGAAGAAGCTTAGTCTGAATTATCCAGTATTGGGTTACTATATTATTAATCTGAATATCAAGTTTGTAGTGCATAAATTCATATCTAGATAATCCAACTCCAATCATTTGAAATTATATACATATATACCTTTTCAATGCTTAAATGTTTAAGTTGATCTTGCGTAATGCTGGTATTTCGTGTTACATTGTATACAATATTGTGTACCTGATTTATACTATATATAATGTAAAAATTCATTAGTGGAATGTTTTCGTTTACAGTCTGGAGCTACAGTTCTTCGGAGAAATCATTAAATTTTCACGGGACCTCATCTCAGTAACTCAGTTGCTTGCCATCAATCAAAAGTTGCAAGGCGTCAATTAAAATCCTGCTAGAGGAAGCCAGACAAAAAATCTCAGAAGAAGCTTTAAAAATGTTCCATTCGACCAATCGTGTGATGCAGCTTCTTCGACCTTGAAGGCACCTACACATTTGTGCATGGAAGTGTACAGTGAAGTATGATTTGTTTAAATTGTTTAAAGATATCATATTTAACAACTGGGACTTAAATATGAAGGTATATTAAATTCTTTCTTCAGTGAACTGCACTTTAACAGATTCAGGTTATAGTTTACCTAACAAAGACACAACAATAATTCCATGCTATCTTGCAAATTATTATATACTTTTTCATTTATATGATTTTTTCTATGTTTACGAAGCTAAACTTTTCCTGGGCTTCCATTTTATACAAAAGTTTCACTTTCATGCGGTTTCGATAAAAGAAAATATCCACTGCCCCGTCTACCTATTCGATGAATTGAAATAGTTGGACACTTGATGGAGTCCTAATTAATTGCAGTCACTAAGTGAATACCTATAGCTTCATTTAGTGGAATAATTATTAGTAATATTAATTGGTTGTATTTGTCACAGTATTTGGAAGACTGGAAATGATAGACATACATTTATATTAAAGTGTGAATTATATAGCAGTATTATGAACAGTTTTCAAAGTTACATTTCTTTTGAATGCAAAAACTTATTAATTTCATGAACAGATTTGTTCTCTTGGTATATTCTTTTGCCAAGATATTAATAATAATATTATAGCACGGGGTGAAGTAGAAATGGCCTATTTATAAGTATCGCACTAACTTCTAGATGAACATAAATATAAGAGACTTTGAAGAAGTATTCAGATAAAAAGTATCTCCATAAAATAGTATCTTACCAGCAAATTCGGTATTAGTGCTCATGTATGGAGAAAAGCTATCATGTGTGGATAGAACCACCGATGTACTGAACACACGAATGTATAAAAGGGAAACGAGGATATAAATTAATCAAATGAAACAAGCTTTAAAATCTAATATCCTACAATTAACTGATAGTGCAGTATTGAAAACTGCAATAATTAATGTATTGCTGAAAATAGAAATATTTTATAATTTTGAAAAAGACAATAAAGAACCCGAATTTCGCTTCTTGAAGCCTGCAGAACGTACGCCAAATCTTTTCATTTTCTAAGACAATTCTGAAAAATCTGATATAATTTCATGTTTCTATTTTATAATCTAATACTTAAATATCATTAGATTGTTTTTCCATATTACTTGCATACACGAGATATATCTTTTAAATATAATATATTATGAATGTAAAAATATTTATCTTATAAGTCCTCTTTATGGTCAACTATTCTTCTATATGGAATCTAAAGAGAGCGAAGGAGTACGAATTATATTTGAAGAAACCTAATAAGGTTTGCCTTTTAAATATCAGTTGGTGTTTTGTCGCCTAATTTTCTATGATATCTACGATTCAGAGAAGATTGGGGTGCTATAGCAACCTAACTCGTGGTTGGCGTTTAGAAGGAAAATCGCCTAGAACCAACCGTGAGTAACTTCGAGGAATAATAGATCATAGAAGATTGAGTATTGACTGCCCTCTAAAATCTCGGGAGGAATTTTCCTAAGGTAATCGGCAGTTAAATTCTTTTATCTACGATGGCCTCACCATAATTTTCTCCATGAGAACCTAATCTTTTCGGTTAATCTTTCATATGTTATTTATTAAAATGAGCTCCCAACATCAGAATAAAAAATAACCAATTATAAAGACCAGAGTGACTATTCCGGTACAGAGTAAAGAATAAGAAACGAGATTGCACATTATGTTTTGTTTAACATTTTCCTCTTAAATGATACATGATCAAGTTACATAACATTTATGTGCATGTTTTTATTTTTTATACGGAAATTAATGCATATTTCGTGTGTAGACTTATAACCAAAAACTAACACATATTATTACAATAAAAATTTCAACAACTTATATTTTTACATACAATCATTTGCAATAAAACAGTATTATAATTGTTGTAATGTAATATTTTATACAATTATACACAAACTATTAATGCAAATATTAAGTGATAATGCAACTATACTATCGTATATGAATTAATTTTTATATGTAAAATGTGGGTATTATTAGTAAAGTATTTAACAAAAACTGACAACTAGAATTATGTACTCAGTTAAATTCTTATTTGTAAAGAATATAGTTATCAACTTTTACCATTTATAGGTAAATTATTTGCGGATGCCATACTAATTCAATATTAGTCTGAAAGTTAATTTTTTCTTCCACTATCTTTGATTGTGATTTTTACGAAAGTTAATCAAATAACTTTTTTGTAGAAGTCTGTGTAGGTGTCATTCAGGTGTAAGATAAAAGTCATCGATACTCCTACTGTTTCAACTCTGTATTTCTCTTTGTAATTTGGTTAGATGTCCTACAGCATTTGAATTGATATAAGAGTTAGAAATTGCATTGAATATTGCAAATTGGTAACATTCAGGGCACGTTCTGGCTGTCTAATATCCTTTGTTTTCATTCATCAAAGACTGGGTTAGTCAGTGTGTCTTGCGGGCATTCGGCTTCAGAGGGAACCAGACAGGAATATGGTCTTCTGATCGGGGATATAGATTCAATTTGCATATGCCGATGTAATTAATTATCGCGATGATTTAGTATAATTGATTGAATTAATTTGGATTCACGAGTAATTAATTGAGAAGTGTGGAATTGGTAGGATGGCGAACTGTAAAGTACGGTTCAAGAATTTAATCGCTTCAGTTGATGCTTTTAGTATTAGAATTATAGTATTTTTTTATTGAAATACTATTCATGAAAAGAATGTACCACGTTACGTGTTTAAATAAGATGTTAATTATTAAATAACTTCTCACCAAATATAATTGATCAATCTATTTTCTTTCTTACAAATCCCCCATTAATTTATATATGAAATATTATACGTCCTGTAACTATGTATTCCCATTTTTTATTTTAATTTTCCTAAAACTTACATTTCAGTTCTGATTATTCGATCAGTTCATTAATCGTGAAATAGTTAATATTTCACGTTCGAATCAACTCTAATTGTATATCATAAACTTTCAAAAAATTATATGCTTATAAGAGTATTTTACATAAAAATGAATTTTCATGATCATTTCATATGATTCCTATAAGGAGTGCTATATATTTGATCAAAGCTAACTGTAATAAGATATGCATGTGACGATATGCATAATGCTGATATCAAGGGTCATGTAAATGATAAAATGAAGGTACAGAGCTACCTAATGAAATATGGACGCACTGGGTCTTATGGGACAGGAGATGCATGCGTTATTATTCATAAACATGAATTATGTATGATATTCCACAAATATGCTATAGACATGATCTTAGCAAACCAGAGTCATTTCATCTGACCTGTACAAGGTACCTACCTAGGTCCAACGTCTCATTAAACGTGGGATTGCGAAGAGAATCCCACGTCTACAGATGTTAAATGTTACGCATATGGGTCCCACGTCGGTATCGAATCCCGTTTAAGTCCGTCGTCGAATTAACTAGGTATCTCTCTCGTCAGTATAAATAAAGGAATGTAATCATTCTATTATTATCGCTCTTACTTTATTACATTGTAAACCATCCTGCGGTATCCCTCGTCTTCAAGACGGTGGCAGGCGTGACTTTTTGAGACGTCTAACATACATATGTGTCCCTCGTCTTCAGGAAGTGCGAGGCAAAACGTCTCAATACGTTTATATAAATCCTCTGTCTGTAAAATTCAGGATGATAATTAGACGTCTGAAAATATTTACTCTCTCGGCATTGTAGAATTACTCTGTAATCCCACGTTGGAAAATATATATTTAGTTTGCTGGAATAAATTAGAACAATAATTCGAATAATGCTCATATCTTGTTATTATTAGTTTAAATCAATTTCAATGAATTGAAAAAAACGTCTTGTTATTTATAGTTAAGAATCACAATAATTCTATTTATTTTGGTAAAAATAATTGTAAAAAATAATTTATGAATGAAATCGTGTGCTTCATTTTGTAAAATTTGTTGAATATAAGATTTCAATTTTCATGTCTACGTACTATATATTTTCAACAATGATGATCAATCTTTCTAGCAATAAATCAGGGGCGCAATGGTAAATTAGTATGCTCCTTACATAGGTATCCCCTTTATCTCCATTTGCCCTGAGGATCACAAAGGCTTTCACGTTTGTAAATAATGAGAAATTTGATCTTCTCCTCACATTTGATGTCAATTTTATAGTCTGGCGTATGGAGCTCATCTGTACGCCATCGAACTTACCGCGCATAGAAAATGACTTATAACGTAGAATTTATGATTGATAGTTCATTGTTATTCAGTATGAGAAAAGCATCTTATTTTTCTTTATTTCTCGGTTCCTAATTCCTTCGATATTTTCAATAAATTTTCCCTATCATAGTGTTAAGGAATATTCGATTTTGCAGATTTTGGTTATTTGTTTCTTAGAAAATGTTGAAATTTTGAATGAATATATTGAATGACAATATTATAATATCCCAGCAAACTAAATACATTGTTTCGAACATGAGATTGAAGAGGATGTCCTTCTCTAGCGCAGAAACGATAGTATCAGACGTTTAAAGACTTACTGTCAACTCATGTCTTAAACCAAGAGCTATTAAAGACGTCTTCCCAATGTACGTCTTTAGGACGAAGCATGTAAAACGTCTTATAATGTCTTGAAGACAATTATACAAAACGTCATATAATGTCTTGAAGACATTGGATACAAAACGTCTTATAAAGTCTTGAATACGATGGATACAAAACGTCTTATAGTGTCTTGAATACGATGGATAAATATTTCTTGCAACTCCACCGTTTGAAGTCGTTGGACCGACTTTCATCAAATAATTACTTATATGTGAAATTTAACTTATAACTTAATGTTATCAAAATGTTAGTGTAATTACCTGCTTATAATATTTCCTATAAAATTATCCGCACATGCTGAGATCATAATTACAAATAAAATGATGACACAAACAATTATGATCGAACCTGATACCTTGTGTTTACCAATACGTTACTTAAACTAAGATGATTGTTTTGAAAAACTATTAAATGTTCCCGCAAAATATTACATGTATTTTATACAATGTTTACATCTGACGATAGGGAATAAAAAAATCTTGCAATCCTCATCTATAATTTGATAATCAGTGAATGCAAATTAAAATGACATTATGAACATATTTAATAATAAACTTTTATATAATTTATTAAAGTACTCTGTTGATGATTGGCAGTTCAATATATTAGGCTATTAATATGTAATTTAACTTTGCAAGTGAAATTAAATAACTAATTTTTTTCATTTAAAACAAGTGGTTTAGTACTGTAGAACTCCTCTATAGTTGACTTAACTTAAAATACGAAAGAACATCTCATTGTAAACTAAAGAAAATTTGTTCACTATACGGGGTATTCCTTACTATAAGCACTCTACATTAACTATAGAGTCCACTATAGAAGAGTTCTACTATATTTGTATTTCAATAGAACATTTTATTTATTTATTCATAGAGTACATTAGCAACATATATATCTAAAAAATGTATCTACAATGTCAGTTGATATTTAATGTAATCCATATTTATCGAGCATATAGAAAATGAAGATAAATCACCCTGCTTCTCTATAAATAGATTTTCTTTCTATTTTAGTCTAAGAATTATGCATGATTTTCATTATTTGATTTGGTTAGTAGAAGTAGTGCATGTTAGTTTAATACGAGCATAAAAATATATACAGAAAAATAGCATATTTTATTTGTTCTGATGAGGTACAATCTTTAGGTTCATTTAATGAAAATATTTATAGTATGATATATTACATTAAAGGGGGCAGTAAACAACAAACACACTCACGTACATACTAATGAGTGATAATACTTCCGCTAGGTGTCGCTAATTTTATTATATACTTTTTATATGAACATTTTAAAAATAAATGAGCATTAAAATATTACATAATTAAATATTCTGAATCGATTTAAAATAAATTTGGCGATTGTTTGATTTTGACTTTACTATCCCTTTAAAGCATATGCATATATATTATATAGTACATCAGTTTGGTATTTTGGTGTCTCATTGAAATTGTTTAGCATGTTCAATAAATAAATTTTCATATATAACACTACTAATTTGATTAATCGACGAAATTTAACTAGTTTGTAATAATCGATTTTTTTAAATCATTTTTTATCACGTTATACATTGACAATTTTTCTAATATACTGTCCACAACTTACAGTTAATTTCTCATTGTATATAGTATATGATAACCTGAATATATCCTCATTTAATGCATAGTTAGACATAAACTTAAACCCAAATGATTCACTAAATATAAATCAATGACACAAAAATAGCTTTTTAAGATATTTTCCTTTCGAAGATTTTAGTGAACATGTATTTGGGGATGAAATACATTGAATACATTCATTATATATTCATATACCGAATAGAATTCTCTTTGAAGGACCCAATTTTGAAGGTAAATCGGATTGTATATTTGAGCGCTTCACTCTTTAATGGCATACAAGATGTACACTTGACGTCAGAGCAAACGAAAAATTAGTTAGACAATGTTTTAATCGTTACATCATGTTCTGAATTCGAAACGTTAACCTTAAATTGTTCTAGTTAAGAAAACACTGGTGTTCTAACGATTAAATGGTCATGTGCTCAGTTTGAATTGAAATGTAGTGAGAAGATATTTATACAATGGACAATAAATGTAATCTTTTTTAAAGATAACAGTTTAAGATAACATTATTTAACATAAGATAATTAGCAGCCAATGAGGGAGTAACATAAAATGTAGATGGTCCATCAGACAATTTATTTATTACAATATCATTATATAGCTACTAGTCACTAATATTAGTTCTTTGTGAGTATAAACCAATTTGGTTAAATCAGTATACATATTAATATTACTTACTGAAATTTGAAAATAATCGCGAAATCAATAAATTCATTGAATTCTTAATGGATCACTTTATTATTACAAAAATCCTTATTTAACTGTCAATATTTACACTTATCTAACCTTTTTAATTTGTTCATTATGTACAATTTATCTGATATTCATTAGAGTTATGCTGTAGAATATTGCAGTAAATTTAACGAAAAATTAGTTGAATTTGACGCGGAGATGTTGCTTGTTGAAATTTGTTTGGTTTATCTTATCTAATTTGAAGCCAGAAAACTGAAAAGGCAATCGTGTCTCTTTGTAAGACAGTTTGGTGATGTGAGCTTTACTGTTGAAATAGTGTAGGTTTTTCTTTATTTTGGAAATAAACGCAAATGGTAAACGTACGTTACCTGAGACTTTCAATAACACTGACTTATAATGTGAACCGATCTTCTTATTTCATTATATTTATAAGCAAAATGAATCATTATTATCATTATGGATCATTATCATTAAAATCATTATTATTATATTCATTATCATTATAATCATTATCATTATAATCATTATCATTTGAATCATCATCATTATAATCATTATCATTATAATCATTATCATTATAATCATTATAATCATTATCATTATAATCATTATCATTATAATCATCATCATTATAATCATTATCATTAAAATCATCATCATTATAATCATTATCATTATAATCATTATCATTATAATCATTATCATTATAATTATTATAATCATTATCATTATAATCATTATAATCATTATCATTATAATCATCATCATTATAATCATTATCATTATAATCATCATCATTATAATCATTATCATTATAATCAGTATCATTATAATCATTATCATTATAATCAGTATCATTATAATCATTATCATTATAATCAGTATCATTATAATCATTATCATTACAATCGTTTTCACTACAATCACTATCATTATAATCAGTATCATTATAATCATTATCATTATAATCAGTATCATTATAATCATTATCATTATAATCATTATCATTATAATCATTATCATTATAATCATTATCATTATAATCAGTATCATTATAATCATTATCATTAAAATCATTATCATTATAATCATCATCATTATAATCAGTATCATTATAATCAGTATCATTATAATCATCATCATTATAATCATTATCATTAAAATCAGTATCATTATAATCATCATCATTATAATCAGTATCATTATAATCATTATCATTATAATCGTTTTCACTACAATCATTATCATTATAATCAGTATCATTATAATCATTATCATTATAATCATTATCATTAAAATCATTATCATTATAATCATTATCATTATAATCATTATCATTATAATCATTATCATTATAATCATTATCATTATAATCAGTATCATTATAATCATTATCATTAAAATCATTATCATTATAATCATCATCATTATAATCAGTATCATTATAATCAGTATCATTATAATCATCATCATTATAATCATTATCATTAAAATCAGTATCATTATAATCATCATCATTATAATCAGTATCATTATAATCATTATCATTATAATCGTTTTCACTACAATCATTATCATTATAATCATTATCATTATAATCAGTATCATTATAATCATTATCATTATAATCATTATCATTAAAATCATTATCATTATAATCATTATCATTATAATCATTATCATTATAATCAGTATCATTATAATCATTATCATTAAAATCATTATCATTATAATCATTATCATTATAATCATTATCATTATAATCATTATCATTATAATCATCATCATTAAATCATTATCATTATAATCATTATCATTATAATCATCATCATTATAATCATTATCATTATAATCATTATAATCATTATCATTATAATCATTGAAGTTTGAAGATTGTACTCCCTCGTCCAAAAATGGCTTCAATAATGAAGAATGCAATGGATATCCAATTTAAAAAGCTAATCAAACCTCAATTAGTAGAAGTTAGTAACTCTTAATGTTTAACTGTTGAAATAGATCAATGATTTTTAATTATTATTCGACAACTGTGGTTTTTAATTACATTGTTTTACATAATGTTTAAATATTTGACTTATTTAAATATTTTCTATTTAAATTCATCATTAAATATCCATAACTTATAAAAGTTTATTAATCATGACCACAAAAAAAATTTAGAAACTTGATTATATCGATAATTTTCTCTTTTTATACATACAAGTAACTTCTTGAATATATAGTATTATATCTAATAATTTGCAAGAACTATCCGATTATAATTAGCAGGATAGATAATCCCTGACTTACTGAACACTTAACCTAGAGATCTGATAAGCCTTTAATGAAGGCCATCTCCTAACGGCATTACTGAGGCATATGCCTTAGTGTAGTGGTTACTGAGGCATATGCCTTAGTGTAGTGGTTACTGAGGCATATGCCTTAGTGTAGTGGTTACTGAGGCATATGCCTTAGTGTAGTGGTTACTGAGGCATGCCTCACAGTAGAGTGTAGAGGATAATAAGGCATGCCTCACTAAGGTTACCGAGGCACGCCGTACTGTAGTGATTACTGAGGCATGCCGCACTGTAGTGTTTAATGAGGCATGCCTCACTGTAGTGTTTAATGAGGCATGCCGCACTGTAGTGTTTAATGAGGCATGCCGCACTGTAGTGTTTAATGAGGCATGCCGCACTGTAGTGTTTAATGAGGCATGCCGTACTGTAGTGTTTAATGAGGCATGCCTCACTGTAGTGTTTAATGCGGCATGCCTCACTATAGAGGTTAATAAGGCATGCCTCACTGTAGTGTTTAATAAGGCATGCCTCACTGTCGAGGTTAATGAGGCATGCCTCATTATAGAGGTCAATGAGGCATGCCTCACTGTAATTTTTTACTGAGGCATGCCTCACTATAGAGGTTACTGAGGCACGCTTCACTATAGAGGTTAATGAGGCATGCCTCACTGTAATTTTTTACTGAGGCATGCCTCACTATAGAGGTTACTGAGGCACGCCTCACTATAGAGTTTAATGAGGCACACCTCACTATAGAGGTTAATGAGGCATGCCTCACTATAGAGGTTAATGAGGCATGCCTCACTGTAATTTTTTACTGAGGCATGCCTCACTATAGAGGTTACTAAGGCACGCCTCACTATAGAGTTTAATGAGGCACGCCTCACTATAGAGGTTAATGAGGCACGCCTCACTATAGAGGTTAATGAGGCATGCCTCACTATAGAGTTTAATGAGGCACGCCTCACTATAGAGGTTAATGAGGCATGCCTCACTGTAGAGGTTAATGAGGCATGCCTCACTATAGAGGTTAATGAGGCATGCCTCACTATAGAGGTTAATGAGGCATGCCTCACTGTAATTTTTTACTGAGGCATGCCTCACTATAGAGGTTACTAAGGCACGCCTCACTATAGAGTTTAATGAGGCACGCCTCAATATAGAGGTTAATGAGGCACGCCTCACTATAGAGGTTAATGAGGCATGCCTCACTATAGAGTTTAATGAGGCACGCCTCACTATAGAGGTTAATGAGGCATGCCTCACTATAGAGGTTAATGAGGCATGCCTCACTATAGAGGTTAATGAGGCATGCCTCACTGTAGAGGTTAATGAGGCATGCCTCACTGTAGAGCTTAATTAGGTCCATTTCACGCTCCTGGCTGCTCAATTATAGATTTATTTCCTAGGAGAGGACCACAGTATTGTCCTTATAAAGAAGAAGTTATGAGGGACACCGAAGAATAAGAAGTGACATCTCATAAACTTCTTGGCTTTATAATTTTCTCCCTGAGTAATTATTAGTACTATCATTAACAGAATAGTGTTTTAATTAAACGTATATTTGAATTGTTTATTTGAATTGTTTATTGAGTTGATATAAAGCTGTAAAATTTATTGATGTTTTTTTAACAGTTTTGTTTTCATATCATAAACTTAGTGAAATCTCTTTTGTCTAATCAGGAAATGGAAACTATTGTCTCATCTTTGTAAAGTTCGGGATAGCAGATTAATATGCAGTGTGGCTGTCACCTTTAAATGAATAACCTTAATCTGTGCGCTAGACAGAAGATTATTTTATTTTTTAAAAGTCAGTCCATATACTTTCTCATAAAATATACAGTCTGAATCTGCAGTTCTTCGAACAGATCCTTAAAATTTTAAAGGGACGTCAACCCAGTTGCCCACCATCAATCGAAAGTCGCAAGTCTTTAATTATAATCTTCAATTTTTTTAGTGGAAGTCAGACGAAAATCCTCTGGAGGAGCTTAAAGAATGTTCCATTCGACCAATCTTGTGATGCAGCTTCTTCGACCAGCTTTCTCAAGAAACTTCCTTTCGCATTCATAACTTTTCAATTGCATATCTCGACACACTAAATTGATATGATATCTGCATATGCAGTTCATACAGACATGAAATTGATATGTCCGATCATTTACTTTTGATCTGCGAGTGTAATCGATTATATATATATTGATTAATCGAAAAATTATGATCGATATTTTACGATAAAATCGATCTGTTGTAGCTACTGACGATTTATTGAATCCATTAAAATACTATTTTAATCTGTTTTCCTATTTTAAAGTAGTATCCAAAATGTAGGTTTCTTAAATATTTCACTTCAAATTATAATATTTCAACTAATTTTCTTACAATTACATAATTTCTAATTTTTTTTCTCAAGATATTTTACCTCAAATTGAATAAATAGGTACTTCTCCAATTGAGTTTATTATTCCAAATAGATGTCAGAATTGTGCTGCTCTAAAATAGTATATTTAAATGTGCAGTACTTTTAGCAGAGTATTTAAATCATTCAAAGTCAATCGACTGTCACTTCTTCTTTATAAATGGAGTGTAAATCCAATTACACGGCGCTATGCATTCATTATGTCATTTTTAAAATGTTACATTATTTAGAAAGGTCTGCATTTTATCTACAAGTGATTTAATTCATTCGTAGCACTATGAAGAATAAAGATAAATTGAATGTGTTTAGTTTCATACTAACAACATCACCAAGAGAAAAAGTTAGAATGTTGTCGTGTAAGATTGAGAAGAAAAGACTTCGTAATCTTTTCGGTGCCGCAATAAATTTTTCTCTGGGACCTGTAGCGGCTAAACCAAAAAAATAAGGAAGGTTAAATTTTAGATGAAATTGGATAATTTAATAGGTAATAATTATATATAGAAAAACCGATAAAAGGTAAAAGAAATAGAAAAAATAAGATAAAAAATAATCAGATTAAAATTACAACGAATAAGAATTTTCAATCAAGTATAAAAAAGGTTTTATTTTTAAAATAGATATCCGAGAAGATAAATAAATAAAATCTGTATTTCAAGGTACAAATCAGACGGGTGTCTTTCATGCCAAATAAATGTTAGTTCATTAAATTAAAATGTCACCCATAGATCTTCTCCACGATTTTATTGCTTGGAATAGAAATATTTCTCAGTTCGGAGATCATTTGGACTATTGAACTCGTAGAAGTGATCAGGAGGAATGTTTTTTAGTACATTAAATTCATTGGAGTACTTACTATTCAAAAGATTCATGTGCCTATACACAGTAAAGCTAGGAGAAATGCATTCTGAAATATATTTTGCTAAAATTAGAAAAGGTTACAAAATCTTGAAAGGGTATAAATATGTTTACCTTTCAGTATAATCATTCAGTCAACTAGCAAGAGTTCCACCGTAATGTCCTAGCAAATTATCACCAGTCTATTATAGCATAATATCGATAAAGGAGTAATACAGAGCCATACTGCAGTCGCTACACCATTCACCAGCACAGGGAGATATTAACGGTGTTATTTGGAACTATGCCGAACGTCCAGCTCTTGTTTATCTATGGCGAACATTCAGATCTTTTCAGAGAGACAGAGAACAAATGACGGGGGAACAATAGAAAAATAACAACTCCAGAGAAATTACATAGTAAAGGAAACAACCGATACCTCACCACGATTATATTTGGTTCTCAGTTTTAACAGCCTGTCCTACACAAGGGTGCATGACTGCATATGTAGCCTCTCTCTTCAACTCCTAACAGAGGTACAAAATATGGAAGATATATTACCAAAACATACCATGAACACCAATCGTACTATATTGAGACATTATTTTTTCATGGGGAACATACAAAGAACAACATAACTGTAACCAAATGCAATCATAAGTCTTATTGCAACTAACATCTATATCACTATTATCGCGCAACATTTCGTCCACGGACAATTCGTCCACGAAATGCTTTCTTTGCATTATATCTATAATGTGTATATTTTTTATATTATGCATTATCTATATATATTCTACAATATTATAGTAGAAAATACCTTTTGGTGTTAGTCATTAGAAATTCATGGTCATTGTCTTAATTCTAATAGCAATCTTCTTCTCCTGCTTTTGCTGGCCGGCAACAGTAAAACAAAAAAACTGAATAATCTTGTTAATGATAAACAGGCAGTCCTTGCTCGTTTTTAGTGGACCCCGCTTTCATTAAATTAGTAATAATAGCGAGGCATGTCTCGAAGTTATTACAGTACAAATAGAAAAAGGAGATTGTATATTTTGTATATTAACAAATTCGCCATAAAAAGCGTAGATTAGATTATTATAGGTTATTAGGTCATCAATAGAAATAATTAATAGGCTATTTAGAAGGTTATTAGAAACAATAATTGGGTTATTAGAAGCAACATTGGTTCAGAAATTTGTTTTTTAAAACATATTTTTTCACAGGTCATGAGTACATAAAATACATACATATGTGTATAAAATTATACTAAACAAGTGAATGATAATTAAATATGATATAAAAGAATAACTAAATATTTTGTAATTTTGGTGTTACGTTTAATTATTTGAACGTAAAATCATCCGTGTAATAAGACTGATCTATATTTTCTGACTCACAATAAACCCATATATAATAATTAGTATTTACATCTATTGTAATTATTTTATTCCCTCTTTTACGTTTCCTTATATTTAGTCTCGTTACTACCACGTTTTTTCAGTTGTATGTAATGGATACTCATAACTCATTAATTAATGCAAAATATTAAAGGAGGTAAATAACTTAAAGATATTGTCAATCCTTTTGGCATATCTAATTGTATAACTGTAACCGATAGATGAACATTTTTTATGTTTTCATATGAAATGGATCAGCTTAAATCACTAAAATAATATTATATATTTACTCCTGGCAATTACGAAATGTTCGTAGACCACTGGACATAATGTCCGTTGGATGAAATGTCCGTGAACAAATTGTCCGTGAACGAAGTGTCCTATGGCTTCAATATTATATGTAGTGTGGTCTTGTCACCACTATTATGAAACTAATAATGAATATATCCTACTTAATTGCTCCTTATCAATAATACTAATTCATATCTGAATTCAAAACAGAGAATATAATTTTTTTTCTATGTCAGATTATAGTGTTTCTTTCAATTGTTGCATACAGAGTAATAAAAACCTTTAAAGGATATAAAAAAATATATACTAGACTGAATTTCATGCAGTTGCGGATTAATGATTCGACAGTTCCTATAATTTTGAGTAATAACCTATATTTTTCCAGAGCCTGGATAAAACTTTCAAATACCAAAAACTATTTTGTTGTGGCACATTAATTGTCTCCTGATTGACACACTTATTGTACTTAGTGTGAGTTAAAACTGTGAAAGCAATTATTCTTCATTCTTTTCCCTTATTTAAACTTCAATGAAAAAGTTTCCATTAACCCTAATTCTGCGCTGTGATACCAACTGTAACACTGCTTGTATATTTCTAAAGATTTTTGTTAATAAACTAAATTAACTTATATTTAATTTATAGCGTGTGCTTATGAATTTTTCAAATACTTGAATTCCAAAATTGTATATTAATAAACTAGAATTTTCAAATTGGTTAAGATATGGAATCATTTAATAATTAAATTTGCTTAATAGGGACAATACTAAATATATACTCAAAAGTACACTGAATAAATCGATGAAATTAAACAGGAATATAGGGACCTCAAATATATACCTGAACAATAATCAAAAGGATGTTAAAAGAGTATCTCCAGCTTTATGTTTCAGATAAAATGTTTCGTGGTGTTTTACAGTGGGATTCTAACTAAAGCTTAGAACAGAACTGCTCCAACTACAAAAGGGAAAGCTCCAAAACTTTTCGAATAAATTCTATGTCAGTCTTAGCGATTATAAAGCATCCAGTGTGAGGAATGTTTTTTCCATAGAGAAAACTATGAATAGTATTAACAGTTTTGAAAATAAATAAATAATAAATTTTCACTTTCAATGCCGGAAGAAAAAATTTCCTTTCCTTTTCCAGAAGAGTATTTCTAGCACTTTATTGCACTTCTCCATGTTGAATCAAAGCAAAACAAACTCATCAACCGGGAAGTATTGTTCGGTAAATCTCTGCCGAAGAATATCAATACTCCATTTCATCTCGAGGCGATACGGTTTTTTCTAATGTCTGCTCTCATTTTACAAATTTTATTCATCAAACATTATTCTGTTAACCAATTACCAAATGCGATTCAAATAGATTTAACAACGCAAGCATTTTAAAATACAGTGAAAGTTACATCAAATTAAGATAAATATATATTTGTAAGATAAGTCATGAATACCAAAGTAATTCGTAATGCAGACAGCATTTCTATTGGAATAAACTCAAACGGTAAAGATTATTCAGATATCTATTTTCAGTCGATACAACTCAGTCAAAATAATATCGTGAAAGAGTTAACCAAATCGTCTGTTTAGTGCCAAGTAATAAATTCACAGAGCGGTCTCTTTAGGCGGTAATTCCCCTGCATTCAGGCACTGTTCAGAGCAAAGACTGTAACTCATCAACGGATGGAGATAAGAAATGAATACTACATTCAATCTAGAAATTGAAAGCCAAGGAACACCTTCAACAAATCTAAAGCTGAGAGTCAATATTTGATCTTCTGATTTGAACAGAGCAATTGATTGGGGATAGAATTTGTACTCAATATTTTGCATGAATGGGCACATATTATTACTATGATGGGAAGGAACTGTAATTGTAATGATGATTTATGTACAATTATAGAAAAGGATGATTTAACACAATGTTTAAAAAAGTTAAAACCACTATGAGTATATTACAGGTAGACAAATTAGTACATATATATTATATATACACGGTAATATACCATCAAAAATACTTCAAATAAATAACTCAAATAATATATTGTGACAATATTCACTATACCTATACTTATACCACTGTTTATATCATACAGACTTTATCAATAGGTACACATATAATTATTCAGCTACTATTGCTTTCATGGTATTTAGTACATACATGTGATATACAGAAGAAATAACAAAAACTTTTGATTTTGAAAATATCAGAGGCTAGACTGTATTTTGAACATAGGTACTCAACATGTTAATATACCTTAACATCTAATGTTAGGAATGATTCAAACAGGACACAAACCCTAGCTGTGAAATACGTTGTTCTTCATGTCATATGTTCGAAAACAGGACTAATATATATATGTCATCCTCATGACAAGAACCTGACTGCCATGTCTGACGTTACACCTGAATAACAATCTAACATGAAGATAAATGTGAAGGACTTACATGGTAGATATATATTGTGAATAACATTCAGAAATACGTACATTCACAATTATAAAGCCATACTTTTCACATGCAGATAAAAATATAATCATAAAAAATGGTCATTTATTAATGGTATACCTACGTAAAATAATTTTTTTTTCTACTTTTTTTTGCCTAATAACATAAAATTTGATATTTACAATACATCAGTAAATACTATAGATAACCGTCACTTCCTTTACAATCTATAGCAATACATCAGTAAATGCTATTGATAACCTTCAATTTCTTAAAAATCTATAGCAATACATCAGTAAATACTATAGATAACCTTCACTTTCTTTACAATCTATAGCAATACATCAGTAAATACTATAGATAACCTTCACTTTCTTTACAATCTATAGCAGACTTCTTTCCAAATCTGTGCAATGTTTCTACAAACTGTGGGATGATGAGAAGTTTTCTCAGGCCGAATACCAATGACTCTTCTGCTGTTTCGGACACTTTCCTCTACTCCGACAGATCAAGAAGGATATTTCGGTATTTTTGGTAGGCTGAGTTGAAGTACATTTTATATAGGCATGAATGTGTATCACAATTTTCAATTTTGAATCCCATATAAGCATTATTAAAATTCTATTCCAAAAATAAATATTCAAGGTTATTATAGTACTAGTAAGAACATTTTTTTTAATTTACAAAACTATAAACTAAACTATTAATTCCATTTATTTGAAGAACATAACACTTCGTCAATATATTAAGATTCTCCATAAGAAAACATATCAGTGGGATAGTAATATGTCATTTATTTCTAATATATAAAAAGACAGCTCTGGGTGATAAGATCAAGAGTTTCAGTCTTCATAAACAATCAAAGTTTTTGTTTATAAAGTTAATGGATAAATCAACGACAGGACTATATTTTTTGACTTAAATCTAAGTAGTTGGGGAGTTATGTGGTTGTTTTTCTCTGGCTTTGTTTTATATATTCTAAGGCCACATATTTCCTATACCTATTTTCCCGTAGGATGAGGTTATATCTCTCTTATTTATTAATATTCTACCTGTCTCCCCCCCCCTCCTTAATACTTGAAGAATCCAAGAGTTTAATATTTTATTGCATTTCAAAATGAAATCTTCTGCGAAGTTGAAAAAAATGGTTTACTTGAATTCAATTATAAATATATTTGAAGGTATGTGAATTAAGTATGAACCTGCATTTATTTTCGGGTTATATTTTTGAATTGTATTTATTATCGTATTGTGGTTAGTTTACTTTAGTCACATTTGATAATCACATAATATATGTCCTTACCTTTGTTTATTGTATATTATGTAAATTTATCCTTATTTGATATACGGTGTTATCTTGTGGATTAACTGAGCATACAGTGAACCAATTTTATTGTTTCAAAAGAAAGAAAAGAGAGTCATTACACATTTCGATAACCTATACTAAAAACAATTTTCATAAAAAACTTATTCATGACCATCGAATTTGATATCCATATATCATTCATGTATGTTACAAGACATCGTAATAATGGTTTCCTCGTATTCACCTATTACCTAAATATTACATATCCGCATTCCGCAATACCTCATCATCTATTCCACTGACATTCCATTTCTACAGATATTCATAATAGTCAATCCGTTTGAGATTTTAGGAGTAGGGGCAAGGAAAGTCTAATTATGTATTACGATTAGTTAGTGTTTATCCCACTCCATGTTAATAGATTTCCTTTTTATTCCATTTTTATATACAGCGTGAAAATTTAATACGGTAGAAAAGTGAAGCTCTGTAACTTCAACAATTTTACTGTCACAATAAAAACAACATATCATTAAAAAACTAAAGAAGTCGAAGTTTTATATATGTATACTCTTCAGTTTTGAAAATAGAGATCTTAAGACCTCTGCCTTCAAACATTCTTGTATTTTCTTAAGCTCCACGCTGTCTGCATTACAGCGCGGAGAGTGGCCACATTAATCTCTTGAATTTCTGCCGTTATTTTGTTTCAGATTTTGCAGTGAAGAGGGACAGGGGTGCAAATTCCCCTTCAGGAAAAAAACTGGAGGTGTAAGAACTGGTCTCCATCGCCAATACTTGAAATCGATCGGTTAGGAAATTCCTGTCTAAGAACAGAAGAAGACGATGTAGGCAATGCAATGACAGACAATTTGTAGTTGCACAGCAAAATGTCAGAAGATTTTCCCTCCCAAAGATTAAGTGAACTAATCATCAGTATCACTGGATGCACCGCACGCACTGCAAGGCAATCGATGGCTATTCTTATGCGGGAATTGGCGACGTAGACTGCCCCGCACGTTCTCGAGATTATACACATCCAGACTTTTTCCTATATGGGAATTTAAAGAACAGAGTGTACCTCAACTTTACTACCGTATTTAATTGTCACCCTGAATTTATTGTTAATATTCCGAATCATCTACCGTTTCCCATTTATATTTAATGAGTTAATTTTATTCTGCCTGAGAAATGCACTTCTCATACTATAGAGGGTGGCGCAAAAAAAAAAGAAAACCCATTTTTAAACTAGTATATTTCAC
Source organism: Caprella mutica (assembly GCA_947561585.1). Taxonomy (NCBI): domain Eukaryota; kingdom Metazoa; phylum Arthropoda; class Malacostraca; order Amphipoda; family Caprellidae; genus Caprella; species Caprella mutica. Next base: position 69,315 of record CANNZV010001127.1, on the reverse strand, counting down.
AAACTATCGAAGCTATAAATTTTCTCAAAACACGATTTTATTTGTTTACTTTTTCTGCTTCTATTTTGATAAATTGTTAAGAGTTACGACAAAAATTAAACATCCTACAGCTAATTAAAAAAAGTAAATAAAAAGGGCTACAGCGAGTACGAAATACACAAAAAAATTCATAATAGGAATAATTTATTTCCATATGGTAGTAGTAAAAATTAAATCCTACAATTTTTCATTCAATTAACGTTATTGTTATTGACTTTTTCATTCATGGAAATACATCTTCATCACCAATCACGATATCTTCTACAAAATGTGCATTTCTTTGCAGAAACCATTTTGCAAAATTTAGACGGTGCAGTAAATCAGTTCTAAGACTTCGAGCCTTACATGCTTCTTCAAAGAATGATATCTAAAATAGTGTTTAACAATTTAGTGAATTGAGTCTTGAATGATATCTAATCCTTACCATCTGATTTCTATTTTTGTATTCTCAATAAGCTGTTCATGAAAAAGATTATTGTTTTCATGTGTTCATTCTTTTCTCCTGCGACATGATCACTTTTTGTTACAATTTAAGGTGGTTTCTTCAGTTTTTAACTTATTAACATTTTTCAATACGGTTTTATAGTTGTTGGAAATATTTCCAGAAAGCGTTGTTAAAATGTGGTTGAACCTGTGTAAAACTTACAGTATTTAAAAAATAAATTCACAACAAAAACTCTTTGTTCTTTTGAAAGCTGCATTTTGAGGGTTTCGAATAGGAGATAAAAATTAACGGTGAGATGATTTTATGAAGATATCAATTTTACCTTCAAAAATCAACTTTCTAGTGGTAATAATATATTTTATTTTCTCTTATTTGTTACAAAATATTATAGAATTTAATGTTTATACATCCATATAGAATGAATTACACTATGATTTTTTTCGTATTATTCGTGCTCGCGCAAGCCCTTTTTATTTACCTTTTTTCAATTCGCTGCAGGATGTTTTTTCTTTGTCGTAACTCTTAACAGATTATCATGTTAGATGCGGGAAAAGTAAACGAATAAAAGTGTGTTTTTAGATAATTTCTAGGTTTGATAGTTTGTAAAATAAACAAGTTGAAAATGGGTTTCCTTTTTTTTCGCGCCACCCTTTATATGCTTGATCATTTCAATAAAGATTACTATTATTAAATGGATGGATGCTGTGCAATGGCTGATAAGAGAGAGAGAGAATAAGAATGTTAAAACAATCAAAGTATTTACTTATAATATGTATATTGAAGAAAACTGTAAGATAATCTAACATAAGTACAAAATAGAAAATGACATATTTACCATTTTCTTATTTGTAACACAACTTTTAATGTAACGAGAATAAGAGGAACGACACAGCACTCGGACAATCTAAGTAGTTGGAAAGTGGGTATCTGCACACTATCAACATTTTATTATTATATGCATACATATGTTAGCGTACAATTGCAAAGAATTATTGTAAGTGTCCGAGTAAAACTTTCTCAAATTATTTAACAAAAATTAATTAAAAGAAAATTGTTACAAAATTACAAATTATCAAATATAATTGAATCATTTTAAAAATAAAATAAGATAAAAATTTAAATTATTAAAAAAAAGTATAATATTAGTAAAAAAAAAATATTAAAAAATTGAAATTATTAATGAAAAATAAAATTCTTAAAAAATTGAAATTATTAAAAAAAAAGTTTATCAAAATTAACAAACAAATACATTTCAATTTTCAGAACACATTAATGATGCTATAAAAGATTGCGTCAGCTAAATTAGCATTAGAGACCACTCTATCACCATACAATATTGGTATCTTCTTCAAGATAATGAGCAAAACACTCAAGTTAATTACGACATTTTCCCCCCAGGGAATCGTTTTAATATTTTGTAATTTCTACTCATGCCATTGAACTTTGCGTCGATAAATATATGAAAAATCAACAATCCCCATAAAGTATCATTCACATGTTTCTGAAATAATTCTTCCAACATCAATAAAGAATTAAATTCCACTTCTTGTTAATTGGTTCTCACAGAACAAAATTACGGAATTAAAGAGTACATTTGCGTATTTATAAATACAAATAGAATTTCATTAACTTAACCAATAAAGACTCTCGGTCTCTTTCCTGTATTTTGATTATCATGGCTTGGAAACTAATTAAAAAGCTCAATGAAATAGTTAATACTTTCATTCAGAATTGAGGTACAAAATACCATGAAAATAAAGTTGAATTTTATAGCCTGACTAAATGTTTCATCGAAAAAAATCACCTGGTAATCAGAAATACAAACGGTACAAAAATATTTGAATGATATATGATTTTAATATTAATTCATTGATCGATATTCTATATAGCCACTGAAGCAGAATTTACCTACACAAAAGTGAGGCAGATTTTCTTCTATCTTTTTCAATCGGATTCGATTTCAGAGATTTTGAGATGCAGATGGAAATGCGAGATGGTCTAAGAATCTAATAATGATCAAACAGTTCAGTAATTGCCATTTTGAAGGAGGGGTGGGGAGGGTGCAGAAGAGAATCAGGAGACTGGGTAGAAGAAGAGAAGTAGGAGATACTGTGGCTCTTGTTTTTTATTTGTTGATTACAGTTGAAATCCTCTATAATGAACTACAGCTAGGTCACAATATAGAGCTTACTTCACTATAAAGGAGTCAATAGATGTATAGAAAACTGATGGCCCTTTTATAGCAGACTACACAAATTTGTTTATTATACAGGATAATTCATTTTTGAAGACTCTTCTTATCAGGATGGATCACTATTAAGGACTTCTTTATAGAGGATTTGTACTGTAATGGTATGTTAATGAATTATAGTTAATGTTTTTATTGAAAATTACGTTCATTGATGTAAGAGGATGAAAATCAGATAAAATGTGATACTAATTCAAAAGAAATTAAACCGTGAATGAGATACTTAAATAGAGTGTTCTATATATTCACAATAACTATCCCTTATCCTATTAAAGTACCCTAAATATTCATGTGGAATATAAATCACACATTAGTTGGAATTTGCTATTTTTCAGAAGGCAAATATTCAAATGGTTGGAAGTTGCCCTCAGCAGTCGATGATGCAATGATGGAATAAATTATTCCGCATTTTAGTTCAGAGAAATTAGGAAGGAGTCGAGAACTGGGTAGATACAAATTGTTATTTAGAGGAAGTTAGTTATTTAGAGGAAGTTGGTTATTTAGAGGAAGTTGGTTATTTAGAGGAAGTTGGTTATTTAGAGGAAGTTGGTTATTTAGAGGAAGTTGGTTATTTAGAGAAAGTTGGTCATTTAGATATATGACTTTATTTTGTGGATCAAACAAGTAATTACGGGAAAATGCGTTCATTTGTGTTTTATCATCAAATGAAAGATATAATTAACGCTATTCCAATAAATTAAAAACCTCGTAATATGTTGAATCATAAAAAAAGTTATTCATTATATAGTTATTCAATTATATATAACAGTAACTTGTAGTCGAGCCATTTTAACTGTTGTGAAGGGCAAGAACCGAGTCATTTCAACCCATTCTCTATCTTCAATTACAATTAATAATCTAATCTAATAATGATTAGAATAATCTAATCTAATAATAAATAGTTTAATCTAATCTAATAATAATTAGTATTATAATGAAGTATTTGTTACATCTACAAATGTATGTGATAGATTGTTTCAATGTATATGGTATCAAGACTATTTCTGACTGAAAAAACTCATTTTTAAATATAAATACTCGTTATTTATTGAGTAGGTAATGACTTCACTGATATAGAGGAACAGCAATTAGCGAATCTTTTCAAGAAAAATTTACGGGAGTATTTTTCCGTTTCATTGAAAAGTCTCGAAGTTTCTCCTGGTAAAAAATATTAATTAATTAAAAAGGAGATGGAGAAGCTAGTTATTTTGCCATATATATTTTATATGGTACTATATATGCTATATATATAATACTAGCAAATCGGCATTATTTTTCATTTCGTATCTTTTGTTTGAAAATTTTCATCAATTGATTTATCATCAGTCGAAAACTGACGATGGGCATTTATAATAATTTCCTGATTGAAAAAATGGTTGTGGGTAACATATAATTAACTAAATTATGTGCACTCGGTAGAGCACATACCTTCGCCTCCGTTTTGACCCGTTCTCTCCCAAAATTTAATAAACTGCTAACTGGATAATAACCAATCGTACCACCAAGTTTGATGCAATATGGTACAATACTTTTTGAGTTATAAATGACTTTGGCTTTGACCTTTGACCGGATCGCTTCCAAAATTCTATCAGATCGTTCCTGGTCATTGACCAATTGTACTATCAAATTTCAGACAATTTGGTTGAATACTTTTTGAGTTACAAATGGCCTTGATCTTGATCTTTGACCTTTGACCCGATCACTCCCAAAATCTATCAAAATGGTTCCTGCATATTGACCAATCTTTCCATCAAGTTTCATGCAATATGGTTCGATACTTTTTGAGTTATAAATGACCATGACCTTGACCTTTGACCGGGTCACTCCCAAAAGACTAGCAGCAGGTCACTGGACATAGACCAATCGTTTCACCAAATTTCAGGCAATTTGGTTGAACACTTTTTCAGTTATGCGAATAACAAGATGATAAATAAATAAATAAATATATAAATAAATAAATAAATTCCGATGAAAATATAACCTTCCGCAAGATTGCGAAGGTAATAATCTAGTCTATAGCGGTATATGTAACATATCCATGTTGTTTGTTATAAACCCATATACCAAAGGTATTGTACCTCCTTATTTATAGAAGGTAATTATACAGTATAAGTCTGTGAAGTGGAAACAAGGGATATCTTCCCCTTTAGCATCTTTGAGTCTGAAAGTAACTACAGTTTAAAGAAACTGACTAGTAAAAATAGAAATGCATATTGTAACAACATATAACTTTGTTCACACAATATTGTTACAACATTGCCCCAATATTGCTATAACTTTGTTCACACAATATTGTTACAACATTGCCCCAATATTGCTATAACTTTGTTCACACAATAGTGTTACAACATTGCCCCAATATTGCTATAACTTTGTTCACACAATAGTGTTACAACATTGCCCCAATATTGCTATAAATTTGTTCACACAATAGTGTTACAACATTGCCCCAATATTGCTATAACTTTGTTCACACAATAGTGTTACAACATTGCCCCAATATTGCTATAACTTTGTTCACACAATAGTGTTACAACATTGCCCCAATATTGCTATAACTTCGTTCATACAATATTGTTACAAGATTGCCAATATTATAACAATAATTTCTCAATATTGTTACATTATTTTTCTATATTATAACAACATCAAATTCTTCCTCATTGAGTTTGAAAACATCGTCTAACAATAATTTTTAAGTTGACATCCTCTTCACATTCTTAATAATAGTAAGTAATTATGAGGTAGTAAAACATTGACTAGGGTATTATCTCAATATCAGGTGACACCCCATAACTTTATCTTTGTGCAAAGTGTACATAAGTTTATTTACCCCATTTCTAATCGTCTTCTGCTTCATTATTATAGTATGTAAGCTATTGTATAAAAGTTTACAATTGTTATTCTTCTAGATTATTGATGATAAAATTATAATTTTAATTTTATCTATTAGTTTGTATAGCTAGAAATAATTACTCAAATGTTTCTTGTTTTTTCATTAAAAACATAAACTATATGACATAAACTGACCGAAAATTACCAAAGTTATTAATATATGGTTCAATCAAGTACGACTTAGCGAAAGTTCTGTCGGAGCCATGCACTCAAGAATAAGAATTAACCCAACAAAATCTTCCTCAGTTGCACAATAACTTTCTATCAGAGTATCAGACGCAAACTCTGTCCCAGTGAATGTAAGACTGCAACTACATGCATTTCTCGAGAGTAATTTACTGTGTGCTTTGATAAGATTTCAGAGCATTGCAAAGTTGTGGAGGTGGAATTACAAATGACTGCGGGAGATAACTTGAGTGGAATAAATTATCGCAGATAAGACATTGGATTTAGCTTTGACAATATAGAGTGAAAATGAGAGAGAAATAGAGCAATGGTAACTTATTTCAATTCCTTGAAAGTTGGCTTGGGTGGTACATTAATTGAAAGACAAATAAATTAGAGAATGTATCTAGCATTTTGAATAATTTCTTTTAGTCATATCAGTCATATTGGGTAAAAATATTCCACTATCAAATAGGAAATAAAATAGTTCGTTCAACTCTAATTAATCATAGCACACAGTAGTATATTAATTCCACTAACCAAAAATTCCCAATAATGATCAAAACAGTTACGAGAAATCCTGTTCAATTTGTATAATTGGATTATTAGGTGGATGTAGCAAACACCAATGCATGCGATGGTTTGGTTCATTATGCATTTTGGTACCTCATCTTCCGTCCCATTTGACAGATTGGAAATTGATATTCAGAATTCATTAATTTCAGAGCATGATGTCAGAGACTAATTTATGGTTGAGCTGTAGAAGTGAATGAATTGTAATAATTTAAATTGACTGTAAATATGAATAAGTTATATTAAATGTTCTCATCTTAATAAAGTTCATCCTTATTGGAATATTAATTTTGTAAATATTTTTTTACTAAACTGCTCTCGGGATTTTATTTTTATTTTTTATTTTTACACTATAATTACTCAGATACAGTAAATAATTATGGAAATTAGAGATTTCTGTAAAAGATTAATGTAAAATTTATCCTAAAATGATCAGAATTATTATCAATTTTTCGAAAGAATAAAAATGTTCTCTTCGTTTTATCTCCATACTCTACATTTCACCAGCAAATTAATAGTCCCCACAAGCAACCTATCAATGAAGATTTACTAACAAGATATGAGAGAGACATATTAAAAGCATTCAGCAACTTTGAAAAGGATATGAACTCAAGACAGATTAAGAGGTAAGAAATAAAAATACTCGATGCTTGGATTGCCATAACATAACCACTCTCAAATAAGTCTATAAATTGAATTATTATATGAATATACGGTACGACTCCCTCTGCTATCAACCCTAAAATATAATCCATTCTAAGAAAATAACTTATTTTAAGTAATTTATTTTAATAAAAAAATTACAAAGAGAGTATAATTTATCATGGTAGTGTACCATTATCTAAACTCTTTAATAAGTTCCATTAGTATTCGTTCGATTTAAATTTGGTTAGTTTTGTCATTATTTACTAATAATTTAACTTACTATATACATACAATGATACAATTTATTCACATATGTATGAGTTGTTTATAACTTAATTGTTTTTTAACTTCATGCAAACGACTACACAGCTAGAAAGATAATTGCAAAAGAAATGTTAGACAATATTTTGCATTCACAGGATTCCCTCCAGCACCTAATGTTTTCTGATGAAGTACATTTCCATATCCATGGTGGATTAAAAACTCGCAATTTCCATTACAGTTGCATTACTCTCCCCTATAACGTACAGAAAATAACTTCAATCACCTTGAACAACCATGTGGGAGACCATATATGAAATGGGGAAATAACCTACAACATACCCCATTCCATTGCTACAAATGGTAACCCTTTATGTCATTAATCAATTTGTGCGTGTAAGAAACGAGAATTTTTATTATACTCTTGTGATACATATAGGTAAAAATATCATAATAAACAACAGAAAAAAAAACATTTTTATTAGAAAAAAATTCACAATTGTGCTTAATTAACGTCAGCGTACACATGTGCTGTAAAATATGCAAGAGTTCATCCGATCGTTTAAGGGAAATATCACAAAAAAAGAAAGCGTAAAATTTTTCCCGGGAAATATTTTTCCATATGAAAGATAGGGTCATACTCCAATTTGGTCAAGAACTATCAGACAGTGACTAAATGGGAAGTCTCTAAACTTGTGTACTGGCAGAGATTCAGTTATTACGGTATGAACATTAGGTGACCTCCAAGATCACCTGATCTTACTACCTGTGATATGAGTAAAGTTAATAAATGATATCAATAAGTTGAAGAAAAAAAATTCGCCAAACATTTGCATAAGTAAACGCAAAATATTTCATATAGCATATAATACTGCAGATTCATTCCAGATCCGTCTAAATTTGGTAATCCAAAAAAAATGTCTAACTGAAATATAATATATATCAAGTGAAATATAAACATAAATAATAAAAATCTAAAGTCTTGTAAATGTCCAACCGAATGCAAATCGAACCAATATTAAGGAAGCTATTAAAGTTGAAAATATTGAGTACTACCAACAAAGATATTATACTACAATAAGATACACTACTCTCGACATTTTCTATTTTCTCCGGCACCTGGTTTCGAAAGCGGGAACTAGAATTGAAATATAGTAAGGACAATCAAGGTATGTTGTTTGCGTGACGTCATAACAGCAACACTCTAAAATCATATTTAACAAAATTGAAGAGCGTAACATTATGAAAACTGTTTACTAATTTCCATTATAAGAAACAGTGATAAATCCATTCATGTTATTCACACTGCTTGATTTTAATTTTCTATTTATGTGTGTTGCCTTGTTGATGTCACGGTCACAAATTACTCGATTTGTAACAGCAGCTCACAAAGCTTAATTTACTCTTCAATACCAACCCTACTAGGAATACCAATATTGTTAGGTTGCGACAATTGAGTGATTTGTGACGTGACGTAGGCAAGGAACAAATTTAAAGAGAAAGTTAGGGGTTAAGCAGGTTAAAAAATTTATTTAATATATAATTATTTATTATATTATGTAATTTAATAAAAAAATAATTGACAAATAAAATTAATTTAAATATGATTTTGAATGTTGAATTCAACATACCTTGATTGTTTCTGTCGATTTCAATTCTAATTCCCGCTTTTGAAACCAGATGAAGTTTAAAACCAGAAATTGGCGAGAGTTTTCTATCTTATTGTAGTATAATATCTTCTAATGACATTGCGCTACCCGCATTCATTTCTTCCCTCCATGCTACCGAAGATTTTGTTAGATCCATTCTGTGCAGAACATAGATTGGGAATAACCAGGAGCTTGGAACAGCAGTGGAGAAATGGCAAAGTGAGGGTTTAGCCTTGGCTGAGGGAGCTATGGAGAGTTGGTCGAGGTCATGGGATGAGTCTAAATCGGTAGCCACTGTGTCCAGACTGCTCGAGGATGTCTTTCTGGATTGCGATCGCGCTGCGTGTTGGGGCGGGCATCTGAGAGCCACATGTGTGATGATGCGACCAGAGTGTGGATTCAATGGGGCTTCACAGTCTATCATGTCGCTACAGTGCTGGACGCCATCCGAGACATGCAACTCTGAATGATGTTATTAGGTGAGCTTTGATTTCGGCTGGTATCTCTTCAGTGCTTGAGTCTCTGGGGGTTGATAGGGGTGATGGTAAGCGGCCTGATGGTATCTCAGTCTTCCCCTTTACAGATGGAAGGTGTCTTTGTTGGGATGCAACATGTGTAGACACTTACGCGGCGTCTCACTTGATTGACTCGGCATTGTCACCTGGTAGCGCAGCCAAAGAGGCGGAGGGGAGGAAGCAACGCAAATATGCTCTTGGCATTCGATATCGGTTCGAACCCATAGCGGTGGAAACGGCAGGTAGCTATGGTGAAACGACAGGCGCACTCCTTGCTGAAATCGGCCGTCGCATTACCGACGTCACTGCTGATGTGAGAGAGACCTTTCGGTTAGAGCAGAGGGTTGGTTTGGCAGTTCAGAGGGGCAATGCTTTCAGTAAGTATCCTGACGTCGGTCAAGGAGAAGTATGATGACCGTAGTTTGGGTGTTGCTCTCTGACCTGCTATAGGCAACTCACAGTCGGTTGGAGGCCACTACCATTGGCGATGGTCGGAGCCATGGTCATATCTTCGATACCAACCTATTTCAATACAGTGTGTTGAAATAAATAGCACTTGAATATTTCCATTAATTATAAGCATCGAGTTAATGATCTAAACAAAATATTCTGAAGACACACAACCAAAGCTGACAGCACGGAAACAGGTGATGGAATTGGAAAAGTTTTTATAAGACTAATTAAAATGGGCGGTTTTGGGTGGTTGATCTCAATTGAAACTAGTAAAAAGAGGCTTGTTTAGACTTTAGAGAAATCATTAAACACAAAGGTGAAACTAAAAAAATTATTAATTATCGAATTGTTAAGGAGATAAAATTTTTTAATAGTTCGCTTTAATAATTTACATTTATTTGATATATTTTTATGGGTTAACGAAAAATTACACAGTTTGGTAACCATTCATATAAATTTGTAAATAGAGTCACGAGTAAAATATCATCGAAAAAGTTTCTTTCTGTTCAGTCCAAAATATAACTAAGATAAGAAAAACAGAGTCTTATAACAGTTAAAGCTTTGACTTAAATTCTCTGTTTACAATTTGATATTCCATTAGAAGACATCTTGGAAATTGGTGATACATCTCAATATAAATTAGATCTATTTCTGACACTATTTTGTCTTTCAGTTAATTTCTCCAAGGAGTTTCTTGATCTCACTGTATTACTTCAATTGGAACTATTGTGTGCGTATTGTGTTTTGCCTTTTTGTTAAGTTAATGTTTTTTTATAAACATAATATATATAAAATGAAATATCAAGAAAGCTTTTAGCATTTGTTCTACTCTGTAAAAAGGTGCTGTTTGTTAAATTAAAATTAATAAATAAATGTTATTTATCCAATTCGTTGAAGTAGTTAAATGCCCTTTTTCATATTCACATCAAAAACTCTGGTTGGATTATTGTTCTAGTTTATTCACTTCCTCTATTTACAGCTATTTATGTTTCATTCTCTTATACAACATTTACATTTTAATATCTTATCTAAATCTCTTCTGTTTATTTCTTTCTCTATGAGATGCAAATCAGAGTCTCTTGAGGAAAATGAGGAACATTTTCTCCAGGATTTCAATCTGTTGAAATGTTTATTTATGGAGTGGATACCATTCCACATTTTTCATTGTGTTTATAGAATGGAGTTGACGAAGCTATTTCGAGAAAAAGATGCTGTAAATTAAAGTTAAAATTTCAAAGATAATTAATGGAAAACCAACTTAAACTTTGATTTATATTAAGCTTTAGATATCCAAGTTTTTGAGAATGAAAACGCAATTTTTGTTTATACAATTAACTATATGGTGATATTAAATTTAAAATACAGTGCATTTATTCTTATACCCTTAATCCAATCAGCTGTTTCACCTAAAATGACATAATTTAAACTCAACCAAATTGAATAAGTTTACAATTCGCGTCATTTTGACGTCAGAATCGGTAGCAGACCTAATGGCTATTGTCACAGCAATACCATCTGATGATCAACAATCCATACGTACCCCACTTTTATTACATCTCAGACGTGTGATAATCAAGTAGGTGTGGGACATGTCTTGCTTTTATTTTCCTTTGAACAGAAAATATTTTAGAAGTAACTACGGTAACTTAGTTGGTCGTTTTCGACGTAACTTATCTTATGCAAGTGGAAGTAAAATTTAACAAAAAAGGAAAATGGAAATTGTAGTACAAGTAATTTTATGATAAGTTATATAAGTTATTTTACATGAAATTATTTTCAGTCTATCCCACCATCATAAGTTACGGAGAAATAAGCTTAAGGGCACCGTTCCCAGATTTTGAAAAGTTTTTATTATTGAAACTACGGTTGTGAAACTTTGTGCACATATACAAAATGAATTCTAAGATGTTTTTGTGTCCTGACATTTTTTCGATTCGACCCATAGAAAACGAGTTATTCGAATTTCGAGCAAATTTCGAACAGTGTGTAAATTAATAAATGGATACTTCAATTTTGTAGCTATGACATTATGGTTTTTTGCATTCGCTTCTCCGCAAGATTTTCTAAAACTGTGGAAGCGTTTTTTGATTTTTCGAATTGGTTTTCGAATTATTGAAATTTTTAGTTAAAAGAAAAAGGAAAGAATATAAATTTCAAAATTCAATATTTTGAAAAGTAATTCGAAAATTAAATAAAACTCTCCCAGAGTTTGAAGAGAATTCCGAAGAAAATCGAATGCAAAAAATCGCAATGCCGTAGCTTCAAAATTCTAAACGCCCTAGGCTTTTGAATTACAAGATTTTTTGATCTCTGAACTAATAGAAAATCCCATTCAAAGTTTGATAATCTGGCACGCTGCATACGACTCCTGTGAAGGTTTGCAGGTAACTGAAAGGGCATACCTTAGTGTGCATCTGATTAGTGGCACGTTAGATACCAGATATAGCGAGATAATTAATTATTACGAATTATAGTTGGCTGAGAGTTGGTTTTTAGAGTACATATTGACTCCATACCCCCCGGTCCCCTTTTCCCTTTCTCCCTCTCCCCAGGGGTTTAGAGTAACATGAGAGCTCTGATATTTTGCACACACTATAAGAAGGTTAAAAAGCAACTATTTACACAATAAAATTTTTTCTTAAATTTTGCCATTTTTCCCGGGAACGGTCAAATTTGCCAAAGTCACTGCTAAAATATTTTCTATACCATAATTTCTTATATAAAAGCGAAACATGTCCCACACTTATTCGAATTTTCCACACGTTACCGGGCCTTAATATAAGCAATAAATTAAGAACTACTTTATTTTCAATAATTATATGCATTTCATATCTATTATGAACCACCAAAATGAATTCACCAGTAAAATAAGTAAAGAGTAAAACAACTACTCCGACTGAGAATAAGGACAAACCATGTCAGGAGTATATATCTCCAGTACTCGATACAAGGGCGCAGTAAACTCACACCGCTTTGTTAGTAAGCAACCATTTGTTATATATCTCACTTTAAAGAGGTACGTGACTAAAGGAAATTTTCGTGATATGTTTAATTGTTTGTCACGTGATGAACGTGGATTCACCTATAGTAATAATGCTAACCTAGTTAGCTAGTTGATACGTACAAGAACAATAGCAAAGATTTATGCAAAGTGATAATTGTCCCACTCCCAAGTAATACATCTGATACATTATCCAGAAAGTGTCTATATTTATTAAAATAGTCGTATTGCATGCATTTGTTGTCGTAAAATGGAAGGTTTTTCAATTAGTTTGTTTTTAATGGTGTCTTACGAAGCGGAATCCAGCAATTCCCTCAGATTAATGAAAAACAAATCTTACACGTGTTATTAATATTGTTTAGTATTGTAATATATTGATATATAAAGATAGGTTTAACATATATTTGAAGATAACGAAAATAATTAAAGTTAAAACAAATCATAATATTTAGAAAATGGATAATTTTTTAAAATAAAAAAAAGTAGTCAGTCATGTTTTATGGGCAACACACTATAGTTTCTGTAATACTTCACAAAATATTAACCCAAAATGTCCTTTAAGAAATGTCCAGCCCTCTAGTCAGCTTTGAGGAATTGAAATAAGTGACCATTGCTCTATTTCTCACCCATTTTCACTCTATATTGTCAAAGCTAAATCCAATGTCTTATCTGCGGTAATTTATTCCACTCAAGTTATCTCCCGCAGTCATTTGTAATTCCACCTCCACAACTTTGCAATGCTCTGAAATCTTATCACAGCACACAGTAAATTACTCTCGAGAAATGCATGTAGTTGCAGTCTTACATTCACTGGGACAGAGTTAATTTGCATCCAAATTTGTTGTGAAAACTGTATGGTATATTTCGAAAATTGTGAAAACTATTTGCGATGAATGAAATGAATAAAGTTATAACGGTCAATAAAAATGAATTAAAAGGATATTACAATATTAAGTATACAATTTATATACAATTATTGTTTCAATAATAATGTTATTATATCTAATAGGTGCAATGATATTTTAAATCAGTTATCAACCAAAGTTCTGCAACTTTTATTACATATTTAGTAGTTACTTTTTATCGGATCTCCGTCAAATTTTAATAAAAAGGGAAGAAATTAATTAAATAATTTAATTATAAGTGTGGATAATAATTATTTGATTAAATATAATGTTTTTATAATCAATATTCATTTCACTATAATTCCATCTGGGAAACATACATATATGAGTCATTTATATCAATTTGATAAATACGTAAAAGTACTTACTCTCTATAAAAAATAATATATGAAATCGCTACATAACCAAATATATTTAAAAAAATCAGAAATAACTAAATATCTCTAAATCAACAACTTTCTCTAAATAACCAACTTCCTCTAAATAACCAACTTCCTCTAAATAACCAACTTCCTCTAAATAACCAACTTCCTCTAAATAACCAACTTTCTCTAAATAACCAACTTCCTCTAAATAACCAACTTTCTCTAAATAACCAACTTCCTCTAAATAACCAACTTTCTCTAAATAACCAACTTCCTCTAAATAACCAACTTTCTCTAAATAACTAACTTCCTCTAAATAACAAACTTCTTCTAAATAACCAACTTCCTCTAAGTAACCAACTTTCTCTACATAACTAACTTCCTCTAAATAACCAACTTCCTCTAAAATAACCAACTTCCTCTAAATAACTGCAACATCCTCTAAATAACCAACTTCCTCTAAATAACCAACTTCCTCTAAATAACAATTTGTATCTACCCAGTTCTCGACTCCTTCCTAATTTCTCTGAACTAAAATGCGGAATAATTTTTTCCATCATTGCATCATCGACTGCTGAGGGCAACTTCCAACAATTTGAATATTTGCCTTCTGAAAAATAGCAAATTCTCACTAATGTGTGATTTATATTCCACATGAATATTTAGGATACTTTAATGGGATAAGGGATAGTTATTGGGAATATATAGAACACTAATAGTTTATCGTATTTGATTCTGTAAAATATGAAAATATATATTTATTCCAATCTTATCCGTATTAACTACCACTATAAAATACTTATTTTCAATTGGTTTAGACGTGTACGACGAATAATAAATATAGGATTTTTTCATATATTGAAGTATATGGATTTGTGGAATTTTCGGAGCAGTTTTCGTTGATATAAATGTTGCTGTTGATAATTATCTCGATTTACACCAAACTGACTTTTTTTTTACAAGATTCTGAATTTTTTTTTAAAGTTAAAGCCCCACCTCATTGGTCAAGAACTGTCAAGACAATGAATGATTGGAAAATTTTCCAAATATGCTGATTAGCAGAGGTTCAGATAGGAACATGGAAATTGAGTGTCTTTCATGAGCACCTGATCATAATACAACTTGAAATTTCTTCTTACAGGGATTCATCAAAAGTGAAGTTTATCATTTTCAACCCTGGAAAATAAATTGAAAGACAGAAAACCTAATATAACAACTGCAGAATTTACCTTTGAAATCTTGCATACAACTATGATTTCGTTTCAGTGTAATCCAAAACAATGGCCGCTAGAGCATAGTACAATAAAAACCTAAGCTTTTGAGATTGTTTTTAACTAACCCGAAACAAATTTAGGTTTTATACTTATTATTATATTTATTATAGAAGTTATTAAAGTTTAAAATAGGGAACAAAACGATTGTACAGTGTACACTCTTTCTAATAAATAGTTTGGCAAGTAAGCACATTGAAAGTTACAAATACTCCTTTACTTAAGACTAGTGTAAGTTTTAAAGGAATTTGGTAAAATGGAACGCACTATGTAGTTTATGGATGATTCTCTAGAATATCTTATTAAATAATTAACAAAACTCCTTTAAGACTTATACCATATATACGAAATTCGCTGAGTAGATATTAGTGTATTTTGTTTTCTTTTCATTCACGGTCTCATTGAAATGGACTCAAGAGAAATCAAGAGCTCTGGAATTTCATTATTCGTCTTTTCTAAGCCTACAATAGAGTTTTTCTTTACCCTCTCCCCCCTCCCTCACACCCTTCCTCACCCCGCCTTTAAACTCAACAAACCCCCCTTCCCCCCCCCACCCCAACCTCTAGTCTCTCAATCTAATTAGAAATTCTGATCTGTCCGGTTTCTGTTGCTTTTTAGAAGAGTATCATGCGATTTTGATTGATCTAACACCGTTAGCTGAATCTTTGAGAGATTGGATTGGAAATGATAAGGAAGGTCAACATTATAAGCAGTAAAATTATTTAATTAATTTAGTTGTACCGCATTAATTCATGTAAGTAAAAGAATAAAGTGTATCTAGATGTGTACAAGAGTGTAAGAAAAATCAGAGATAACAATAATTGGCTATTACAATCATTTTTAAGGAATGGAGATGAAGTAATTTATAGTTTCTGGTATGAATTATTGAATGTCTGAGGCTCTCTTCACACTTGCACTTTTAACACTGCAGAAAAAGACCTCCTTTTACCGCAGAAGGTAAATATATATTCTGTATATACATATATTAAAATTCGAAAGGTCAATTTCGACTTCACAGACTTCAATTCAAAGAGGAATAATAAACAAACGATATAGTGTTACATGTATTCTATATGACCACCCTTATCTCGAACTACTCCTTCCCATACTAAATATAACTCCTTCCCATACTAAATATAACTCCTTCCTATACTAAAAATAACTCCTTGTCACACTAAAAGTAACTCCTTCCCATACTAAAAATAACTCCTTTTTGTGCTGAAACAGTTTTCAATGTTGTCTTTGTCTAAAGTTCATCGATTTTCTTTTCGTCTCATTTTGCATTTCACCCCATAAATGTTTTCGCTTGGTAGAATAATGGCGGTTTTTTGGACTAATATTGCTGTTCGAATCAGAGGTTCATTTGTCGAGAAACTGGGAGAGAGTTAAGTGAAATTTACGCAGCAATGAAAACTGCACCACAAAGTTATCTGGAGGCTCGTAGCTTAGCGTAGCTTTCAAAGCTATCTTATCTTCACAGAAAATTTATCGCCAGGAATTTTTGCCTGGGAGAACATTTGGCATGAAAAAATGATGATGTGAAGTTAGTTTATTTAGAGTACAATAATTCTAACAAAATAAATGTACTTAAAAAATTACTGACAGATTTATAACGCATGATAGAAATATGAGATTTGTCTTTTTCATATTTAATTATAGAATGTTTGATCTACAGATCAATTCAGAAGCTAGTTATACTAAGTCAATTAGTAAGAATTGTTTTTCAAGCACTTGCATCAAGTTTTAATCAAATAACAATTGGCGGATCGAAGCGGAGTTTTGAAATGCGCTAAAGCGTTCTCCATTGTTTTCGTGCAGGGCTTTAGTCGATGTGATCCATCTGAACTCGTTAGTCGATTCGGTCATTCGGAATATGAAGTTCCGTACAAATTGCAAGGATTTGTAGAATGCTCAGTGTTGATTAATAACTTTGGAAATGGTAGAACGTTGTTTTGATTGACATTCTGTTTCGTGAAAAGAAAACTCTGCAACCGTTACGTTCAGTCACTTTATTGTCGGAATATGTTCGCTTGATTATATTTTTTTAAAGAAAATACATGAAAACGAACAGAATAATTTTCTGTGAGAAATCATCAACGATAATAATTAACAATCATTATTATTCGTAAATGGGTGTATAAAACGATCGAATACAGCTAAAGTGTTATAATTCCCTTTTTGGATAAACATCAAGAAATAAAGAAACTATTTTTCAGATGGTCATAATTCCTTAGATGTTGTTTCTCCAGTAACCGAAAGAATCATATTCAGTCCACCTTATCTCTTCATCCATTCTCTTGGAAAACAGTTATTCATTGCATTATTTGTATATTTATAGAGTATTTAAAAGCATATTCGTGTTTACAATAGAGTACCACCTCATTACAACAACGTTGTAACGAAGCAATGTCACCTCATTATTAACTCAGGGATCCTTCTTCTTTTTAGGTTCGTAAATCATCCTGAATGATGTTGTCGGTGAAAAAGAAAGGAGAGAGATGTCCTGCGAAGACGAGGAGGCCTATTTGTTCTGTAGACGCTTCATGTCTTCCTTTAATAATCTTCTCTATCATCTTTGGAGGCTTCAGTTCTAGATACTCTTTACAGTTCTTATAGATACAAAATAAATTTATATTAAAAACTAACAAAAATATGATGATAGTTTCAATAAGTAAGCGACTTTATTGGTTGTGTATTTGGTAGTATGAAATTTTACAAATGTTATATTTTATTTGTATTTCCCTTTTAATCTTGTTTTTGATTTCTCAAAATCTGTTTTGAGAACCCAATATGGTTGGCAATATAGTTGCCAACTATATTGGGTACGGCAGCCTGACCATAATGGCTTTTCTGCCAACCTTAATTTTCTGATTGGGATGCGTACCTGTCAGGTGGACATCATAGTGTATGGCCAGCCTAAGATTTTTTCCGTCTGTTTCAAATGAAGTCATTACTTTTTTGACTGTACCTCTTGGAACACCAAACATTCGGAAAGCTTCTAATACACTAGCGCCTGTCATAGGATCACCAACAATATAATCTCTTTGGAAGTCCCAGAGTTATATTACTTTTATAAGAAATCATAAGCAATTTCTTAAAAATATTTGTAAAAAGAGCTATTATAAATAATGAAATAGACAAATAACATTTTAATTTGCTTCATTTGTCAATGAGTATGATGCTAAAATATTAGGCGTTTCCATTCTTGCCCAAACCATTTTAAATATTATAAGAAAGTTTTCAACTAAACAGTTTCATCCCCATTCCAATAATTGTGCTACATCTGCTGTTATCCCTAATTAATTCATTCTAAGCTGCTTTGTTGAGAACCAATTTAGCAGATTAACAAGCAATGGATGGGGATAACAGATTGTATAATTATTCAACTTTGTAAAGCCGTGTCTTCGAATATAATGACCAATGTGTTTCTAACAACTGCATGAAAGTAAATTCTATTGAAAGCGATCAGACCTTTTGTTTTCAAAGGCGATGCTTTGATACCTCACCAAGAGAAAAAGATGGTGTAGCGTCTTTTATTAGTATGATTGAGCGTAGGTACACAATTATATTGTGCTAGGGACTAAATCAATTGAAGATATTATAACAAATTGTTTATTTTATAGTTAATTTACTATAATTTTTATATAATAGCTCCTATAAGTATTTATATATTTAAAAAAATATTTTATTAGAAAATTATGACTATAATTACAGTCTTACTGCATCATCCAATGATTTTAAAAAGTATTTTCATCTCTAATGAAATGTTTGATAATTTCCTCTAAAATATAATTCCACTCTATCCATCTCTTCCTCACAGCCCCATGTAATATTCCAAAAAACGAACAGTTTCTCTATTCAGCTCATATTTTTTGTGCGAATAACACATCGCAATTCTTCAAAAGAGAGAAATAAAGATAATCTTCTTTTGGATATTTCAAAATGAGGGGCATTGAAGTTTACTTAGAAAGCAATATTCTAGGCAGAGAGGAATGAAAAGATCTAACCTGGCTGCTCCTCTTATTTCTTCTCCCAGTGGATGTCTCGAAAAGTAACTCTAGAATTTTCTGTTTTGACAAGACAAGGCTCTTATTTTATCTCGAATACGTATCATCAAGAAGATTTATTTCAATGTTATATTTACAGAAGGTAAAATGTAATCTACTGAACTTCATGAAAACTCAATAATAATTGAAAATGTATTAAATAATAATGATTTTCATTGAAAGAATACTACATCTGTTACAATTAGGGGTAACTTCTCAGTTAACATTTCGGCACGAGTTTATAAAATATAGTTTTTAATTTCTCTTGAATGAAAATGAAAACTTCATTGAAATCAAAAAATTAAAATTAGAGAGTATGATGCATGGTAAAATCTACAACTATTTCTCTTAAATAAAATCAAGCCAATAATGTTCTTTTTTGTCAAATTAGTGTGAAATATTTAGGTTTTCACATTCTTAAATTATTGCACAATTCAAATAATGATGTAATGGTGGAGATTCTTATTGAAATATAGGTATTGATTCCAGAGCCTTGGATCATTGTAAGACAAAGATCTCTGACAGATAGTTATAGTCTTAGCAAATTAAGAGTTGTTTTTAAAAGGCTTCTAGTATTATAATTGTGAACAGGATAATCAATTGAATTGGCTAGATGCTGTTTCAACACATGAAAATTATATTAAAAACAAAAACTCTATAATTCGAAGAAAAAGAGGTGGAATGTAAGCCATATGATATAGGATGTACAGCTTCTTTTTTTTACATTATCATTGATCAATGGATGCGAATGAACATTTGAACTAAAAGAAGTCATAATGTATGAGATATGTGTGTATTAAACTGTGTTTTCGTGTTAATCACATCAAAATCTCTTACAGCTCTTGCGATCCTATAAACTATACCATTGGTTTCTGTAAGTTTAGAGCAAATATATAATTTACATGAACAAAATAAAAATCAATTTATAATCTAGAGTCACTCTTAAAAATTTGACACAGTTGGCTAAAATGATCACAGTTATTTCAATAATTAACTTTCAACAATGAATGAGTTATCACATTAGAAATACTATTAGATAATAGTAGTTCTGTGGTCTTATTAGTTATATAGGTGGTGAATGATTAACGGTTTTAGTTGTACAG
Source organism: Caprella mutica (assembly GCA_947561585.1). Classification (NCBI taxonomy): domain Eukaryota; kingdom Metazoa; phylum Arthropoda; class Malacostraca; order Amphipoda; family Caprellidae; genus Caprella; species Caprella mutica. The sequence continues at coordinate 48,736 of CANNZV010001127.1, read as the reverse complement.
TCGGTCAATTTAGAGCGAACTATATCAGTCTTCTTCTGAAGTCGATAATAATTGGATTCTATGCAAGTTATGGTGCTATCATCAGCAAATAGAATGAAATAGGCTGATAATTTATGAGACATATAATTTATGAAGAGCAGGAAGAGAACAGACCCAAAAATTGTGCCTTGAGGGACACCAACGTTCCCGAAAGCCTCAATGTATTCCACATCACTAATCCTAACACATTGCGCTCTTGACAGTTGTGTACATCTACTCTAATAATAATAATCAATCGCTTTACTCAAATTAACAGGAACACCAATTACATGATACGTTTCATTTCAATTTTCATAAGCAATTCCAAACAAATTGAATAAAAGTATTTCTACAACCATCAAATACATACTGCACATATGTATACAGTGAATACAACATAATATATCATGTTTATCAAAATAATAAGTCAGTCTGATATAAACCCACATTTCAAAATTCTTATTCAACAATGGCAAAATTGAAACTTTACATTGTCTTACTGAACAATGGTCTAGATACAGAGCTAAAGCCTTTTGAATTGGGGAAAACAATTGCCCTCTTTAAATTGTCAGGGAAAACACCAATAGAGAAAGACTGATTAATCATAAGATACAAAGGTTGACATATAATGGGAATTACAAATCAAAACATCATGGTGGAAGGAATACAATAAATATAAATGAGATAAATCCATCAGAGAATTAACTATGTCTAATTGTCTGTGAGGGTGTAGCGAAAATGGCCATTTGCACTAATTTCTCCGTAATCGTTATAGGCCGAGTGCAGGAATTTTGCCATATGGTATCAAAATGGTCCCCTGAAAATTGTAGATCAATCAGTCAATATCTTCACTTATTGAAATTGATTTGAAAATTCAGATAAATGAGAAAAAATGGTATTTATATTCAATTTTTTTTCTTTTAACAATTCATGAATTATATATAGGCCGGATATTAATTTGATAGATATAGAGCTAGGTAACCCATAAAAAAAGTAGAAAATGCGAAAACATGATTGCCGAAAGATAGAGTATGATTGTATGTATGTTAAAACTCTCTATTTACATATGAATTACCATACATGGATTAACATTCAAATATAAATCCATGATTCCACAGTTGAAGGCCAACATATGAAATGCAGTTCTGACTCTTCCTCCTAGTGAATTATGGCACAGTATCTGGTTACAAATTTATGGTTATGCAAATAGAGTAATAGACCATTTAATAGGTCATCTTCAGCACCATTATTGATTGCATTGTACAACCAAATACTGACTTTATATTAGAAAAGATCATTTAATTTCAAAATGTTGAGCTATGAATATAATCTTGTGGTTGTATTTAGATAGCTGTACCATATCACAATATCATACAATTTATATGGCTTATAACAAGGGCATCGTACAGTTTGATAGCTGTGCAAGAGGCAAAAATGGTTAAAGCCTGTTCAGTATACCAAAAAATAATTGAAATATATTGAACATGGTCATTAAAATGAAATTGTTCATCAAGCAATAATCCCAAGAATTTGACATATTGAACCCCGCTCAACTATCACCTATCACTATAGGAGATAACTCAACCAGTGTACGATGTGAAAAAAGTATATACCTATCTGATTTTATTGGTATTTTTAGCTAACTTATATATGACAAGAGCCATTCATGCACCCTCTCTAATTTTAAGTATATTGTGATCGGTATATGACCACTAACGCTTGGATCTAACTTTAAGGATAGAGTAGAGTCAGTGTGTATCATCTGCAAAAAGAATGAATTTAAATTTATTACTTACATATCGTTGATAAATAATAATAAAAAAAATTAACCTTATTACACTAATTACCTTGAGGAACTGCAAGATCAATTTAAAACAATTTAAACCATTTTAACCTCAAATTAAGATTAATAAACTTTAAATTAAAATTAGTTAACTTAAAATAAACAAGGACAGCAGACTATCATTAGGTCATTAGGTTCAAGTGCAGAAAAGTAATAAACTATCATAACTGGAACATCAAAATTAACAAAGTAAAATGACAACTAAGATTAAGAAATAAGTTATTTCGCAATAATTATCAGGTTTGCACGAAATGAAAGGACCTACATTTCTGGATATAAATCATATAATATTGAGTAGAAAATAGCACGCATAAATGAAATAGCTAGATTACCGTCTTGAAAAATATACCCTGAAATAACATCATGAAAGATAACCTGCAGGCTTATAGCAAGAGATACACATAATAATAATGGAAGCAAATAGGGCCCAAAACAAGCAATTAACGCACGGTAATCAGTAATTAAACGTTAATGAGGAAGAGAACCTTACCAGAGCAGTAGTGTCCTCGAACATTTTAGCCAAGTGCGGAAAATATCAGGTATATCCGTATTTTCAAGTATTGTCGAGATATATGAACAGTGGTTACATTGTCTTTATTTAAATAGTTATATTTAAAAAAATGTATGTCAGTAGGATATCTATATAATTATAATGTATGGCCACATCATGAATGAAATTTCTTTTATAATTATTACTCCCATGAATGAAATTTTTATCGCCTCTTCTTTTCCCTTCATACACATCTTGGCAATGAAAAATGGATCATCATTTTCACATCAATTCATCACTGGAGCGGCCAAGGAGCCTGGAAAGTCCGTTGGTGAGAATAAAAATGTATACTTTAATACTAAATGATGTTTGGTTTTTTGTTTTGTTCTATTTAGTTTTATATCATTTGTTTCCAGGCGGGCCTCCTGAACCCGGGAGAAATAATGGGCTTATTATAGTTCATGTACAGCGTTAAACCAGTAAAATTAATTGCAGGAATATTAGTTAAAGTCACCCCACCCATTTTAAGATCATCAGTCAGTTTTGTCCCGTTCGTTATTATTCAGCAGAAAATTGAAACAAGAAAAAGAGATATTACTTTTGCCCTTCCAATAAACACTTAAAGATGTACTGTAACGACTGTACTGTAAAGATGTACTGTAACGACTGTACTGTAAAGATGTACTGTAACGACTGTACTGTAAAGATGTACTGTAACAGTGTAGAGAATAAAATATGAATGGAAAATTAGGCACACATATTTTCAATATCTATAGTGAAATTTGATCACTTAATGGTTGTTTTTGAATGCATAATTATGAGCGGACCTTTGGTCTCTAATGCCATTTTTGGTGATCTTTTAATATGAAATGCAAAAAAGTGATTTAAAATTATTTGAAGAGATATAACGTTATACTTCATTTTTAATGTCCATTGTGTTATTTTTTTACTCTATCTGTATAGCTACAGTGAAGCAGACTAAATCGATTGTCCATTTAAAACTAGAAATTATTGTAAAATAAAGATCAATACAAAAATATAAAAATAATTTTAAGTGTATATTGTAGAAATAAAAATTGGTTATGTGATAACGTGTCAAGGTAGACTGTGCCAAGAAGATTTCAATAAATGGGGTAAATTAATAAAAACCCTCAGGAAAAGTCACTTATTAAAAAGAAAAGATTATATAGGTTGCAAAAATGTGTGTTTTTTGGAATTATGGGTAATCGGGCAAAAGAATTTTTCAGTGACGAAAACAAGTTCAATTTGATTGAAAATAATGGAGAGAAATAAATGGAGAGAAACTAAGAAGACTGTCTAGCCGAATTACAAAACCTCTTACCCGAATACAAACACAATCATATGTATTAAAAATTGTTTTGTGTTAATTACACAAAATTAAGGTTAATAATTTTTCTAATTTTTTTTTCTATTTATTTTTATTTCAGTTCAGTTGAAGTAACTTCTTTCATTATAATAATATTTGCAACACATTATATACAAATCCAATGTCTAAACAATAAATTATCCTTTAAATTCATTGTTTCTTTCTTACTAAAACTTCATTTTCTTATTGATATAAAAAATATTCCGAGACCTTCTGTAATATTTCATTTAGATATTTGAATATTTATTCAAGTACTGATACAGTTTATTGTTATAAACTATAATTAAAATGTGAATATAACTATACAGGGTGACCCACAAAAAAGTATACCCCTGTTTGATTAAATATTAATATCGTACACGTACAATCTTAAGCAATGACAGTGGTAGAATGGAACATGAAAAAAAATGTAATTTTAAAATTTACTTCAACTCATTTTTTAACTATAAATACAATATTTAGATTAATATATTATAACTTGGGTACATTTTTTTGTGTGCCACCTTGGATAGGGTGTCTTTCAATGTCTTTCTATGTATATCCATACCCAGTTAAAATTCGGTGCAGTATAGCGGACGTTTTACTGTAGTTTATGGCAGTCTCAGCATTTCTAAGCAGCGCTCAGCAGATAATCTCTGCTTTCTACAAATGTTTACCGCGACCTACAGAGGCCACGGCAGTATAAGGACGAGGTAATCTGTGGAGGTTTGACGCGTTATTATCTGCCGAAAACTCTGGAGAACAGAGCATAGAAAATCTCCAGAGTTTATAGTCGATAATATTGGCTAAAATCTCCAGAGATTGAAGCACAACATATTGCTCATGAATCATAATCCAACAAATTAATTTGAACAAAAATACAACTTCTTTATCGATAGTGTAGCTAATAATAGGCAATAATAGCTATAGTTAATTAATTGGTGGATAGCCCTAATATAAAATAAACATTAATCACTATTGTTCTTGGTACTCAGCTATGGTTTGGCTCATTCAGTTTTATATTAAATCTATTGTTACCTAATATTTATTTAACCACGGATATCATTGAGTAATTTGTATGCGTTTTTATATTTCTCATTTGTCAGAGTGAACCACTAAATTTTTTTAAAGTAACACTTATAGAAGATCAAAGCAATAGTGAAGTCTGACAATGTTGATATCAGGCTTTATCAGAATATAGTTTTTCTGTATCTTCTCACTGAATGAACTGACGTACAGCTCTCATCAGACTCACACATCGATCATGTAGGTTCTAATAGTACTTCCATGCGTACATATGACTGAGAATCGTAGTTACAGGAGACATTCTTAAATAATTTCCATGAATATCAAAGTGCTGATGCTTGATTATAGATAAAATGATTTATAAAGATAAATTATAAGCATACTAAACTACCATTGCATATAATGTTTTCAATTTATAAGATATTAGGTAATTATTTACCCTGATGTAGGTTATTATTTGTCGAATTAAACTTTTGGCATGTAAGAATATATAAAATATATCATAGGTATATGGAATATATAATGACATTCTTATAAACAAGCTGACATTGGCCTTAGTTTAATAAGTTTACTCCAATATTTATATATTGTATATAATGCATACAATATACTGCATATATATAGTTAGTACAGAAAATTAATTTGGTTCATCTAACAACGATTCAATATTATAAGTGAAATAATTGCAATAACTAACCAGTTTAAATTATATACTAATATTATTATAACATTAATCATGTATTTGTTCTTCATCCGCGCCATTTAAATAGGTATATTGGAATACAAGAATACCAAATAACACGAAATCATTATTGAAAAAATCGGTCATTCTTAATAATTATTTAAAGATAAAATCATTTCCATGCTGAAAATATTAAAAACAGGGTTGCAAAACGAAATATATAGAACAATTATTTTGTACGTTCTAAAGAAAAATATCGTATTTTTTTATTGAGAACCATTGAACCTGCCGTATTTTGAATAGTTTCTAGTTTAAAATAAGGTTCTGTGGTGAATTAATGTTTTAAATTATTAATTTATTGGTGAAAGTGGAATTGTGTATCTATCATGTGTATAGTATTTAAGAGTTCAGTGGTTATTGTATCCTATTGAAAAAAAAAATAGCTATGCTAGGCTATATATTATATAATATAGCCTACCTATAGCTAATTTGTACTTTTTTGGGTTTTGAAATTCACTACCTACGGTCCTACCTAACTAGGTCTAGGTGCCTACTAGGCTACTCATGACACCAGTTATCTATCTGACAATAAATGATTTTTCACCTAGCTCTGTATAATGTACTAGCACATAGGTATCAGGAAATGCACTGTAACTTGTAGGTACTCCAAGTAGCCTATGTCCAAGTTACTCCCACTGTGACATATCTATGTACTAGCTACCCACAGCCAACAGGCGACTCAAGTTATTAGTTATAGAGTACTACCGATGTCAGTTAAGCAAATTAGTTGGCTTCTATTTTTTATGGTCCACTCGTCCACACATTCTGATAGCTATATACCTTAGCCATGTTTCAAAGTGTGCACTGTGAACAAAGTCGCCAGTATAGCCTATATTGATACGTATCTAAAAGATGTGCGGCGCACCAGATTACGGCGCACCCACCATACGTTCTATTAGATAGATCATAGGTAGATTGAAAGATGATTTATGATAGGTTCCTATATGTAGAAATGTAGTGAATTTGATATTTGTTGTTTCAAATTTATGACTGAAGTCTGATGGTGTCTGATGGTACCTGAATGATGTGAATCCACAACCAGTCTGAATTTGGTTTACAAAATTCCAATTACTTTTCCAAAACGCAAAAAAGCTGAAAGAAAAATCAGAAAAATACATACCTACCTACCTATTTCATGATAGATACTAAGATAGCTATTCGAATGAGCCACCAACATTTTTTTTATTTACTTAGCCACCAAAAATAAAAAAAATAATGGTAAGTTGGTAACATTATAGTTATACTAACATAGGAATACCTAAATAGCTAAAATCCACAGACTTACTAGTATAATATTATTTTCGAAGGGGAAAAATTCCACTGACAACTTGACAAGTGGATGGAATTTACCATGAAATACAGTCTGGGCATTATACCAGTCTGTATTTGGGGCACAAAATTCCACTTGACTTTTTAAAAGTTGAAAAAATCCACTAGGCTATAAATTTCTATTAATTTGGCTGATCCAGCAACTTTTTTCTAACTTATCCACCAAAAATTAATGGTAACATAGGATTATTGGAATAAATGGCTATAAAAATCCACCGACTTTGCCAGAATATTATTTTCAAAGGGCAAAAATTTCCACCGACATGTCGGTGAAAATTACCACAAAATACAGACTGGGACATTAGTTGAGTCAGGGAGATAGATATTCGCAGTCGCTAGAGTCTTGACTGACCACTAGGTATATTGAATTTTCTTCAATAGTTTTGAATTCATTCCTACCTATGATCTATCGGATTCTATCCAGAATGCAGGAACTGGTAAAGTGTTCTCCAAGATATCCTACAGTTTGACTTATGTTCTCAGTAAAATACATGTAAATGTAAGAGGAAATCATTGATTGTTTGCACAGAAAATGTTAAAATGTCATATATTTTGCAGACTGGCTAGTACCTATACAAGCTATATCTATTTACCTGAATTTTACCTCGATCATTAAAAGAGATCTCTGTATTATTGTATACAAAATATGCCAGTTAATCAGTTGATGCCAATTAATTGACCCTCAGCCTTACATAATAAGTTACATTTGTAAAGGTCAAAACTCAGATTTGTCTAATTGGCTTAATGCCAGTCTACAGAATATGGGACATTTTTAACATTTTCTGTAATAACAGTCTGAACAGTCCTTAGTTTTCTCCTATATTTGCATTAATTTGACTGAGAACAGAAGCCAAAACAGAAGATTTTTTGGAGAACAGTTTACCAGTTCCTACAGTCTGGGCTTAATGTTTTGATTTAATTTAATTTCTATGTTCCCATGTTAATTTGGCCTAAAATTTTAAGAAATGAGCCAAAATTGACATGTCTCAGAATCTTTAAATTTTGGCTTGAAATTGGCTAACAATCTGCCAGTCTCTTGAACATGGCATGATGATTATTCAGATTATATAAGATGCATCTTGATAGTTTCAATATATTTAGGTACCTATTCTCATGTAAATTTTGGCACTAGCTATATTTAGAGTCAACATAGTTTTAAAATTTTGATAAATGGAGCAGTAAAATTAGGTTACTTTCACTAGAAACCTTTCTTTGACTGACGGAGGTCGCTTTTCTTTGACGGAGGTCGCTTTTCTTTGACGGAGGTCGCTTTTCTTTGACGGAGGTCGCTTTTCTTTGACGGAGGTCGCTTTTCTTTGACGGAGGTCGCTTTTCTTTGACGGAGGTCGCTTTTCTTTGACGGAGGTCGCTTTTCTTTGACGGAGGTCGCTTTTCTTTGACGGAGGTCGCTTTTCTTTGACGGAGGTCGCTTTTCTTTGACGGAGGTCGCTTTTCTTTGACGGAGGTCGCTTTTCTTTGACGGAGGTCGCTTTTCTTTGACGGAGGTCGCTTTTCTTTGACGGAGGTCGCTTTTCTTTGACGGAGGTCGCTTTTCTTTGACGGAGGTCGCTTTTCTTTGACGGAGGTCGCTTTTCTTTGACGGAGGTCGCTTTTCTTTGACGGAGGTCGCTTTTCTTTGACGGAGGTCGCTTTTCTTTGACGGAGGTCGCTTTTCTTTGACGGAGGTCGCTTTTCTTTGACGGAGGTCGCTTTTCTTTGACGGAGGTCGCTTTTCTTTGACGGAGGTCGCTTTTCTTTGACGGAGGTCGCTTTTCTTTGACGGAGGTCTCTTTTCTTTGACGGAGGTCTCTTTTCTTTGACGGAGGTCTCTTTTCTTTGACGGAGGTCTCTTTTCTTTGACGGAGGTCTCTTTTCTTTGACGGAGGTCTCTTTTCTTTGACGGAGGTCTCTTTTCTTTGACGGAGGTCGCTTTTCTTTGACGGAGGTCGCTTTTCTTTGACGGAGGTCGCTTTTCTTTGACGGAGGTCGCTTTTCTTTGACGGAGGTCGCTTTTCTTCCATGTTTCAAACCAGTCTGCAAAACATGCACAATCAGTCTTCAAATATTCAATTTTTGGAGCAATTCTTTCCAAAAGATTTTTAAATTTCTCTCTAAAATGGCCAGAAATCTCAAAACACTCTTCAATAATTACATGTAAACATAGGAATTGATTAAGAAATTGTCGCCAGATAATTCAGGACACTAATTTCAAGGCCATAATAGTCACCGGATAAATTTCACAACTTCATGCATCTTTTGCAGACTGGGTTACAGAGTATGTCAGTTAAAGCCAATTGCTAAATTTCAAGAGGTCAAAATTCAGATATGTCTAATTGGCTTAAAATTTTGAATTAATTCCTATGTTCCCATGGACGCAGGAGGTGACTATTTTTTGACGCAGGAGGTGACTATTTTTTGACGCAGGAGGTGACTATTTTTTGACGCAGGAGGTGACTATTTTTTGACGCAGGAGGTGACTATTTTTTGACGCAGGAGGTGACTATTTTTTGACGCAGGAGGTGACTATTTTTTGACGCAGGAGGTGACTATGTTTTGACGCAGGAGGTGACTATGTTTTGACGCAGGAGGTGACTATTTTTTGACGCAGGAGGTGACTATTTTTTGACGCAGGAGGTGACTATTTTTTGACGCAGGAGGTGACTATTTTTTGACGCAGGAGGTGACTATTTTTTGACGCAGGAGGTGACTATTTTTTGACGCAGGAGGTGACTATTTTTTGACGCAGGAGGTGACTATTTTTTGACGCAGGAGGTGACTATTTTTTGACGCAGGGGGTGACTATTTTTTGACGCAGGGGGTGACTATTTTTTGACGCAGGGGGTGACTATTTTTTGACGCAGGGGGTGACTATTTTTTGACGCAGGGGGTGACTATTTTTTGACGCAGGGGGTGACTATTTTTTGACGCAGGAGGTGACTATTTTTTGACGCAGGAGGTGACTATTTTTTGACGCAGGAGGTGACTATTTTTTGACGCAGGAGGTGACTATTTTTTGACGCAGGAGGTGACTATTTTTTGACGCAGGAGGTGACTATTTTTTGACGCAGGAGGTGACTATTTTTTGACGCAGGAGGTGACTATTTTTTGACGCAGGAGGTGACTATTTTTTGACGCAGGAGGTGACTATTTTTTGACGCAGGAGGTGACTATTTTTTGACGCAGGAGGTGACTATTTTTTGACGCAGGAGGTGACTATTTTTTGACGCAGGAGGTGACTATTTTTTGACGCAGGAGGTGACTATTTTTTGACGCAGGAGGTGACTATTTTTTGACGCAGGAGGTGACTATTTTTTGACGCAGGAGGTGACTATTTTTTGACGCAGGAGGTGACTATTTTTTGACGCAGGAGGTGACTATTTTTTGACGCAGGAGGTGACTATTTTTTGACGCAGGAGGTGACTATTTTTTGACGCAGGAGGTGACTATTTTTTGACGCAGGAGGTGACTATTTTTTGACGCAGGAGGTGACTATTTTTTGACGCAGGAGGTGACTATTTTTTGACGCAGGAGGTGACTATTTTTTGACGCAGGAGGTGACTATTTTTTGACGCAGGAGGTGACTATTTTTTGACGCAGGAGGTGACTATTTTTTGACGCAGGAGGTGACTATTTTTTGACGCAGGAGGTGACTATTTTTTGACGCAGGAGGTGACTATTTTTTGACGCAGGAGGTGACTATTTTTTGACGCAGGAGGTGACTATTTTTTGACGCAGGAGGTGACTATTTTTTGACGCAGGAGGTGACTATTTTTTGACGCAGGAGGTGACTTTCTTTTGACGCAGGAGGTGACTTTCTTTTGACGCAGGAGGTGACTTTCTTTTGACGCAGGAGGTGACTATTTTTTGACGCAGGAGGTGACTACTTTTGACGCAGGAGGTGACTTTCTTTTGACGCAGGAGGTGACTTTCTTTTGACGCAGGAGGTGACTTTCTTTTGACGCAGGAGGTGACTATTTTTTGACGCAGGAGGTGACTATTTTTTGACGCAGGAGGTGACTATTTTTTGACGCAGGAGGTGACTATTTTTTGACGCAGGAGGTGACTATTTTTTGACGCAGGAGGTGACTATTTTTTGACGCAGGAGGTGACTATTTTTTGACGCAGGAGGTGACTTTCTTTTGACGCAGGAGGTGACTTTCTTTTGACGCAGGAGGTGACTACTTTTGACGCAGGAGGTGACTACTTTTGACGCAGGAGGTGACTACTTTTGACGCAGGAGGTGACTTTCTTTTGACGCAGGAGGTGACTTTCTTTTGACGCAGGAGGTGACTTTCTTTTGACGCAGGAGGTGACTTTCTTTTGACGCAGGAGGTGACTATTTTTTGACGCAGGAGGTGACTACTTTTGACGCAGGAGGTGACTACTTTTGACGCAGGAGGTGACTTTCTTTTGACGCAAGGTACACACGACACTTTTTCACACCTGTTACACCCCTATTTAATTATCTCTTCTATTCTTCTATTAGCAACATGTGTAGAATTTTAAGTGCACTCTCTTGTTTCAACTTAAACTAATGCATTGAGTAGAAAAATAGTACTTAAGTCGTAGTTCAGAGATGGTTCCGTTATTTGATCATGATGTCCATACTTAAAAAGATGATGCTGGGTGGTTATTATATACTATATTATTCAGAGTCAAAATCGTAGCTCATTCACCAGTGTCATTGTTTTGAGTCCTTTGACCAATGAGATATTTTACAAAGTATCTCAAATGGTCAGATAATCCAAGAAACTTTGATAGATATTTGAATTTAAAGCATATTTTTCCCATATTGTCATGCTAAAACTCAATAATGTTTAGGACATTAAATAGAAATTTGCATAGTATGGAAGTGGCTAATATCACTCCTATTTATTTAGATAACTGGTGTTCTATCAATTATCTACCTATGTTCTTGTGTTAATTTTCATATTTATACAGTGTGATCATTATTAAAAAATTATACATAGCTAACTCAAATTGTGAGTTTGTTTATGATAATCTGTATTCCTCCCTCTGAATATTGTTACTAGCTAGGCTATTTTTATATATGTTCATGAATTTGTTTGTTATATATGTCAAAACTTTTGTTTTTCTTTTCAGGATTATAATTATTCAACACATTCCAAAAGGAAACTAGTTCAAGAAATTTTGTATGTATCAAACAATCAAGGATATTCAGTTCAAACTATAACATGTCTTTAGATGATGAAGAGGACATGATGCTATTCAATATGAAGTATTAGGTAAGTTCAGCTCTCTTTTCAATCTTAAATAAAATAATTGACACAATGGAATTTACTAGAGATGCACCGATACCATATTGTTAAATGATACCAGTACCAAGTCCAATACCAGTTTTTTTTAAAGTATGATATTCACAAGTATTACTTGCTCAGTGTAATAGCTATAAATTTCATTTGTTATATTATTTTTGTGTTATTGCAATTAGCTAAAGTGTACCTAGTTTTGAACTACAGTGTACCTAGTTTTGAACTACAGTGTACCTAGTTTTGAACTACAGTGTACCTAGTTTTGAACTACAGTGTACCTAGTTTTGAACTACAGTGTGCCTAGTTTTGAACTACAGTGTGCCTAGTTTTGAACTACAGTGTGCCTAGTTTTGAACTACAGTGTGCCTAGTTTTGAACTACAGTGTGCCTAGTTTTGAACTACAGTGTGCCTAGTTTTGAACTACAGTGTGCCTAGTTTTGAACTACAGTGTGCCTAGTTTTGAACTACAGTGTGCCTAGTTTTGAACTACAGTGTGCCTAGTTTTGAACTACAGTGTGCCTAGTTTTGAACTACAGTGTGCCTAGTTTTGAACTACAGTGTGCCTAGTTTTGAACTACAGTGTGCCTAGTTTTGAACTACAGTGTGCCTAGTTTTGAACTACAGTGTGCCTAGTTTTGAACTACAGTGTGCCTAGTTTTGAACTACAGTGTGCCTAGTTTTGAACTACAGTGTGCCTAGTTTTGAACTACAGTGTGCCTAGTTTTGAACTACAGTGTGCCTAGTTTTGAACTACAGTGTGCCTAGTTTTGAACTACAGTGTGCCTAGTTTTGAACTACAGTGTGCCTAGTTTTGAACTACAGTGTGCCTAGTTTTGAACTACAGTGTGCCTAGTTTTGAACTACAGTGTGCCTAGTTTTGAACTACAGTGTGCCTAGTTTTGAACTACAGTGTGCCTAGTTTTGAACTACAGTGTGCCTAGTTTTGAACTACAGTGTGCCTAGTTTTGAACTACAGTGTGCCTAGTTTTGAACTACAGTGTGCCTAGTTTTGAACTACAGTGTGCCTAGTTTTGAACTACAGTGTGCCTAGTTTTGAACTACAGTGTGCCTAGTTTTGAACTACAGTGTGCCTAGTTTTGAACTACAGTGTGCCTAGTTTTGAACTACAGTGTGCCTAGTTTTGAACTACAGTGTGCCTAGTTTTGAACTACAGTGTGCCTAGTTTTGAAATACAGTGTGCCTAGTTTTGAAATACAGTGTGCCTAGTTAGTTTCGAAGTATGTATTTTATTCATCTGTTGATTAATTACAGCAATATCAGCTGTCTAGTTGAACATTAATTTACTATTATAAGCACGAAATGTAATTATTCAGTGAATTGTTTATAATGTTCGTTTCAATTTTCAGAAACACTGTCCGGACCCGATTTCAAACCAGTTCATAAAACCATTGGAATATCCCTATAGAATTCAGGCGATTGGGATGGACATAGAGGAAGGGGCATACGCTCCCACACATGAGCACGGTCATGCCCCCATGTCATGAGCCTCTATAGAATTCTGGCGATTGGGATGGACATAGAGGAAGGGGCATACGCTCCCACACCTGATCACGGTCATGAGCCCCCTGATCACGAGCCCCCCCCCCCCCCCAGGTCATGAGCCCTCCTGATCACGAGCCCCCCCCCCCCCAGGTCATGAGCCCTCCTGATCACGACCCCCCCCCCCCAGGTCATGAGCCCCCCTGGCCACGAGCCCTCCCCCCCCTCCCTGTTGTTTAATCCTTATTTACATAGTTAAACAAATGAAGAACTATGTACTTAGATAGAAATAACTGAGAGTTGCTAATGTAGTTTCACAAGTTTGTTGTACTGCACACTTAATGATTGATTAATGACCTGGCAGGGGGGTCAGGGGGATTAAATAATATAGGTAAATAAATAAGGATTAAAAAACAGATAGCTCGTAATCGGGGGGGGGGGGGGGGGGGGTTGCTTATGACCTACACCCCCGAGGAATGCGTTATCAAAGTTGGCGACCTAATCTCTTACTCTTCTCCCAATTTATATTTGTAAGTATGGTTACATTTTTTATTATTAGTAACAAGTGGTACTCATTTTACAAACTTTGACAATCAGTTAGAGAGGAAAAATATATAAGTAAGATTTACAATGTATAGCTTTAGTTTGCTTACCAATAAATGAATTTAAAGCTATCTACTTCACTTTTATAACCTCACCACTACTCTTTACAGTCTATTATATCGTAAATGGAAAAGGAGATGGTGTCCCTTCAGCCCTGAACTGTTGTAGCTAATTTGGAATGTATTATTTTACCATGTTTATTTTTATTAACGCTACTTGCAGTTTTGGAGAATAGCTCAAAGTTATATTCATCAACTGCGAGGTCTTAGATTTTTGTATTAGGAAGTCTTCATTTCCCATCATCTCCTTCTTCCATCCACCATCGCCTCAGGTGCTTGTGACTCTTTTCGTCACAATTCTTGGTAAGTCACAGCATTCACGGAGAAGCTTTTTTGTCCATTCATTAGTATCGTCACTGACGGGTGGCAGGTGACATTGTTTATAGAGCCACTTTTCTTTCTGACTGATTCTTCCAGTCCCTTTTATTTAATTTCCTTTTGATGTAGCTAAACGATATGGCCTTTTTTTCTGAAAAAGACATTTAACCCCTACTAAATAAATTTTTCCCTAACTTGAAACGTCAATCACATTAATTCAAATAGCTATTTAGACATGATCATTTTTTACCCTCATGGTAGATATTGACTGGAATATTGCTGCCGAATAACGTCACATTCATAATATGAAGTATATATGCGTTAAACGCGTCATATTTTATAGTATGAATATGTGCGTTCATATTCAGCGCAGTATTGGCGCAGTCAATATCTGCCATGAGGGTATTTTTTCTCTAGTGTTTCATGCGTGGCCACGGACGCTACGCGGTCGCGCATTAGTAGTTAGGACGCGCGTGCCTGCAGTTTAGGGTAGCGCCCCAGTGTAGTTCAGTGCAGTGGGGGGACGTAGAATGAGGTCCCCAAAAGCGGACAAAAATGCTCTGTCGCGGCCCTATCGCGGCCTTCTGCCTGCCATGATGCCGGCCCTGCGCGCCCCACCCGCTGCCCCTATCCTGCACCGAATTTTAACTGGGTATGTATGATATTCAATTCACAGGCCTAGATATTAAATGTGACCATAGTACCATTGAGAGGCGTAGAGGAGGTATGTCTTGGAGAACACTTTTATCAGGCAGAACTGACTATAACCTCCTCTGTTTGACACCACATCAATCTTCTTCCTCGTGATTATCTATCCATAATTAGGCTGTATTTGCTATACATTGCATTTTCATATTTCTGCTAATGAAATCGTATCAGGTTATAGTTATTACCCACTTTCATTTCCTGTGTAATTGATAGAAAATAATTAAAACATTATTAAATTAAGGAAAGAAAGATATACGCAGTTAAATTCCAAAAGGACATGGCTACCTTAATAATGATGAAGTAAGCCATGGAAGGGACGAGTGCAAATTAATTTTAAAATTAGAAGTCTTTTCTAGGATCTTGAACCCTATAAGTGGTACATAAAAAAATATTGAAATAAATAATTTTAAATTATTTATCTCGACATAATACTGTTATCATAAGAAATATATAGGTGGAAAATTGATATTACAATTAAACATCAACTATAAATCAAAGGGATTGATATTTCAATGTGAATCAATAACAATGCTTTCAAAATTTATTTTAATTGGAATATTTACATAATACTGTTTGAATTGTTCATATTGCTAAAATTATGTATAATTTAATATTAAATTAGTCAAAATTCCAATATGAATCCATTAAACTTTGTTGCAACAGACACAAAAGTATACATAGTCAAGTTTAGCTGCTCAAGAGCGTTGTTTTTCTACATATACTATCACTTTAATTATCACAACTGATTTGGCGAGTGCATTTCTCTATAACAGTGAAAAGATTCACACTCAACCGAATGTCCTTATTTTTTCATTTTCAAAAGGAAAATTAAAATCTCAAAATCGACGGTATTTCGAGATCCTATCAAAGAATCCTAAAATACCTTCGGCATGCTGGACCGACTTCCTGGTTCTCTATTACATCAAAATTATTGAACCTAATTCTGGTATCGACATTCAGTATTCAAGAGAGTTATGGCGGGGCCATAGAAGGTTTAAACCTTCAACTTTTAATCTGTTGCTTCAGTAATCGACAAATAATCCGCAAATCTCGTACTGAAAATAGGTAAAATCTCGCCATCAGATTCAAGCATGTCAATGGTTGCTGTTAATTTCTCTTTATTAATCCACACCATTAAGGAATGATAAATTATCCATGCAATGATTTGATGATGGAAGTTATATTCTGACGCGATAAGTTAGTTCATTATATAGTGAGAAATATTAAGCGTTTATTGTAGATATCAAAGTATGATAGTTAGCAATGGAGTAAGTTGTGGATAGTATGACAGAAATAACTTGTACGTTATGATAGTTTAAAAAGCATGTATATTAATGCATTATACACTGTTAGTTATTATAAACGTACAGCTCGATAAAATATTTTAACATTATGAGATGGGAGTATATTGAATATCAAAGAATAAATATTTCGTTAAATAACGTTTTAACTTGAAGAATGACGATATTTTGAAATTAAAATGGGCAAATATTATTGAAATGCTCTTTTTTTAGAATGTATTTTATCCAATGATTTTTATAAATACAGTGATATAAACTTGTTATTAGGCATCACGACGAATTATATTTTACATTTTTATCAATATAACATACATGTTGTTTATATTACCAATTAAATATTTAGTATGTCTGCAATAACATGTGTATTGACCTCGAGATTAATGGACGATAGTTATAGGTTATTGCAATTTAGGAGAGGCAAATTAAATGAATCGAAATTAGTTTACTGTATTTCATTTTGGACCACATTGCTTGTAATTTCAATTAATATAAGTTCATTAACACCAAATGAATGCATTTCTCTGACAAATAACAATATATTTTTTTCTGGATGTATAATTATTTTGATTATTAAAATTTAATTTCGTATGTTTATCATCATCTTGATAGAATAATACAAAATTATAATAGTATCATATTTTATAATCTGCTTCAGAAATTATATTGTATATATATTTATAAATTAAAAATCTAGAGAGCTAATGTTTTACTTCTCATATACAACGTATAAGCCATTTAAAGATAAATTAAATATATCAAATATTATCGTCATAACTAATAACTTTAGCTGAATAGGAGGATTATAAAAGTGTGGACAAATAAGATGCATCAATACTATAATAATAGTGTACGGCAGTACGATCTCTTTAATGATGAAGTCACTAGGAACGTTCCTAGTTGAGACAACGAACGATCCACGTGTGGTTCCAACAGCAAATGGTTCTTTCGATCCAGAGAGGGAATGCCTTCAGGATCCTCTCAGCCGCGAAAAAGAGGTTTTTGAGGGTTGGGTCCACCCCTTCAGGGAACTCAAACCCTCTCTCGTATTTCCTGAAGGAATTTTCGCTTCAGTTAGGATTGTATTCTTCATGTTGTTAATAAAAAAATATCGTCTTAGAAAAATATATTGCTCACAAAATTGGTATAAGTATATATTATAATTGAATATATCATTACTGTTATACATGTAATATTGAAAATATATATTAACTTAGCTAGTTTAGAGTAAATTAAAGATAAATAATATATTATTGTTCTATATTGATGGAATAGAATAGAAGCATTTGAAAGAAGATATCAAGTTCAAAGGTTTTTTTAAAATCTATTCACGCGTAATCTTCAAATAATGATAAATACATTAATTTCAAATGATGATAATAAATATCCATTTAGAAAATGGTGTCCACTCTTTGAAATTAGACAACTCGATCATTATTGAAATTCAGTTCACTGATCATCGGGATTGATATTGGTGCTCTTTTTGTTCAATTTCAATATACAATAAAGTAAAGATGTATTGATGAATCCATAGCTAGAGACCATTTTGGTAATTAAAGTGACTATTTACTAAATTTTGTATTAGTTTTAGAACTAATTAATACGATGGATTTGAATTGAACAAAATTGGTATATATCGTATCACGATTTTATAAAATAGCTATATCAAGATCTGGCGCTTGGTAGAGTGCATAACTTCGCCGCCAATTATAAATGTCCTTGACTATTCAATAATCTTTGAGTTGTAAATGACCTAGAACTTAATCTTTGACCCATTCGCACATGAAATCTAATGAACTGGATCTTGGATAGAGACCAATCGTCCTACAAATTTTCATGCAATTTGGTTGAATACAATATTTAAGTTTTTCAGTTATAAATGACCTTGATCTTTGACCTTTGATTTGATCACTCGCAAAATCTGAACAAATAGTTCCTGGAGATTAACAATTTTTATCATCAAATTTTGGGTAATTTGTTTCAATACATTTTGAGTTTTTAATATTTTGACCTTGAACTTTGAACGGATCGCTCCCAAAATTCTACTATATGGTTACTGGACATTGACCAATCCTCCCACCATATTTCAGTCAATTTGGTTAAAAATATTTTGAATTATTGAGTTATGAATGAACTTGACCTTGACCTTTGACCGGATCGCTCCCAAAATTCTACCAGATGGTTCATGGACATTGAAGAATCGTCCCACTAAATTTCAGGCAACTTGGTTGACTACTTTTTGAGTTTTGTTAATAACAAGATGATAAATGAATAGATGCCGACTGAAATATAACCTTCCGCAAATTTGTGAGGGTAAATATTTATTATATGGTATATAAAATTAACCTTTAATTGAAATTGCATATTAGTTATTTTTCATTTCACTTGTCAAATACATTATATAAACTAAAACATTTTTTCTATATAATATATTGTTTGATTATTTTATATTGTATTAATGAGATTTATTATAAGATTTATTATGAAAATTGTCTGATTTGTTGCATTAATTTGATTAAATCTCTCATTGCAGGGCATTTCCCCCTTCAAAATACTTCTTTCTTGCCAATAAGTTTTCGTGTTTAGAAATAATAAGGAGAACGCCTCCAGTTATTTTGTAGATATGGATATTATAGTAAATAATATTGTTAGGAGATTCCAAGCCAAATTTTTCATATATTTAAGATAAAATATACTCTATCAAATCACACAGAAATGAGAGAGAAATAACTTTAGTAAAACATAGAACATTTTAATGTTATTGATTCATTTATTTCCAGGCATTGAATGGCTGTTTTTCTTTTTGTAAATTTCCTTTTGTAAACAATCTTCATTGTTTTAGTTCATATCAAGTTACTTTAACTAAAGAAAATAATATATTTTCAATATATTAATCCTAAAGAAAATAGAAAATTTCAAATAGAATAACAAAAACTGGTACATCTTAGTTTTTAATAATCATAATTCATGGAAATTGTAACAAAAGCTCTCTAAAATATGAATAATTGTTAATCTTCACCATAATAATTCCTTTCACGCAATCCAATGTACTTTTTTGAAATATGGAAATTGTTTAATAAATAATCCCTTCAAACTAAATTGTCTCAATGTTTTGGCACTTTTCAAATCTCAGTGGAATTCGAATCAAAATCCAATTATAAGTTTCTTTGCCTGGAATTCCTTCGATAATGAAATAATTCCAAACTGTACAAATTCCATAGTTACGGTTTAATGGTATAAATATTAATATAGAAGGTATTTTATGATCAACTAGATTATGTGCACTCGATAGAGTGCATACCTTCGCCTCCGCTTTGACCCGTTCTCTCCCAAAATTAAGGAAACTGCTAACTGGATAATAACCAATCGTCCCACCAAGTTTCATGCAATATGGTACAATACTTTTTGAGTTTTTGAGTTATAAATGACCTTGACCTTTGACTGGATCGCTTCCAAAATTCTAACAGATCGTTTTCCTGGACATTGACCAATCGTACCATCAAATTTCAGACAATTTGGTTGAACACTTTTTGAGTTATTGAATTACAAATGGCCTTGACCTTGACTTTAACATTTGATCCGATAGCTCCCAAAATTTAATAAAATGGTTCCTGTATATTGATCAATCGTCCCACTAGGTTTCATGCAATATGGTTCAATACTTTTTGAGTTATAAATGACCATGACCTTGACCTTTAACCGGGTCACTCCCAAAATTCTACCAGCAGGTCACTGGACATGGACCAATCGTTTCATCAAATTTCAGAAAATTTGGTAGAACACTTTTTCAGTTAAGCGAATAACAAGATGCTAAATAAATATATAAATGCCGATGAAAATATGACCTTCCTGCATTCTGCAAAGGTAATTACCTTGCAAACAATTCCTTATTGCAAACAGATGGTTAACATGTTGTTCATGGTTATAATTTGGCAACACCGTCATAATAGGTGCATTCTCCTGTAAATCAATTTAAGCATCATAAGAACACTAAAATAACATCCCAAGCAACACAAGTTAATGGGGCCCATGTTGGCACTAGGTGTACAAATCGTATTGGTACTGTGTGGTTATTAGCAAAATGGGCCAATATGGTGACAGCATGAAAGATTATTAATTTCAAAAGACCATTAATTTCGAAAGACTTAATTTCGAAAGACTATTAATTTCGAATGACTATTAATTTCGAAAGACTATTAATTTCGAAAGACAATTAATTTCGAAAGACAATTAATTTCGAAAGACAATTAATTTCGAAAGACAATTAATTTCGAAAGACAATTAATTTCGAAAGACAATTAATTCCGAAAGACTATTAATTTCGAAAGACAATTAATTCCGAAAGACTATTAATTTCGAAAGACTATTAATTTCAAAAGACAATTAATTTCGAAAGACAATTAATTTCGAAAGACTATTAATTTCGAAAGTATATTAATTTCAAAAGACTATTAATTTCGAAAGACAATTATTTTCCAAAGAATATTAATTTCGAAAGACTATTAATTTCGAAAGAATATTAATTCTGATTTCGAAAGACAATTAATTTCGAAAGACAATTAATTTCGAAAGACTATTAATTTCGAAAGACTATTAATTTCGAAAGACAATTATTTTCCAAAGAATATTAATTCTGATTTCGAAAGACTAATATGATATACTGATAAATTTGGACATCACAACTGTTGTTAAACCCCCAAACGAGAAAATTATAATCGCCGATTCTATAATCACCAATCAGTGATTATACACTAGATGATTGTTGATATGACGAGTTTATAAATTCGTAATAATAATTTTTAAAACAATTATAGTATTTCGCTCTCCGTCGAGCGTTCAGGATAAAAAATTCGGAAGATAGTAAATATTTTACAATAATACACCATAAATATATATTGTAATTGAAAATAAAAGACGATCTGTAAATTATGATATTTTTAGACTGCGGGTAAATTTGCTATAAGTTTACTTATGTTAATTTAACAACCAATTTAATGAATATAGATTTGTCTTACGTATCAAAAGGACAGTGTATTGTATTAAATTTTCATTTCAATATTAAATAACATTCTTATAAATATTTCTAAATAAAAGTTATAGTATTGAAAACTGACACAAAAATATAAAGTGAACGTAAATATATGTTTTGAAATAAAATGAAATAATATAGAATATCTAAAACATGTGAATCACTTAAAATTAAATTCTCTCCCTCTATATTGCAGTTGACACTAAAATTTATTATGTAGGGTAAAGCTTCAATAACCAGATGTCAATTAAATACTGTATGAAAATATTTCAATATATAGTAATTGGAAGAATATTCATTGTTAATGTAAGTAATTAATAATGATCTCATTTTGATGCCCATCTAATGTTCAATCGATTCCTCATCATAATGAGGTATCCATGATACTAATTGATACTTTATATACATACTTAATATATACTTTAAATATATCCTCCAGTTTTGGGAGTGAAAAATAAGCATAAATTCTCCTATTTACAGTTGTCAAAATCTTCATAAATCCACCATCTGAGTGTACTAGATTAGTTTCTTGGAGAATATTCAGATATTGTACACACTAAAAGAAATGAAAAATAGTGTAAACAATCTTGGTTAATTCATTCACTTTTCATGACAAAATTCTCGTATCTGGAATTTGCCTGAATATTTCAGTTGTTTCATTGTGAAGCAGGGAATAGAATTACTCAGTGCTTTTACTTCAATCAATGTAATACGGACTAGATTCTCTCAGATATTCTGTAAGTGTACAGATTTTACTAACAGCTTTTTTCTCAATATATTTACTTGATGTTATCAGTTTCTAACCTGTGGCCGTACACACGTAGGGTTTTTTAAGTCTTTCCATCAGACTTTTTGCTAAGCTCATCCTACTTTATCCACGAGAATATAAGAAAAAACGGTAAATTATTATTTATTTTAGTTGGTATCCATGATACCTGCTGGTATCATGGATACCAACTAAAATAAATAATAATTATATAGTTTTTTCTTATATTCTCGGGGAAAAAGTAGGAGGAGCTTAGCAAAAAGTCTGATGGAAAGACTTAAAAAACCCTACGTGTGTACGGCCCTTTAGAGTCAAATATGTCCACAATGTATGCTATCACCCCCCATAAATAGTTTGCATATCTCTATTTGTATGTCTGTAGTCAGTCACGCTTTAAGTAATATTCAGAAAATTTGG
The DNA here is from genome assembly GCA_947561585.1 of Caprella mutica. NCBI lineage: Eukaryota > Metazoa > Arthropoda > Malacostraca > Amphipoda > Caprellidae > Caprella > Caprella mutica. The sequence goes on along the minus strand of CANNZV010001127.1, from coordinate 25,950 downwards.
CTAAATAGGTTAACAAGTGGTAGCAGGAATAGCAATTCTTGGGATGAATTATTTAATTTGCTGAATTAAAATACTATTTTAAATCTACAGTGAAAGTCTTTAAAGAACTAATTGCAACTTCCGCCATAAAATTTATATACTCTATCTGTAAGTCTATGTCTATTATTTATTATATTATCCTCATTTTTTCAATTATAGCTTCATTTATATCTGAGTGCACGGACCAGTGTGTGGATAGTTAAATTAGACAAATAGTGACAGTGATAAATTTGAGAACACGTTATTCTTAACGGGTAAGTACACTAGTAAGTATATAAGTTACTAATTATGTATTATTGCGAGGACAAAATGTCACTACACATTTTATATGAATATTTGTTTATTTTATATTTACTTTTATATAGTTTAGTTCATTATTATCCTTTTATGCCTTCAGGCGACATGTATAATTACATATCCCATTTCAAATGATTTAATTAGCTTTTTTTAAATATATTAGAGCACAAGTGTATGCACAAATTATTGAGATTATTTTTTTTAAGAAAAAAAAAATAAACAAAATTCTTTTATTAACATATAAATTCAACAGAATTCTTTTATTAACATAAATTTAACAGAATTCTTTTATTAACAAAAATTTAACAGAATTCTTTTATTAACATAAATTTAACAGAATTCTTTTATTAACATAAATTATTTCGTGAATCTCTTACGGATTCACATGTATCACTTAGACTAAAATATTTGCATGATTCATCACTCTACGCTTGAACGAGATAACTCCTGTTCAATTCTTTCACAAAGAAAAGCAATATAACCTTCATTCCAGCAATTAAGTTAAATCTACATTTTTCCTTATATACCTACCTCATTTCTTTTTAGTTCGTAAAAGTTAACTCCGGGCACAACTGGCTGAGATCGTAATTGATGATATCTCTAATGTGTCTGCGTTAAAGTCCACGGTGATTAATTGCCATTTTTAACACAGTGCTGCAATGAAAAATTTATTATCACTTTTATATGTGCGCCATGAGAAAATCTGTATATTACTCAGACATCAAATGTATTTTTTATTACATTGCAATATATTTGATATTAGATTCCATTTGATTATTTTGTTCAACCTCAAATTATTTTGTGTTAATTACGAATTTATTATGTGGGTATTTGATGGTGAACAATTTTTCCACTGCATGTATATTAAGTACAATCTAATAGGTATATTTAGATATTTTTTCACAGCTCAGTACATTAACAATAGCTATATAATTTCCCAATGTGAAATACATTTATTAAATGGGCCGAGGTTACTTTTTTGTAGTTAATTAATTATTTCCATCATTGAAATCAGTGGTAAAAATTGAATCTTTCTTCAAGGAAAGAAAATTATCTATCTTCAAAATATATGAAATTTTTGTATAATAACTATTATTTCATGATTTTGAAGAAACGAACATATGTGTTTTTCGCTTTCTATTTCCTAACAAAAGATGCTATCTTCAAAAGTAGTGCAGCTATGTTGATTCATTTTGAAGTGTCCAGGAAATTCCTTTATAATTTAAATCTGAACTAACTCAATTCATTAGAACATTCAATGTGTAGTACAGATACAAAGACATAAATGAATATATATTAACAACAACTAAATATATAACTAATAATAAAAAAAAATAATAGCTTTTAATATTTCTGTATCTTTTCAACACTCTCAATAAAATAATAAATTATACCCTCATTCCTATATCAGTGCGAGTTGCACTAATATAGGAATGAGGGTACATGACCACAGGAATTTACCGAAATTGTTAACTAAACTAACTAACATTTTTCCGAATCCTATTTCAAGCAATGTATTTCTTGAAATGTAAAATATTTATATAATTTTGATATTAATTAAACTATATATTATTAAATGAAGACTTCTCACACTTTAGATTCTGTTTTCAATTCGTAATGCTTTGTTTTTGTGATACATTCTGAATTAATAATTTTTTGTCTTTGATCTCCATTTATGCAAATATTTCATTCAAAAATAATAAAACATATATATTTTATATAGTTTGTTTTATTAACAGAAGAAATGAAATTCTGAATTACTAATTTAAATATGAATGAACCTATTGTCGTATTATATATACAGTTGGGCCCCGCTTTTATTACCTAAGTCTCGTTGATCAGTCCAATTAGGAATGATAATAGGAACGGGGTATTTTTCAAGTTACAATATAATTGTTACTCCTTAAAAAAATAACCTTCTTTTTTATTAGTTTGAATAAAAGAAAATTGTTTTGAGGATTCAACTTAACCCTGTTCACTATTCAGTGTTGGAGTGTTTGTTGATGAGCTCTGTGATGAAAGTTCAAAGTACTGAATAATTGAAAGTTTTATAACTTAGCCATTACTTTTTCTCACTCAGTATAGGTTAGTAATTAGTTAGATATATATTATTGTGACATTCAAGTGACAGTAAAATATTGTTATGCTCTTTCTATTTTTTATGTCTGTAGAGTAAGTACCAAGTTAATGTTCACAGATTTTATAAGACTGGCGTGTAATACAAGGGACTTGCCAGTAGAAAATGATTTTAGAACATTTTTTGAAACTGCTACTAATATCAATTTCTTGTTAAATGAAAACAGTCATTGATTTAAACATTATTTCAAAAATATACAATAATATTATATGAATAATTTCTCTTAAAACAAAATTCAGATTATTTCGTCAGACTAATTTTAAGATTATATAACATAGAGTAGTAGATTATTCTTGAAATTTTTACTCCTAAAATTCCATACACGGTGTAATTATCACCAAACATCCTTTCATTCATTTGATATAATTATATTAGATATAAAAATATTTAGTTTATATTTATATTTCAGTTCCACCGTTTGCTTAATTAAACCTTGATATATTTTCATTACATTTCGTGTTTCTTATGACAATCCTGAACTTCTGACTCAATGACATAATTTTCTTTTTTGTCATTTTATTTCCTGCAAACAAAAACCTATTAAATATTTAAAAGCACACAGATGTGTTCATTCGGATTTTACCCGGCATTTAAATATTTATCATCTTGTTATTCGTATACTCAAAACGTATTGAACGATTGGTCAATGTCCAGGAAACTGCTTGTAGAATTTAGGGAGCAAACCGGACAAAGGTCAAGGTCAAGATCATTTATAACTCAAAAAGTATTCAACTACTTTGTATGAAACTTGGTCAATATCCATTAACCGTTTGGTTAAAGAAAGATCGGGTCAAAGGTCAAAGATCAAGGTTTAGGCCATTTATAACTTAATAACTCAAAAGTATTTAACAAAATTACCTGAAATTTGATGGAACGATTTGTCAATGTCCACGAACCATCTGACAGAATTTTGGTAGCGATCCAATCAAAGGTCAAGGTCATTATCCAGCAACCAGTTAATTAGATTTTGGGAGCGAATGCATCAAAGTTTGAAGTCAAGGTCATTTATAGCTCGACTATTATTGGATGGTCAAGGTCATTTATAAGCGGCGGCCAAGGTATGCGCTCTACCGAATGCACGTGATCTAGTTATAATTTGTTATACTCCTGTTTTATATGTTTTAATAATTCGTATCAAACATATTCAAATTAGATGAGAATAATTGAATGGCTAAAAGGGTAAGAGAACTAATTACTGTGTAAGTAAATTATTTTCCTTGCACCTGATTTGCTCGAAAATCCTCAAAACATTAGTTATTCACTGTACCCTTTTCCTCTTCAATTTATGAACGAGGATATCAACCTTGATATCTTAAAATTTATTTCAAATGTTCTCCCAGGCAAAAATTCGTGGCGATAAATTTCCTGTGAAGATAAGATAGCTTTGAAAGCTACGCTAAGCTACGAGCCTCCATATAACTTTGTGTTGCAGTTTTCATTGCTGCGTAAATTTCACTTAACTCTCTCCCAGTTTTTCGACAAATGAACCTCTGATTCCAACAGCAATATTAGTCCAAAAAACCGCCATTATTCTACCAAGCGAAAACATTTATGAGACGTGATTGAATGAATTTAGCATAGGTGGCTTATTTAACATGGGAATTGGTTATTTTGATGCTTTTTGAGAATCAAATACTGTGTATTTGGAATAAAAGGGGAAGCTACCATCTGAATAAAAAAAAATCTATTTTTGATCCTAGAATTGAATTGTTAACTCTATTATTGTGAGGGTTGATATTTAATTTTAGTTTGACTTTTTTAATCATCATAGTAACCTCTATAATGAACCATATTTAATTCGTTCTTTCACGAATACCCTCATTTTCAACATTGCAAAACTCTGTTCATTTCTATTATATCGAATAATGATTGAATAAAAAAGGCAGCCCCTCCTTTAATGTACACAACACAGCAACTGAACCTATTCGATATTTTCTTAGAATTCGAGTTAAAAGCACTTAGAACTTTGTTGGAATAAATGCAAAATATTCTACCTGTTTACTTCTCTCTAGAGTCTAACTCAATTATCTGCTTTAAAAACGAAGGTAAAAGTTCGGTGCAGAATTAACAACACTTATTATATATATATATATATATATATATATATATATATATTTATATTTTGTTTTGAGCGTTCAGTTAAATAGTCCCATTGTAGTCTTGTTAATTATTTGTCCTGTTAAATTTCGATTTAAAAATAAACAAAAATATCTTACCTAAGAAAAGATAAACTATAGAATCAAATTAAAGAGTAATCATAATGGGCATAGTAGATAACATATACCATATTGGGTGGCACATCTATAAGGTTAGAAATGATAAGGTTACTACCACTAAGAATATAGTTTTTAAAAATATTTATCTTGCAGATATGTTTTTAACGATATTAGTTATAAGGATACTAGCTTACTGATTGGCTATAGAGATTAACCAATAAGAGTATTGGGAGGCGTGACGCTACCTCCAACCCCCTGCCAGGTCAACTAAAAAATCATGAAGTGTGCTGTACATCAGACTTGCGAAAACAAAAAACTACATCACAGCCATCTATATGTTAAGATTTTCAAAGTTTATATTATTTGAGAAACAATTTAATTCAACTAAAAACTGTATACAAGGAGGAGGAGCCAACAGGAGTTGGAGCACTAACACTTTAGTGCTCCGCCCCAATCAATCAGAGAAGTTCTTAATTACTAAGAAGTCAATATCAGTAACAACATACATTCCTGAAACACCTAATTGATGGAAACGTATACTGTAGAGACAGTTTCTCGAAAACCGTATGCGCTGTTTACTATATTCTTAAAATTTTAGACGGAAGAAACATAATTACCTTATTGGGCACACCGACCATATCTAGTAAAATTATCAATATTTAACTGAAGAAATGATCTAGGTGCTATTTGATATTTTGAAGCTTATGTAAAGTATGCATATAATAAATATTAATTTTTTTTAATCTGATAACAAATTCATCACATCTCTCACTTTTGAATCATTATATGAATGCTCAAGATAAAAAAAAAAAAGTTAAACCCTGTCGAGGTGAAGCATGCAGAAGGTATAAATGCTCTAAAATATTGATTTGGTCACCATGTCGTTCTTTTACATTTTGTAAATAAATGTCACCTAATCAAGATAGACTTTACGCTGCCGAGTAGTGCCATGTAATATTGAAGAGAAAACCAATATAGCTCAGTGGAATGATAGGAGTGTCTTATATAACCTTAATTTGATGTCTTTAGGATATTATATAGAATGTATCAAATTGGACAGTGGAATGAAAGTTTGATGAAATTCAAGCCATTGACTCATTTCATTTTGCAGATTTATATGAAATCATCGTAATGTAATGGAATGAAAATATAGGTATTATTACTTGATTTATTAATCATGGAGAAAAAGCTCATAATGTTATATTTGAACCTCCTCCTCCCTCAGTTATAAAAAAATTGTTAGTTAATTTTTACTCCAAATTATATATTTTTTTATTACTCAAAAAAAAAGATGAAATACATCAAATTATCGAATAGAGACAGAGTAAAAATACTACATAACTCTGTATTATTGCATAATTCTATTGTTTTTAAGTTCCAATTATACACAGTGCTTTCCATGCAGATATTTTAAATATCATTTTTAGTCTGTATTCATAATAGCATAATAACATTCATTTAATTTATTCATGGCTGCATTATTTCCATTCCTTTTTATCTCCATGAACAATCCTCTTCGTGACAACGCTCTTAGATACTTCATGATAAATTGAACGTTTCACTTATGTATTTATTATAATATTCTTCGTAAATCTTCTAACTAAATTCATTTTACAGTATATAATCATGGGTAAGAGGTTTATGCTATCGTACCAATTTAGTACCTAGTCTGAACATGATAAATAAGAATAATGTGGTTAAATTTGAAAACTTAAGATAGCTTCAAGTCTCCCGTTAGATAAAAACTTACATTGTATAACTTTTTTTATGAGATCTGATATAATTGAAAATATTCTGTATTATTGGATGGACAAATAAGATTAATTAAGGAAATCTGATTTTCTTTTTCATTTCTTTTAATAAAATTTTCGATGATTTGGGAAGAGACCAAAAAAATTTCTCGATTTAGGGAGCTGATAGATTGATTCAGTGCTAATTTACTTGATTTTTCATTCATGGATGTTCTGAAATGGTAATGATTTACACGTATTTGTTCGGTTAACTTTTTATTTTTGTATCCTCAAAGAAAAAGACATGAAAAATAGTTCAGGACATTCATACAATTACTGTTAATATGATTTTTTTTCTACGAATTTTCCTTGGTTTCGTGATCTCCAAATTATTATCAAGAACTGATATTGTTATAATGTATAATGCGAATTTAAAATACTATTGCCTTATTTATTTTAATAGATTGACAATTAATGGCAGTCCGAAATAGCATCTTATTTTTGCTTCCATTAATCATATTTTCAGGATAAGTTTCGAGAATTCGTCGGATGAATGGGATGTTTTTTTACTGTAACTCATAAGACTCCTAAAGAAGTAAGTCATAATGTTGCGGAAAAATGCTTTGAAGGACGAAAAATAGGGAATGGCCAGATGTTATTTCAAATATCTGAAGTTGAAAAAATAGAGTATTAATTCTTTCAAATAATGCCAATTAATTTAAAGCTAATTAGGTATTTTGTAATATTATAAGTATTTTGGTTAATACTTTGATTATATGGAAGAAATTCAAACTCAACGGGAAATCCATATTATAAGAGGTTACTTAAACTCAACGTTGAAAGTCTTTTTCAGGTATCAAATTTTCGAATAGTAAGATTTTTATTCATCATCTGGAGAAGGGTTGAAACCCTGGACCTGAAAATGAATTTTATGACCAATAAGTTATTTTGAATTTTTGTTTAATTTTATGACCTTATAGTTGAATTTAGGTTGATTTTTTATAAAATTTAATTGAATTTTATGACCAAGAATTTTATGACCTAGAAGAAGAATTTATGACCAAGAAGAAGAATTTATGACAAAGAAGAAGAATTTTGACCAAAGGAACAAGAAGATACTTAGGAACCAGGGGAAACATAGGACTAAAGGGGCGCATAGGAACAAGAGGACACAAATAAACAACATGAAACATAGGAACAAGAGGACACAAATAAACAACATGAAACATAGGATCAAGAGGACACACATAGGAACAAATATCGCATAGGAATATAAAACACGCATAGGAACTAGAGTCGAAAATAATAATGATAAAATATTGAAAAATGAAACTGAAAGAAATAGATATATAGCTATAAAGTATAGAGGTTGACCGTTCCTATAGTTAGGAACAAGAAGACACTTAGGAGCAGGAGTATACATAGGCCTAAGGGGATACAATAGGAAATTGAGAAAACTATAAATAGGACACGCATAGGAACAAGTAGCACAAAGGAATAGAGTACAAACATAGAAACTAGAGTAAAATATATATATATTGATAATGAAATATAAAAAATAACACTGAAAGAAATCGATATATAGCTATAGAAGTTAACCGTTTTTATCGAACTTCTATAGCTTGTTACAAGTATAAAGAAGGTAGAATTATTCAAGAGAATGAAAGTTGTCAGCAGTAGCTATAGGCAGTAACAAATTTTCAAATTTGGTTTCATATTTCAATTCTAATAGATTAATTAATAATAATATACATACTATAAGATATACTATAGCTTATATTGAAATATGGTATCCAACATACCACTATTGGCTATTAGTCATAAAATTCATTGGCAGGTCCAGGTTTTCCACCCTTCTCCTGATGATGAATAGAAATCTTTCCATTCGAAAGCTTGAAACCTGAAAATACCTTCAAAGCTGAGTTTAAATAACCTCTGATAACTGGTTATAATAAAGTTGTACTCAAAGTGCCCAGCAAATGGATATATTTAGATAACTCATAGAGATTCCGCTGCCAAATTTACTTCTAAAAATGCTCACAATATCTTGTTATTAGTATTTCAGATACAGTAACAGTCTTAAAGATGATTATTTTGAATCAAATACCTTCTTATTTCATTTAGACAATTGAGATCTCTTTATTCAAAATAGATAATAAATACACATTCAAAATACCCTTCAAACATTTCAGATCATTGATATTCATTTCTAAGATAGTTTCTGCAATAGGGTTCATACCGTCCATTATTCTATTAATAACTCTTGGCAAGCAAATGAAACGAAGAAGCTAAAGAAGTTCAAGACTTTATTCTATAAGAAACTGCGTGAAACTGTTTCGAACAATGGATGACGTAGCAACATTTCTTCTATCTCTAATCTGTAGAAAAAATGTGACAAGGTTGCAATAGAGAGTAATTGTTGTACTGTATCTTAGTTATTGTGATGGAATATATAACTTGTAAGCTGTAGCTTTTAATCAAATATGCATTGAATCGTGTTGAATGGTATTATAGATTTATATTTTGTTTATTATATACTTATTTTGATTGCAGGACAGTTTAAAGTTCACCTATAGTGTGCTTAAATTTAAAAATATTATTTTAATGACATTTTGAACCAACATGTCTGATTCTGTTTCTTGTTTTTGGTTGAACAACGAAATTAGTGTTATATATTTTCCTTGATGTTAATTAAATTACACAGCTTAAGTAAAGGTAAGATATCAAAATTTGCTATTGGTCTTTTATATTATTGCCATCGTATCCTGAAGAAAAAGAGTAATTCATTATCCAGTTAGTGGGTAGAACTTTTTCAAATTATAGTACTGTACGCTTCCATACGAGTTTCTTTTCCAGGAGAATGCTCATTTGACACGACAAAAATTCTCAACCAGTCTACACGAATGTGCACATACACTATAAACTTTCATTTCTTCTCATTTGTATGGTAGACCTATAGGAAATTGAGTCCTAAAAAATGGGAATGGAGACAATATTGTACAGTATTATTTTCCTTACAGCACTAAATGTCGATATCTAAGAAGATTCAACTCCATTCAGAACAGAGTTACGGTTGGAACAGTATATCTTGGATTCCAGCTTACAATTCGATGACCAACCACAGTTTTCTTTATTTTTGTTGAAACTTTGTAGATTATTTAGAGATTATCAAATATACTTTCACTTAGGTTGTTTAATCGGCAACTAATGTTGGTAAATCTCTATAATATATGTTAACATTTTATATTTTGTTTTGCAGTCTGAGGAATGTAAATTGGCGTTCTATTTATGCATCACATATTTTGTTCAAAAGATATGAATCATTGTTCGATATTTGTGTCATATTTCTATGATGATAGATTTATTTGCATAGATATATTTTTACATGCAGTATTACAGATTAGATATATGTTAATTATTTAATAAATTGGAGTAAATCATTCCTAAACCCCAATGTTATCACTATAGAACATTATTATTACTCAAAATAATCAATTTATTCATGTTTTTAAATGACTACCAGGATTAGTATTTGCAAGTGTATTCATACGATAGAAGAATCCAGTAAGATTCTCTTCAAAGTATATAGTTAATCTTTTTGATAGCTAGCTCCCATGATGATAACTTATGAATTATCTGATTCTAATAGAAATTGATATAAATAACTAGTATTTCACTTAGTTACGATTTCGCACTGTCGTTAGTTAGTTTAGCAAATGAAATAGAAGAATCAGATCTCCTTCTCTGAATCCCCTTGAAATTGGATCATAAATCGTGATAAGTTAAGCTCACCTATCGGAATATTTATATGAGTTATTGGTGATATAGAATAGGCATTTCTTTAGGAAACTTATAAATGGGGTATGATCTGAATCTTCGTTTATAAGGTCTCGCATCATCGAGCTACCATGGTAATTGAAAAATAATTTTTTAGACAAATTTAAACATGATAATGACGTTCTCCAAAAGAAAGTTTTGAAATTGAATTGCAACTATCTTTTAAAAGTTTAACAGCAATTTTATCGAAAATTTGAATCCAATTTTGGTCGGAAATTTGAGATCTAGTTTATTTTTTTTTTTTTTAATTTTAAAAACAATATTTAGTGAGGATTCTTTTTGATCAAAATATGGCAGGCTGACTATTAAATATAAGTGTCTTTCTCAGGTGGAATAATTAAAATGCTATTGATCAAAATAAATGATCAGCATTAGATGAGTATAATTAACTTTCAAATACATTGAGTGTAATAAATATCATTTTGAAAATAGGCTCAACATTTTTATAAACATTGCTTTAAGCTGGAACTCTCTAAATCATGCATTTGATGAAGTAATTATTTTTCACTAGATAAATATTCATACTTAGTTTAATCTGCGCTGTTGATTCTATTTATTTCAGCTAATTTAAACATTTAATTCTTATACAAACATGATACCTTGTTTGGCCATCGCGTATACTGAATTTAAATGTGAATAATTAGATAGAAATAATAAATAATGAAAGTTGTGTTTAAATCTATGATCAAATTATTGAAAATTATAATCTTCTAATTACTGAACAGTAATCTCACATTGTTAATTGAAATTTTTTAATAGAAATATGATTAGATGATAAAAAAGTTCGTCAATGTCTTTCGAAATAAATTACCGAATAGGAAGTTGTTTATCGTGTCGTCAGCGTATATTGAAAAGAAATCCTTCTTATTTCTTGCTCGAATATTCAAACTTATATAATTACCATTTACTATAATTTTAATTACTAATTAAACAAAAATATTTGCATCAAAATCTACTCTTAATTATATAATGATGTAATTTTCCTGTCTAATATCTCAATGGTTATACATTTCAGTCAATACTTTAACTAAGAACAAGCTTAATATTCGATATATAGATTCGATATTAAAACATAGATGAACATATAGGAAACTCTTTATTCTTTTGACCATTAACAAGGTTGTGTTAATATTAAAACATATTAACTTTAAAGTTTTGTTAAAGTCATAACTAAAATACTGAAGGTTCAATTGTTATATTATTTGAAATCTAGGTTATTCATCAATGGTCGAAAGAGAATATATCCCGATTTCATCTTCTCTGTGTCTGTGCTACTTCTGCCAGTGCATGCCCGTAATTAATTGGCTTCGAGATCCGCACTGCGAGAACCAATTTAGAAGATTAACAAGCGGTGTGCGAATCCTCGGCATCGGTGAGAGGTCGGATAGAGGGAGAGGAGCTTCTACAACTACTTTATTGGAAATTAAAACACGAAAATTGTTAATTGAAAGTATATTGAGAGAATGTTATTCACTCACGAGTGCGAGGTATAACATAATACTTACTGTAATTTAAATTATAATGGGTCAAATTAATTGGAAAACAATGTAGATTATAATGTTCTACATTTGTATTGAAAGAAAATGAAATTTTACTCCTGCCAGTTCAAATAAAATAAGAAAGAAATCGGTCAATATAATTCAATATCAATATAATTAAATTCTAAGGTGAGAAATTAAAAGGTTACTGCCACTAAGAAGATAATTTGAAAAATATTAATAGTTGCGGATAAGTTTTTTTGGAAGAAGTTTTTAAGGTTACTAACTCATTGATTGGCTATGGAGATTGACTTATAAGTGCATCAGGAGGCATACCGGCTCCCAATACCCTACCGGGTCGTTACACAATCTTGAAGTGTGCAGAACAACAAACTAGCAGATAAAACAAACTACATTATTGCAATCTATGTTGAGACTTTCGAAGTTCTTATTATTTTAAATGTAATTCAATTCAACTCATAACTATATGCAAGGAGGAGGAGCCATCAAGGGGCGGAGCTTTAACAGTTTTGATGTTGTAGTGACAATATCTCGAAAACCTAATGTGCTGTTTACTATTTTTTTTAAATTTATACGGAAGAAACATAATATTCTTGTGCCTCCAGTTATTGAGTAATAAATAATTAGCTAATATGTATACTAAATTCATTATAACCGTTATTTTATTTCAATTTATGAACCTAGCTGACGAAATTTCATGACCCTGAATATTGTGATTATAGATTATTAACCAGAATGTAAACTATTAATATCTAATTCTATTCATAAACAATGTGCAATTTACATTTAAGCAAAATATAAGTTCGTTTTAATGTCAACTGTTTATTTATTTACCATTTTCATCAATCTACATTTTCTAGTGCATATTTCCATGACAAACTTTCCATAAGTTTATTAATGATAAATAAATATAGATAGATGATTCTTTTTGCAAATATCACGTGCGTGGTAATAGCATGTGGTAGTAAATAATATCTCGTGTTAATATCACGTTCTAATATCACGTTCTAATATCACATTTTGATATCACATCCTAATATCAAGTTCTAATATTACGTTTTAATATCACGTGTTAATATAACGTTTTAATATCACGTGTTAATATCACGTGCTAATATCACGTGCTAATATCAAGTTCTAATATCACGTGTTAATATCGCGTGCTAATATCACGTTCTAATATCACGTGTTAATATCACGTGCTAATATCACGTTCTAATATCACGTTTTAATATCACGTGTTAATATCACGTGCTAATATCACGTGTTAATATCACTTGCTTATATCACGTTCTAATATCACGTGTTAATATCACGTGTTAATATCACGTGTTAATATCACGTTCTAATATCACGTTTTAATATCACGTGTTAATATCACGTGCTAATATCACGTGTTAATATCACTTGCTTATATCACGTTCTAATATCACGTGTTAATATCACGTGTTAATATCACGTGTTAATATCATGTTCTAATATCACGTTCTAATATCACGTGTTAATATCGCGTGCTAATATCACGTTCTAATATCACGTGTTAATATCACGTGCTAATATCACGTTCTAATATCACGTTTTAATATCACGTGTTAATATCACGTGCTAATATCACGTGTTAATATCACTTGCTTATATCACGTTCTAATATCACGTGTTAATATCACGTGTTAATATCACGTGTTAATATCACGTTCTAATATCACGTGTTAATATCACGTGTTAATATCACGTGGTAATATCACGTGTTAATATCACGTTATAAAATCACGTTATAATATCACGTGTTGATATCACGTGTTAATATCACGTGATAATATCACGTGCTAATATCACGTGCTAATATCACGTGATAATATTACGTGCTAATATCACGTGCTAATATCACGTGATAATATCACGTGATAATATCACGTGCTAATATCACCTGTTAATATAACGTGCTAATATCACGTGTTAATATCACATGCTAATATCACGTGTTATTATAGTGCAAGCAATGTTTGTTAAGTTTTTTTCTATAAGCTCCTGTGTTTTTCTTTCTTTGCTTGGCATCATTGTTTCAGTCTTACACTGAACAAACATGTTTAAAAACTGTCCTCTATACTTTTGGCTGCAATATAAAAATGCCTAATTGGGCAACTTCTAATTAAAAACATCATTAGTTAGCTATCAGAGATAATTATGCATTGGATATATTATTAACTAAAATATAGTCGATATTTTTTTATGCAGAGAAATGGGATCTTTTGATTAGCCTGGTAATAATATTTTTGAAGATAGTAGAATTATAAATAGAAAATAATAATATGATTCGGAAAGACTTTGGAGGAATAAAAATCTATAATTTTTTTGTTGTAGATATTTTGTAATTTATTGATACAATCGATTTTAATTTTAGTGTAATAAATATATAAGTAAATTTGAAGTAAAAGATCCATTTTCAGATTCTATATATTCAAACTATAAATTCGCTTTCACTAATTCAACTACAGGGGACCACCAAATTTCCATTACAGGATTATATTCTCAATTACAGGACCATTAAAGCGACTACAGATTGCTCTTAGTTTCTATGAAGATATTTCAGTGGGAAGGTATGGTGGGGCCATTGAAGTTAAAGGTGGGACAACTCAATTTTCTCACTGAGGTACGATTTGAATCATCTAGTATTATAGATAGAAGAATTAGTCAATTATAATTTTGTGGGTGTTTATATTTATAGATGTGAAGTTAGTTAGAGCATTTGAATTGAAGAATTAAAAATGCAAATAGGATAAATTATTTAACATTTCAACGATTTCCTTAACAACTCTCCTCATCTCTCTCTTTCAATTCCGTGGCGCAGCACCACGTCATTAAACGAAGTGAGGATCTCTCTGCGAGATAACTGGTCAACATACGAAATTGGGATCTCTCCGCGAGAAAACAAGACACGAAGATAGTGAAATGTAGTGGTCTGGACAACATAAACCTCCAGTACACACTACAGTTGCAGAGTATGAAAGCTGTAATAAGGAACTGCATCAACTTCTCTGCGAAGAACCTGAATCTGATTCAATACCTGAAAGTGCCGAGCAGTGATCTCGAGGACTAAAGCTACTTTTCCACAAGTATAATGCCAAAGTCAAGGCATTGATGAACCACTATTGAAAAACTGGTTCTATCATTGGCAAATTTGTATAGAGAAAAGAATACTCTTAAAGATGAAGTTGATACTGCCATTTCTTTTGCCAACTCCTGCATCAAACGCTCTGACTTAGACATTGAATCTGTTTCTTGCGTAACAAGAGAAACGCACTTTTCGATGAAAACTATTGACGAACATCGACCTGTCAATAATGAAACTGTTGGAGCTGCTTTTTGAATCAATAAAAAATTGTGATAATTTTTCACATATTGTAGAATTTAACAAAAAAACACATGAAAACAATCCATTAAATATTGGAAAATCTAACAGCCAATACTCGACAAACTGTTAATGAAAATGCTGACTTAGAGGCTTCTCCATGATTCTGTCTTCTCCAAAAGTGAATGATTCTCATCATCAAGAACCACTTGAAACTTATCAACCTAAAATACAACCTTCTGCCAATTATGTGCAAAATAGCCAAAGCCACACAAATTTCTTCTCGGATTCTGTTTCATTTCATCTGATAAAACAGGAATTGTTTAAAAAGCCAGCTTCCATTTTCAAAGGAGATACAGCGACAAAATGGCGATAAGCTGAGAAGTCTGTTAAACCTTTCAAAAAAGAAACATCCAGTACAGAAAGAAGATATTAATTATTATGGATCTTCTCAAAGGACTCAGCAGAGGTCTCTCTCAATTTATCAAACCGTGAAAGATGATAAAGTGAATTCCTCTTACAAGGAATATGGTCAAATGGGTCAATCGGTGCTAGGACGTTTCGTACCCGGACGTTTCGTTAACGGACGTTTCGTACCCGGACGTTTCGTTACTAGGACATTTCGTTACTAGGACGATTCGTTACCAGATTTTTCGTTCCAAATCGCTACTAATGATTTTTTAATTCGAAATGAGTTATTGACTGAAAAATATACCAATCACATAAATTATAAATATGTATTGAATTTTTTTCCCTATGTGAACCAATTACTGGAAGTTTTCGAACATAATAGAAAATAGTATATAAGAATAAGAATAAAGAGTTGAAATGTTAAATTATATAGTCTTTTCTTATATGATGGAAAATAATTATTACTATCGCAAAATTGCGGAAGGTTATGTTTCTTTTCATTAAGTTATTTTCATTCGGTAACTTGTAACATCTGGTAATTGGAATTTTACCCTAACGTAAAAATATTTTCCAAAATATGAAAAACATAAGATTTTCCCAATGTAGGTAAGCTCCGGGTTCTCGGACTGAAGCACATTTTCGATCATATGAGGACAAAAAAAATTGAATTATTGTTATTTAACTTTTATATCGATTGGTTTCCAAGATATTTTCACTTCCAGCTTTTCTAATCAAAGAAATTAAGTAAAGATTATTAATTCTAATACATCTGATTAAAAAAATTTAAAATAGTAAATATTAATAATGCATGGGATTGATATAAAATTGTAGTCTAAAATAAAATTGTCTAATAAAAAAATCGTTTCCATTTCATAAAAAAAAACTGGTAACGAATCGTCCTGGTAACAAATCGTTCTGGTAACGAAACGTCCTAGTAACGAAACGTCCGGGTACAAAACGTCCGGGTACGAAACGTCCGGTCACCGGGTTAATCAGAAACCAAAATTTAAGGACCAGTTGAACAAAAATGAATGTACCTACGTGAGAATAATTGATTACTGCGAAAGCAAACCAACACAGCTGATGGAGTAGAGGCTTCTACTTCAAGTGGGGAGTGTGATGGGTTCACTCGTTCACTAGAAACTCGCCATACACCATTCCGAAATAATTATGTTTTTGATTAAGTTTATTTTTAGAATTTTTTGTTTACGTATCTTGACTACGACCTTAAAAGCTAGACACCCTATTTACAGCTGAGATACTGACAAAATGTTACCATAGTTATGATAAACTACTTAGAGAGAGGAAGTGTTGCAGCGATTGTAGGACGCTAAGGAAGACTGTGTAAATCCTTATTTTGTTTCAGTAATATCATTTCTCCATTTAATTTTGTTTCAGTTATATCATTTCTCCATTAAACTGACGCTAGATTGCCAGTCACGTGACCCAAAAATAAGAATTTTAGCGTCCCGCAAAATGAGATATTATTTTGGCCACTGACTCACCACTTGCATATAACTAAGATTATGGAATAAAGGAATTTGACTGGAAGCATCGTATATAACTCTCTTCATCTCTCTCTTTCAATTATGTACAATAGATAACTATAGAAGGCATAATTTCTATAGTTACCTTCGCAGAATGCGGGAAGGTCATATTTTAGCCGTCGTTTATCTATTTATTTATCATCTTGTTATTCGCATAACTGAAAAAGTGTTCTACCAAATTGCCTGATATTTGGTGAAACGATTGGTCCATGTCCAGTGACCTGCTGGTAGACTTTTGGGAGTGACCCGGTCAAAGGTAAAGGTCATAGTCATTTATAACTCAAAAAGTATTGAACCATATTGCATGAAACTTGGTGGGACGATTGGTCAATATACAAGAACCATTTTGTTAGATTTTGGGAGTGACCAGATCAAAGGTCAAAGATCAAAGTCAAGGCCATTTGTTACTCAATAACTCAAAAAGAATTCAACCAAATTGTCCGAAATTTGATGGTACAATTAGTCAATGTCCAGGAACCATCTGTTAGAATTTTGGGAGCGATCTGGTCAAAGGTCTAGTTCAAGGTCATTTATAACTCAATAACTCAAAAAGTATTGAACAATATTGCATGAAATTTGGTGGGACGATTGGTCACTATCCAGTTACAAGTTTATTAGATTTTGGTAGCAAACAAATAAGCGGCGGCGAAGGCATGCGCTCTACCGAGTGCACATAATCTAGTTATCTACAGGGTGGGGCGTAAGTTTGGAAGCAAATGAAAGTGCATATTATAATCCAACGAAAAATATATTTAATAATTTACAGATATGTATTATTACATAAGGGTTTTAAGAATTCAAAAATCATAAATTTATTCAAAATGTCCCCCCTTGTTTTTAATAACAGCCTCAAATCTCCTCCGAACTCCTCCTACTGCGGCACGCAACTGTTCTTGTGAAATTTCCTTCCAAGATCTCTGGAGCGAACGCTTTAAATCATCCACACTGCGATAGAATTTACCACAGGCCTTTGATTCAAGAATGGCCAATACCGAAAAGTCCAAAGGATTAACATCTGGGGAGCAGGGAGGCCACATTTCTTTGGACCAAAACCGTGGAAGATGGTCATGGCACCAGTTTTATGTGACATTTGCAGTATGTGAAGTCGCGCCGTCTTGCTGAAATGTCCATAGAGTGTCATTACCGAAGTGATCCTTAGCTGACTCCAACATTGGCGTCAAAATATTCTCAATATAACATTTAGCATTGATTTTGGCGCCTTGTTCCACAAAAATTGAAGGAGATCTCCAAGTTTCTGAAACGGCGGCCCAGACCATTACTGAAGCAGGTTTCATGGTTCTGTGGACAGTTTTTTGGTTGTATGGGATGTCTTTTGCACTTTTACCAATTATTCTGTCATTCCTCCGGTTGTGAACCATTTCCACTGTGAAAATTGTTTCGTCAGACCAAACCATTTCACCAGCCGTGCCAGACTTCAATTCTCTCAGAAGTGCTTTGCTTCTCTCCAATCTCTTTTTCTTTACAGCTTCTGACAGAGTCTGTCTCTTTTGAAGGGTGAAAGAGGACATCTTTAGGTCTTCTTTGACAACTCTTCTCATTGTTCTGGGACTCACATTAGCTGTTTTGGCTAACAATCGTATTGACCTTTTCGGGTTCCTCCTGATCTTCTCTCGGGCACATTTTATCAGTTGTTTGGTGCGTTGTGAGCGTGGTCTACCACTTCTTGGACGATCAGCCAAGTCTCCTCTCTCATTAAAACGCTTCACACACTTCCAAACAGTCGATCTCGCTATTGAGAGAGTCTTTGAAATGACGGAATCTGACTTCCCGGCACGGTGTAGAGCAATAATGGCTTCTCTTTTGTCTGACATTTTTGAATTGACTAAATTTTTGTAAAAAATAACACTGCCACGTCATAATGTAGTGTCTCTACTATAGTTCAAACCCTATCACCTACTTAGGAACTTATTTTTAAGAATTATATTAATGTTTGAAAAATTGCTTCCAAACTTACGCCCCACCCTTTATATATGTATTTACATAAATATTTGTAGTATATTTATCATATGCATTAAGGAATTAATAAATGATATATAATTATGTTTTTTATATACATGTGAATATATAGTAATATATAATATATAGTGACTATCACTATAAAACAAAATTATGCTATCTTCCATAGGTATTAAATATGACTTTGAATTCGCATAATTCATTAAATCCACTATCTATGCACTCATTAACTACGATTATGTTTTTTTAATATGGTTTACTAAATCGTAAAAAAGGGCATTACAATGTTTTGATTTGTAGAATTTCATTGTTTAAAACAGCTGTTCATAAATTTATGTAGACCAAATAGTAAAAGAAATTATAAATTCTTACCAGTGTCAAAGTGTCACGAAACAATGTATGAGATATAAAAAAGTAACTGGAGATAAAAAGAGCTACAGGTAAAATTTTAGATTCCGGATCTACAGTAAAAAGACTCCCTAAATAATGAACAAAAATTACCCTAGAAACATATGAAATTGACTATCATAGACATGACCAATATACTGATCTTCAATTCGGTAGATTCGAGGATTCTATATTATTCTTGGGATTTTAAAGCAGCTATGGCTAAATATTCTAAATTTCCTTTTGGAAGAAAATGAGGCACCGTTTCCCTGGTGGACACCAGTGCTACTCTCAGTACCAAAAGATCACTGAATGCTGTATTCGCCCACCCCTGACTTAGGCCCTTCACTCCCGTTTGAATTCAATTATTCAAGCTTTATTTCTCCTTAAACAACTATTAGATAATTTACTTCGTTTAGATCACATGGTTTAAACATTGCAAATCTCAAATTTAAAATGGCATGAAATCTCAAGAAGTATCTGCATTATTATAGGAATTTGTACAAGCTATAATGGGTAATATAGTAACTCCATACTGGCATCATTAAGGCTCATCGCTAAATTAAATATTCCTGTTAAGATGAATTTTATATTATATTCTTCTGCAAATTCATCACTCTTACAGTGTAAACGAATTCGTCATAATTAGCTTGAAAAATGCTCTATGAGCAAACTTACTCAAGATTTGGAAACAGTTCACATACTTAGATCTGATTTTACACTCCATTATAATCAAGCTTGTTCTCTGACTTTTCTATTGCATTTTCCTTTTAAATGAACATGAATTGTAACGCAAATATTAGGAGAGTTTTCGCTTCGAGACATTTCATTTTTCAGTCGAATGAGTAAACATTAACATTACAAGAATTCAAAGACCGTAAAAAGAGAAGAAATGATCATTCAGAACATTGAGCCATTCACTTCCAATTGAATGTTGGAAGTTTTTACTCAGTTATTAAATGCTCTATGTAAATTTACACTTACACGAAAATAAGTTTTTTTTAGATAATTTACAAATCTGTGATCATTGTTAAATAGTTAGCAAACACGATCAAAGATTTATAATTTATTAATAAATGAATAAACTTATTTTCGTATGTGCAAATTTACATAAAGCATAACAGAGTAAAAAACCTATTAACATAAAATCAGACGTTTGCAGTTGCTAGGTCACTTTAGTATAATCTAAAAGCAGTTCATAATATTACTATCATTCTTATTATTCTTGATTAATATCATATGTCATGATAAATGCATCAGTCGCAGACAGAGCATTTCTTTCATAATTATCAAAGAGTTCTTTCAAAGTGAATTATCTATTGGAATCAAATTAAGTCGATACGCAGCACGTTATCGACGCAATGACATTCAACTCCTCGTTTATCTTCATTTACATTGTGTACCTACATACAAACAAACAGAAACTAATATTCGATACCAGAGTCATGTCCATGCATGAATATCACTGGGATGAGAATTCACTACAAATATCACATGTTGTTATGTCTAGTCAATGGTATCGATATCAGTATTTAATTTCAAATCGTGTTGTTGCAGTGTGTATAGTATTTTATATCTCTATTGCATTATTGGTGCAAAAACGATTTTAAAGCAATGGGTAAATATCGGGTAAATTCGAATTTCCAATGTACAGTGAAATTCCTGAGTTATAAAGTATTGGTTTCTTCATAACTCGAAGTCAATTCATAACTCATGTACACTAGAATAGTTTTCTGTGATTACAATTGTCGAAAACTATGGTAATTTGAGGGATAACTTACGCAGCCTATCATTTTCTACAATTTAAACATAGAAAATACTTCATAACTGAGGTGCATTTCATAACTCAGGTCCTTCATTACTCGAATGCTTCATAACTCAGGAGTTTCACTGTATTTAAAATTGAAAATATCGGTACGATACTTAATTACGAGAAAAAATGAGAACATTTCTTTGGTTAATAATTCAAACGGCAGAAAAATAATCCAAATGGATCGACTTTCATTCCACGATATATAACTTCGTGTAACAAAAAAGATATTTTCATGAAATATTTGTTATTGAAAATAGAATTGAATAAAATAGTTAAAATTTTCTCTTCGTTCTCAGAATGATAATAATTAATTATCAAGTCAATTTCAATTATAGCAGGTTTCTCGGTATTTACATGCAAATAAATATGAGATAAAATGCAAATACACTAGCCTATGTATTTGATTTCTATTAGATTGTAACCAAACGAATTATGTCAACTAAAATTGTGTGCGGTACCTAGGCTCAAATAGTGTTCATGTTGCTTCTCACACTTGATGCATTCTCCTCAAATTTTAATTATCTTTTTCTCTGATCCTTCCACACTTTAATTAACTCCGAAATTGATGTCTATGGAATTCTCCCGTAGAGTACGATTGGTTGTCCAAACTCATCTACAGTTTACTCTGTTGTCACTGTGAAACAAAACCATTCAGTTTCAAGGTGCACAAAGAAAACAAACTACGATTTATGGTATAAAAACTAGGATACAATTTGATACTAATCTGAGATATATGTTTGTACATGATTTTACATTATGTATTATCATTCTGCTCTTTGATAGATTTTTTTTATATCAATATATGAAACTTAATATTTTACACTTTGCTCATCATTATAATTAAAATTAGCTATTCATACGTAGTAAGCTAAATTTATTCAGAATATGAGGATAATTTTAAAACTCATTAGCTTCAATAGAGCCTCTTCAGTAGAGGCTAAATCTAGTAGCCGCTACCTTGTTAATTTCTCACTAAAATATCAGTTTAATTTGTAACATGCCTAAGCTATAGCTTGTGTTCTAAGCTGCTGACTTTTGATCATGTTTCTTTTTCCATCTGATTGCATTTTAAATTCCATGGACATATATCTATAAAAATCCCGCACTCAATGTGCCCTCAATGGTAGGATACACAAGATAAATTAATAAATTAATTTACTTCAGTCAGTTTCTTCATAACTTTCTTTTCATGAATATTTTCAATGTGAATATTTTCACATCTGCTACTGAATTGAATTTCTTCTCTAATTCGATAACAAGATCTGCATCTGAAGGTGTTGTAAGTTCCGTAACTTTGACATTTAAAGTTACGTTACCCCAGGTTGTAATTGCAGTTCAAGTTGAGTCTAATTGGTAGAGTGATGAGATTGTAAGTTGGTTTCTAAGCTACGAATCATAATATATACACCTGTTATTGTTAATTAATTCATAAGAAATATAAAGTACCAAACTATGAAATATATATCTACCAATGCACTTTGTGGGTGTAGAATATCTATCACCCATGCAAGAACGATTTAGAACGCGGATATTTTGGGAGTTTCATGGGAATAGATCCTTTTTGTCTGAGTAAAAATTACTGATTTAGAATCATTGATGTTTCAAAAAAAGGTCTTGGAATTCCTATTTTCCAAATTTTCTATTTCTTTTTATTCATGTTAGCGTCAACGCGGGCATTGCCCCGCACTTATAGTGAACAAGTTCAATTATCTCCAAAACTATTACAGATAGAGAAGATCTGTAAGATGCAAAGGAAAGAAATAGTCACTTTTTTTACACATTCAAAACGGCTTAGCCTTATGACCAATGGGTTAATAGTTATTCAATTTTTTCTAAAAATAATCCCGCACCATTCAGGGCATTATCCCGCACTGCGGGGTAATGCCCTGCAGCCCTATTACCTTGGAAATTAATAGATCTATCCAAATTTAGATAACACCATCGTAAAGAGCAGCTTCTATACTCTTAGAAACGATGTTAAAAGTACGCTAGTACAACACTTGGAAATAGCGTCATGTGTTTGAACAAGTAACACCTATGAAAAATAAGAGGCTCAATATTGAGCCACCTGAAAATATAAATCACGCATAATTTACTATTACGAAAAAGTTATAAGTTAAAATATACTTTTAATGTTGCACAAACATCAGAAAATAGTTTTCTGTGAAGTCAGATTCACCTTACAGACAAGAGTTTATTTTATTTACCGTTTTTTGTTGGTGCATAAATACTCCTGCATAATAAAATTTTAGGCAGGCATCTTTTCGCACATACACCTACACACTGTATGTACACACCCTACACACTGTATGTATACACACTGCACACTGTATGTATACACGCTACACAATTATCTACGGTTATTATATCTTATCATGCTGAAAATTGAACATTTTATAGTACTGTAAAAGTGTGGGATGATGCCCTGCATATTTTTTTCATGCCGGGCAAAACCCCGCACTACTTTGTTGCCATGTAGTCAATTTTTGGCTGACCTGAAACAAAAAAGATAGGTAGTATCTTAAAGTACGATAATTAACCTATAATATGTCACAAACGTGATCAAATTTGAGTGAGAATTGTGGACTCTGCAGCAAATCTTGCAAAATTATCTGATCCTATTTAAAAAATATTTTAAATACTTACCGAAACCTAACATGGATAATATTATTTTTCCTGAGGGTTGAAAATCTGCTCTTTCCAATGCCGTAAACAGAAATTTAAATTTCCAAACAGTTTTTGGAGATAAGGGGGGTGCGGGGTAACGCCCGCACATTCCAGGTGCGGGGGAATTACCCGCGTTGACGCTACTCATTTAAGAATTATAATAAGACAGAATGAAGAATTATTCATTAAATGAATTATAAAAAAAGTCGATAACAATGCAAAAAGAAACGCTACAAATAATATCCCAATTTCTATATTGATGATTGGGTAGGTCAGACATGTGCTATATTTTTATATTGAATATATCATAATATACAATGAACCTATTGGATAATAGACACTTATACAAGATAGGTGCTTTGAAGAGTATGCGATACGAATAATAATAATTCTTCTAGATTCAATTTCAAGTTAAAAAACTGTATACATTTTAAAAGACAGGAAATATGTTCTGTTCATCGAATACAGTATAGAGAGTCAATGAATTTAAAATAGAAAATTACCTTTGAATTATTTCAGAAAGAGAATACACCAATTTTTCTCACCCAAGTTATTGTAAACATGTTCTTACATATCATGTTTTCATAGAACAAATGCCTATTATACAGTGTATCCACAAAAAATGTTTCCACTGCCATCGAATTGAGTAATTTTCAAAATTCATTAATTAATGTACGTATCTATGGTACCATCATACTATGCATATTAGCGTAAAGTTATGAATTTTTAGAAATAATGGCAGTGGTTATATTTTTTGTGGACACACTGTACAGATTGGTGAAATAGCAATAATTCTGTGAACGTTATGTGTAAATCTTTATTTAACTTGCTAATAAGTGCATATTGCAAACATGTGGTTATAACATGTGGTTTAATGGTTATGCGATAAAAATATGTGTAATCCACATTGAAATAAATCATCATAAAAACACATAAAAAACTTGTGGTTTTTCCATTTTAAAACCATATCATTTATCTACAGATTATATAAAAAATATATTATATACATATTTAATCAATCATACCGTATATCCATACATCAATACATATTACAGATGTCATCTATATTTAATTTATTATATATTTATCATCATTTTGAATACCATACTATTTCAATTATGTTAACCTCACGTAATTCACCACATTTGTTGTAAAATAATATGTAATATGTTTGCAAATATTTAAAAAATAAGGACGCACGGTAACCACATGTTATAAATGTGCATGCAGCACATGGTAATACACACAAGGTAACGTCATTAAAATCAATTACTATAAGGACAGTATAACTGCAGTAGATTAACAAGTCACTGATCTATTGGAAGTTAAAAGTAGGTACCTAAATATTTGAGGGAGTACCAACTTCTGGACATGTCTTGACAAACTTAGTGGATTACTACAAGCTTCCCATGAGAAAAACATGGAGCTGTTCTGAAGTGAATGAGTGGAGGACGTTAAACTTCCGGGGTAAACTGTTTAGACGTGAATGATGTAACAGTAACAGTTAAATTATTAGAATCCTTCATTTGAAAAGAGATTCGGTTATATTTTCACATATGTTGAAATGTTATATATATTAATTAGCGTATGTACCAGTCCAGTCCAGTCCAGTATCTTGTTGGGTATAGGCTTCTCAACGCCACCCAGGACTAACGGTATAGAGGCTCCACCCCCACCGTCAGCCCCCCACACCTATATTCCACCACCCTGTGATCTTCCTCTCTCTGCCCAAGCCTCCTCCAAGTAGGCCTTCATCCCATCTCCCTTCTCCCCAAAACACAAAACCTGCTCCACACTCTCCACTCCATATCTTACTCTCAAGTCCCTCAGACCTTCACACTCAACCAAAAAATGCTCCAACGTCTCCTCCCCCAACTCACACACGCCACAAACTGTCTCACCTCCCACAAACCTCCTCCTCCAATTCAACCTGAGACAGTCCGTCCTTGCTCTGAACAGCAACACCGATCCCCACCCATTATCATAGCAACTTTCCCCTCCTATCCTCTCCTTCATCTCATAATAATACCTCAAAGTATGCTTC
>CANNZV010001126.1:0-180325 GCA_947561585.1 Caprella mutica | reverse complement strand
CCATCAGAGAAAAGAGTCACTGTGATGATGTACTATCAGTTGAAAGAGTCACTGTGATGATGTACTATCAGAGAAAATAGTCCCTGTGATGATGTACCATCAGAGAAAAGAGTCACTGTGATGATGTACTATCAGTGAAAAGAGTCACTGTGATGATGTACTATCAGAGAAAAGTCACTGAGATGATGTGCCATCAGAGAAAAGAGTCACTGTGATGATGTACTATCAGTGAAAAGAGTCACTGTGATGATGTACTATCAGAGAAAAGAGTCACTGTGATGATGACTATCAGAGAAAAGAGTCACTGTGGTGATGTACTATCAGAGAAAAGAGTCACTGTGATGATGTACTATTAATGAAAAGAGTCACTGTGATGATGTACTATCAGAGAAAAGAGAATCATCCAGAAATATGATCGGAAAATAAATATGAAAAAAATTCAACGAAAAAAATAATCGAAAAGTTTTTGGGATAGAAAATCTGAATAAAAAATTTGAAAAATATTCCAATAAGATAGAATTAAAAAAGAGGCTTAGATAGATTTACTGATATAGTAGAACTCCTCTATATAGTGAACTTCAACTAGTTCACTATAGACTTTAGAGAGTTTACTTTACTATAGAGGATATAAGTGATGAATAGAAAACGTGCTATTTTATGGCAGACTATAGAAAAATTCTTCATTTTTTTTTATAATAAATTCAGCATACAGGGTAATTTATATATCATTATGAAGGAGTTGCATTTGTAGAACTCCTGTTTCATTTTATCACTTATCAAGTTATCACTATAGATGTAAGTTCTTTATACAGGAATTCATTATAGAAGAGTTCCACTGTATTAAATGATTTATAATATACTTAAACATAATCTTAAATTCATTCATGCTAAAATGTCAGCTAATACTATCGGTGGCAGTGCTCACGGATGCAGAAAAGCTACTTCGTGAACCAAGGAATGGGACTGAAAGAGACACAAGTGACTGACTGCACTCTCAAAAGAGAAAACTGTGATGATGTCACTGTGATGATGTACTATTAGTGAAAAGAGTCACTGTGATAATTAACTATCAGAGAAAAGAGTCACTGTGATGATGACTATCAGAGAAAAGAGTCACTGTGGTGATGTACTATCAGTGAAAAAAGTCACTGTGATGATGTACTATCAGTGAAAAGAGTCACTGTGATGATGTACTATCAGTGAAAAGAGTCACTGTGATGATGTACTATCAGTGAAAAGAGTCGCTGTGATGATGTACTATCAGAGAAAAGAGTCACTGTGATGATGTACTATCAGAGAAAATAGTCACCGTGATGATGTACTATCAGAGAAAAGAGTCACTGTGATGATGTACTATCAGAGAAAAGAGTCACTGTGATGATGTACTATCAGAGAAAAGAATCACTGTGATGATGTACCATCAGAGAAAAGAGTCACTGTGATGATGTACTATCAGTTGAAAGAGTCACTGTGATGATGTACTATCAGAGAAAATAGTCCCTGTGATGATGTACCATCAGAGAAAAGAGTCACTGTGATGATGTACTATCAGTGAAAAGAGTCACTGTGATGATGTACTATCAGAGAAAAGTCACTGAGATGATGTGCCATCAGAGAAAAGAGTCACTGTGATGATGTACTATCAGTGAAAAGAGTCACTGTGATGATGTACTATCAGAGAAAAGAGTCACTGTGATGATGACTATCAGAGAAAAGAGTCACTGTGGTGATGTACTATCAGAGAAAAGAGTCACTGTGATGATGTACTATTAATGAAAAGAGTCACTGTGATGATGTACTATCAGAGAAAAGAGAATCATCCAGAAATATGATCGGAAAATAAATATGAAAAAAATTCAACGAAAAAAATAATCGAAAAGTTTTTGGGATAGAAAATCTGAATAAAAAATTTGAAAAATATTCCAATAAGATAGAATTAAAAAAGAGGCTTAGATAGATTTACTGATATAGTAGAACTCCTCTATATAGTGAACTTCAACTAGTTCACTATAGACTTTAGAGAGTTTACTTTACTATAGAGGATATAAGTGATGAATAGAAAACGTGCTATTTTATGGCAGACTATAGAAAAATTCTTCATTTTTTTTTATAATAAATTCAGCATACAGGGTAATTTATATATCATTATGAAGGAGTTGCATTTGTAGAACTCCTGTTTCATTTTATCACTTATCAAGTTATCACTATAGATGTAAGTTCTTTATACAGGAATTCATTATAGAAGAGTTCCACTGTATTAAATGATTTATAATATACTTAAACATAATCTTAAATTCATTCATGGTAAAATGTCAGCTAATACTATCGGTGACAGTGCTCACGGATGCAGAAAAGCTACTTCGTGAACCAAGGAATGGGACTGAAAGAGACACAAGTGACTGACTGCACTCTCAAAAGAGAAAATTGAAGGGCTGGATTCTGAAATCAGATTTCTAGAATTTTAAATAATGAAGGAGTTGTACGGTATGACGCGTCACGGCCAATTGTCCGAAAGTCCGTTATGAAATTCTGAAGAAATTATAGTCAACAGATGCGTATTGATAAGTTATTTCACGAGGTGTAAAGAGATTTCAATTTAGACGAAAAAAAAGGGATACAGGGAAAACTTTTAGACATGTCATGCACAAAACAGAACGACAAAGCTTCTAAGCTCAATAGAGTTAGACCTCATTCTTTTAATCACTTTAGGGATCACCTTATAAAAAAGAAGAAGATATAGAGCTTCAGAGGAGGTTATCAGATGTGCTTTTTCACGTTGATCACGAATCTCGTTTCAAAATGTCCGAACTCCTACTAAAAGATTGTCAAAAAACCTGTTTGAAATCTAGGTTTCTTGGACGACTTTTTCGAGCTTTCAAAAAGAAGTACGCGAAAATGGCTACGACAAAAATTATGATAAATATTTTCAGGCATTTTTAAGGCTCACAGAGTGGTTTAGCTTACACGTAAACTCCTACGCTTATAATAGTTTAAAAGTTATATCTTTATAGTACCGTGTTTCTTTCATAAGCTTAAATTTTTGCAATGTAGCAGTTATTTGATCGTGATAGCAGTTTACATTATATAACAGTAGTTCAAATATGTAACTGCTATGAATACATTATATAAAATTAAACTATTGTTTATTTGAATGTGTGTCACTGATTACACTCAAGGTCTCCACCCTAAAGCTGCCTGTGGTGAATGGAAGAGACCATTAGCTATTTTTACCGTTATACATATTGTCTGTAGGCATTTTCTCTATAGGCATTCGGACAGTTATCCAAATATGACGAAATCACAAAATAATCTTAGCATCATTTTAAATTAACAACTAGAATGGGCACTCAGAGTACATACATTCGCATGTTTGCTACCGCTTCAATCGATTTTGACCTTTTCGTGACCTTGCCCTTCGATCCAATCGTTCCCAAAATTTGATCAAATGGTCCCTGGATAATGAACAACCGTACACCAAATTCCTGGTAATTTGGTTGAATACTTTATGAGTTATGCGAATAAATTCCCATCAAAACATAACCTACCGCAATAATTTTGCGAAGGTGATAAGTAAGTAAATAATAACTAAATTTTATTAAAATATTAAATTAATAACCGTTTTTTTATCGCACCTCTATAGTAACTAGAAAAGACTCTCAGAAACTAGAAGACACTTACGAACAAGAAGACACTTACGAACAAGAAGACACTAACGAACAAGAAGACACTTACGAACAAGAAGACACTTATGAACAAGAAGACACTTATGAACAAGAAGACACTTACGCACAAGAAGACACTTACGAACAAGAAGACACTAACGCACAAGAAGACACTTACGCACAAGAAGACACTTACGAACAAGAAGACACCTACGAACAAGAAGACACTTACGCACAAGAAGACACTTACGCACAAGAAGATACTTACGCACAAGAAGATACTTACGAACAAGAAGACACACATGAGCAACGGGGACACACTAGGTAAAACAGGAAACTTAGAAAAATAGACTCTTATGAGCAAGAATACACTTAAGGTACATGAAGACACTTTGCAACTAGTAGACACTTAGGAAAAGGAAGATAATAACATCAAGAAGATACTTAGGAACAAGAGGAAACACATATGATCAAGAGGACACAGGTAGGATCTCAAGGGTCACACATAGAATCAAGAGGACACACTTAGGATCTACAGTACATACTTAGGATCAGCATGACATACTTAGGATCAACAGGACATACTTACGATCAACATGACATACTTACGATCTACAGAACATACTTAGGATCAACATGACATACTTAGGATCAACATGACATACTTAGGATCAACATGACATACTTACGATCAACAAAACATACTTAGGATCAACATGACATACTTAGGATCAGTATGACATACTTAGGACCACTATGACATACTTAGGATCAGCATGACATACAATTAGGATTAACATGACATACTTAGGATCAACATGACATACTTAGGATCAACATGACATACTTAGGATCAACATGACATACTTACGATCAACATGACATACTTACGATCAACATGACATACTTAGGATCAACAGGACATTATGATCAACAGGACATACCTAGGATCAACATGACTCACTTAGGATCAACATAACATACTTACGATCAACATGACATACTTAGGATCAGCACGACATACCTACGATCAACATGACATACTTAGGATCAGCATGACATACTTACGATCAACATGACATACTTACAATCAACGTGACATACTTAGGATCATCAAGACATACTTAGGATCAACATGACATACTTAGGATCAACATGACTTACTTAGGATCAACATGACTTACTTAGGATCAACATGACATACTTACGATCAACATGACATACTGAGGATCATCATGACATACTTAGGATCAACAGGACATTATGATCAACAGGACATACTTAGGATCAACATGACATACTTAGGATCAACATGACTTACTTAGGATCAACAGGACATTAGGATCAGCAAGACATACTTAGGATCAACAGGACATACTTAGGATCAACAGGACATACTTAGGATAAACATGACATACTTACGATCAACATGACATACTTACGACAAACATGACATACTTAGGATCATCAAGACATACTTAGGATCAACAGGACATACTTAGGATCAACATGACATACTTAGGATCAACATGACATACTTACAATCAACATGACATACTTACGATCAACATGACATACTTAGGATCATCAAGACATACTTAGGATCAACAGGACATACTTAGGATCAACATGACATACTTAGGATCAACATGACATACTTACGATCAACATGACATACTTAGGACCAACATGACATACTTAGGATCAACAGGACATTATGATCAACAGGACATACTTAGGATCAACATGACTTACTTAGGATAAACATGACATACTTACGATCAACATGACATACTTAGGATCAGCATGACATACTTACGATCAACATGACATACTTAGGATCAGCATGACTTACCTACGATCAACATGACATACTTACGATCAACATGACATACTTAGGATCATCAAGACATACTTAGGATCAACATGACATACTTAGGATCAACATGACTTACTTAGGATCAACATGACATACTTACGATCAACATGACATACTTACGATCAACATAACATACTTAGGATCAGCATGACATACTTACGATCAACATGACATACTTACGATCAACATGACATACTTAGGATCATCAAGACATACTTAGGATCAACATGACATACTTAGGATCAACATGACTTACTTAGGATCAACATGACATACTTACGATCAACATGACATACTTAGGATCATCATGACATACTTAGGATCAACATGACTTACCTAGGATCAACAGGACATACTTAGGATCAACAGGACACACAATTACATATGATCAACAGAACGTACTTAGGATCAACAGGACATACTTAGGATCAACAGGACACACAATTACATATGATACAATACAATTGGGCTCCAAGAGAATTATTTATTTGTCAATTTTTTCAGAGTTTACAGTTTTAACTTAATTATAGACCATTGCTACTATAATAACTGGGGTTGTGACAATATGCATTATGCATAAAAAATATAGTCTTGAGCATATTTTAAATAAAAAATATTCCTTACATGAAAAAATATTATCGATATGAAAAATGAATATTTTTAATAGAACATATTGTTTTCATAAATAAATACTATAATTCTTTCTAACTACAATAATTTTCTGTTCTGAGATAGGTCAAGTAAGCAAGAAACAATAGAAAACAAGAGTGTATGTATTTAGACCTGCCGAAATTATTGGAACCTACAAATTGAATAAAAGTTAATGTGAATATTTTGAAACCTGTTCAGTGTTAGAAGAGTTTTATGAATCTTTATTACAAAGGGTATTCTCATAATCTCATTTTATCCCAACAACTGTTCAAATAACTGTTCAATGTAACGTATTACCTTCAAATTTTTTCCATTTTTTACTAAATATTTGTCTTTGTCAGACGATGTACACTACACAGTACACATTGGATCCATGATGGCTTACTTAATTATACGGCCTGATTTTCTGCCATTTCGTCAAAAAAATAGGTCACTATTTTCATTTGTAATATAACTCAGCCACGTTTTGTAACCAAATAATGATGGTTTATTAAGCATAATCCTGCAGTATATCCTGACGGATCAGTGTAAATTCATCGCAGGTAAAGTCATCGCAGTAAATTTATCGCATGGTAAATTCATCGCATGGTAATTTCATTGCAGGTAAATTCATCGAATAATAAATCATTGATGACGTATAAAAGGAAGGTAGATAATACAAATAATAGAGAGGTAAATAAACGATGATAAATACCCACTTTCTTTTTTTCTATTGTCTCTTCATCTAAAATAGCTACATTATTTTTTTCTATTGGCTACATCTTAACTCATTCACTATACAGGAGTTCATTATAAAGTTAGTATAACAATGAAATATGTTGCTTACATGACTTATCTCAGAACAGAAAATTATACTAATTTAAAAGAATAAAACCGTTTATTCATAAAATGAATATGTTCTAAGATATATATTTTTCATACCAAGAATGTTTTTTTTGCATATTAAGAATATTCTACATTATAATTATGTTCAAGACTATATTTTTATACCAAACGCATATTGTCACATCCCTAGTTATTACGATAGCAATGGTCTCTAATTAAATTAATACTGTAGACTCTGAAAAATTGGGCAAATACTTTATTGGTCCTTGGGCCCAATTGTAATGGGCACAATTGTGCGGGGTCCAATTGTCGTGGTGCCTAATTGTCGTGGGGACTAATTGTCCTGGGACCAATTGTCGTGGCCCAATTGTCGGTCCACGAAATAATATATGGATATGTTGCCCAAGTAAACCGTTAATATTAAAGATTAAATTCTACCGTTACAACTGCACAAAAAATATATCTGAATTACTTTAAAAAAAAAATTGTAATCAATACCTCTCAATTAATTAGAAAACCTGCTTCAAATGTACTGAGCCAATAATGCTTTGCTGATCATATTTTCAAAGTGGTGTAGCATTTACAGTTATGTTGTTCTTCAAACTATGAGTAGCTACCCAAATACGTAATTTGAGAAATATTAAAAATTTAAATTAAAGAAAAATATGCATAACTATAAAATAATAAATTAATGCAAGTATACTCACACATTAAATTTTTAAATTAAATATTAATTGAATGATATACCTACATGCGAAAATTATATGACATTCTATTACTAAAATCCATTCATTTAGAATAAAATAAAATCACAAATTCGTACAAACATGTTACCCTAATCCAGTGAAAAATAAAGTGAGGTCGGCGCGATAATTTGCAAAAAGTATATTTAAGTTTATCAATTTATTTTTATAATGTACCATGCGATTAATTTACAAAGCGATGTATTTACCATGCGATGAATTTACCACGCGATGAATGAATTTACTATGCGATGAATGTACCACGCGATGAATTTACTATGCGATGAATTTACCATGCGATGAATTTACGACGATGAATTTACCGGCGATGAATTTACCGGATACCTATCCTGACTACCGATTATTCATATATACATGAAAGTTATCTTGGTTTTGTAGAATTTCAATTAACAAATTTATTGAGTCAAATTCTTAATTTTACTGAAAAAAGTTGCAACGATGAAGAAAAAATTGACCTTCTATTTTTGACGAAAAGGCAGAAAATCAGGCCGTATAATTAAGTAAGCAATGGCTCCATATGATAATGATTTAAATTAATACGACTTATTGGAATACTTAAAAGATTTTTATTACACCGTAACTTGAGATTAGCATCCAAATGCGATTTAAGGGGCTTGCTAATATGTCCCTTATCAGGTATATCAATATATTTTTAGGGAATATAGCATATTTCAAAGATAATATTGTATCTTTGAACTTTCCTAGTAATAACAAAGTAGCACTTCTTTATTGTGTCTTTTGCTCAATCTTTTTCTGGGCTTAATTGTTCTGGGGCTCCAATTGCCCGGGGCCCAATTGTCGTGGGGAAAACTATCGGTGCACCTTAGGTACAACAGGACATACTTGAAATCAACAGGACACATTTAGGATCAAGAGCTTAGAGGACACATATAGCAACAAGTAGCACATATGAATAGAGTTCATACATAGAAACAAGAAGACATTATAAATAACAATAAAACACATTTGATTTTGTTACATATATATGAAAAGTAGAATTATTCAAGAGAATTAATGTAATCAGCATTAGCTATAGCTAGTAACAATTTTTCTAATTTTTTGTCTCATATTCTAATATTTAATAGATAAATTAAAATTAATTAACTATAAGATAGATAGCTGTAATAGAAAGACGGTATCTAACAAACAACTATTGGTCATAAAATTCATTGTCAGGTTTTCCATCCTTCTCCTGATGATGAATAGAAAGATTTCTATTTGAAAGCTTGAAACCAAAAATACCTTCAACGCAGAGTTTAAATAACCTCTGATATTATGAATTTCCCGTTGAGTTTGAATCTCATTAATCAAATGTAATGAGTCTAATGACTGTTTGTCTTACTTATTATTAGGGCTGAGACAATATGCTCTTAAAGCTATTGATCCAAAAAATACCATAGACGAAACTAAATGAAATTGTATCGAATACTATATACAGATGGTTTAGAACGATTCAATACTCCTGAATTCTCTCCGTCTGTAATATTTTCGTGATATACAATTTTAAAAGCATATTTTCCCAGCGCTGCTTATTATAAAATATAAATTTAGTTAATGCTAACATTCTATCTGGACGCGAAACCTATTATCAAATGTAGGGTAAGTTAAAAATTATCGGTCAGTCCCACATCTTCAGTCATAAAATAAAAAAAACCATGTATGTAATAATAATTATTTTACTTTCATTTTAATTGGTATTCATGATACCTGCAGCTATCACAGATATCAACAGCTATAATAAAATAATTAGTATTATTATGCTATCGGTTTTTCTTATCTTATTTGATCGAAGATGTGACACTGACCGATAATTCGTACTTACCCTACGGCCCTACCTACCTACCTTACCTATCTACTGAGTATAGCTGACCATACAAACGCTTGTATTATTTATAGACATTTTTCTTTATTCCATTATATAAATTACACTAAATATATGCTTTCTAATATCTTTAAATAATAATAAACGGATCATAAGGAAAGACCATCTGAAAAATTTAATAATATTAAGATGTAAAGTGTTTTTTCGTCAATTTATGTGGTGCTGTTTAGTGTGTCAACTCGTTCACACAAAGAACTTGACGTTAAATAACTCATCTCTAATTATTTAAAAATTCCACAATTATGATGCTGAAATATAAGTGTCTAATAAAAATTTAAAATAATTTAAATTAAAGTTATTATAAACTAATTATGAATTAAAAAAATCTTTTTACGCTTGAAACTTGCTCTACCAGCCAATACCTATTTGCAGAAATAAAGATCACGTGAACGCTAAAAGAACAAATTTCATCAGTTCACTTTATAGGTAATCTTCAAATAATCCATAAGAG
Organism: Caprella mutica; assembly: GCA_947561585.1. Lineage (NCBI taxonomy): Eukaryota > Metazoa > Arthropoda > Malacostraca > Amphipoda > Caprellidae > Caprella > Caprella mutica. The sequence continues at coordinate 170,211 of CANNZV010001126.1, read as the reverse complement.
GACTTAAAAATCTTAGAATTAACAATTGTCAAAGATAATATCTCAATAAGAATAAACAGTTCATAAAGAAAGACTTTGTGTAGAAATTAAAGAATATCAAGTAGAGAATGCCTAGTTACTTTTCAGTAAATTATACAGTTTACCTATATATTTTTAAAATTGGACCGTCATCCTTAAGTGAACAAATTTCATCATTTCACTTTATAAGCTACAATTAATAATTAAATATTTGCAAAGATAACATCTTAATAAGAATCGACACTTGATAAAGAAAGACTTTGTGTAGACATTAAAGAAACTCAAGAAATGAATGCCTATTTGACATAGTAATACTACTATATTTATTTTATATATTGGACCGTCACCTTGAATTGAACAAATTTCGTCATTTAACTTTGTAAGATACAAATAATCATTAAATATTTGCAAAACTGATATTTTGATAGGAATAAACATAACTATCTTGGAGAAAGACTATGTGTAGATATAAAAAATATTAAAACATTAAATAATATTAATACCTAGTTATTTTTCAGTAATAGTTAGGTAGTGAACGTACGGAAGGTGCATTAACATACACTTATTTACTTATTTAGTGTGCTAAATTTTAAATTATAATATTTCAGGCTTCAACAACCTAGAGTTCACTTTTATTTTATTGAAATTCATTTACCACAATCAAACATTAGTTATAGAAGAAGATCTGATATCGTTTTGATTTTAGACGTAGGTACGTACGTACCTAACAATATGACAGTTGTAAAGGGTAAAATTAAATAGAAGATATATCGAATGCAATTGAAATTGAATAATTAAACCCCTTTATACAGAAATAAGAATATAATGATTGATAACTTTATATTCGGATTTAAAAAAAAAAATCCGTTATCAATACGATTATTGGTATACCTATTTTCTATAAATATCTAGGCAAACTTACCAAAAGATTAATTGAGATAACCTTATATAATGTATATATAATAATCATATTCAATCTGAATCTAAATTAAAATGAGCATAATAAACCGGATTCCTTTTGAAATTTTCATTCAAATATCAACTCAATTTATGAAGCGCTGTTACTGTTTGTGCTAAATTTCACTTATTTTCATTTTCAAATAACTCACAGTACTTGTCTCTTATTGGCCAATCATATACTTCCATAGCCAATCAGTGAGCTAGTAACTTTAGTACACAATATCCCAAACAACTTATCGGCAAGGAACAATATTCTTAAAAGTTTAGACGTTACAATTTTATGCGGTAGTTCATTATTCTTATTTGTCGTATTTTTATAACCAGTAACCTTTTGTTTTATAACCTTAAAAACATATTCGGTGAATACATTATCTTTATACTATTATTCGTTAAAATTAGGTTTTTTAGAATGTTATAACTTTAAAAAACTATATTTAAGAATCGTATTTTTATAAACATTATTCTAAAAAACATAACCATAATAGTCAATATTTTTATTTTCTTATTCGCAATATTGTATATTCTTAGAATTATAACTTTAGAACATATATTTTAAAAACTATATTCTTAGTGTTAGTAACTATATAATTTCTAACCTTAGAAGTGCCACCCATGATTAGTTACGGATATAAAATATTTCATCTCAAATCACTGTATTTTCAGAGAAAATAGGGTTTTTATTAGTTAACATAAGCTTATGCAATCATCTCATAGATGGCGCTGTTTAAATTATTTCCAGAACGTTCCAGAACAATCTTCATGAACGTTTATAGAATGTCTGATTATCTTCCCAAATAAGCTATAAATAAATAAATTTGTGATTTATATACAATATACTGACAAATAAAGTATTTTTAGAGTTATAATTAATAATATCACTCGCAGATATAATAAAGTTTTTTGCACAACGTTTGTGAAATCACAGCAAGATGGCGTCAATGACTCGAGTAAAGCTTATGCTATTTGTCACTAGATGGCACTTTTTCAAAATAAATTAAATTTTCTTTTCTTTAATAAGTATTATTTAGATGAACAGAGTATGTAATCATACATAATTAAATATGCTGATTCCATTTAAACACATATTAACAAATGTTTGATTTTACCCGCACCCTCCCTTTAAGTTTACAGAAATAATTAGAGTTTTACTTATATCTTATGTAATGTGAATAATAGTTTTCTGTGAAGTATGAACTACTTTTCCGTGATGAAAAAAATATTTCTCCATCATAATTTTCAATATAGTATAATCAAATAAGATTTTTTTTATTAGAATACGAATGAACTAATTGAATGTATTATCTTTATTTCCGTTGCTCGTTTTATTGATAGAAAGCAAGTGAGAAGTTTTTCTTATAATATATTTAATAATATCGAATAGAATAGATTAAATGGAAGGGAGTGAAATGTATAAATAACAATACTGAGAGCTTATTTAAAGAAAGTTGGTATTTGATAATACATATAACAATAATTACATAAATGAATTGCAACAAATGGTGGCTACATTAACTCTTCTCTTTGCACATTATATACAACTATTGGTGGTTGTTTTAACTATTAATTGTTCACTTTATTTAATACTTTTGTGTGTTATTTAAAATCTTCACTGAGCATTTATTTTAAAACGATTATTGTTTTTGTTACAGCTATTGTTGGTTGTACTAACTATAAAATCAATTTTTTATTTAAGTGGTAATATTCATGAATTCATCAATAAACTTGAAGCTACTAACCCCTTATGATCAGAATGATCATTTTACTAGAAATTAATTTGAGTTTTTGATTACCCGATATAATAAAGTTAAGACAATTGGTCACATTCATTATTCAGGTGTGAAGATATAGAATGAGTTATGCGAGGAGATTAAATCTATAGGTTCGCTCCAATCATTTAAAACTAAGCTGAAAATACATTTTCTTGAATGCTTGGATTGGGATGTAATTAACTAATATCTGTGTTGGGTGCTTTGTTATTTGGGTTCAATTGTATTGTCACTTGCTTGCTCTGTGTTTCTATTCTTATTTCTCATTTTTGAAGTGGCGTAGTTGACTAGTTGTTCATGAAGTGTAAACTATTCAGTGTATATATTTTGCATAGGAACGTGTATTCACCAACCTATATTTATGCATATTGGTGAATTTGCTTATTCTTTAAATCATCAACCTGGCACATCAGTGTCTGTTTGTAATCTTTGTATCCGGTATTCCTGAATATTATTCATTGTGAATTATATTTTATTTAGGTTTTCTTATTACCATTACCGATATATATTTAATCTTTTTAGGTTGCCTTAGAAGCGTTAGCCTAATTAGGCCTTATTGTTCATTAAATATTTTTTTATAGTTTCTTGATATGTAAAGAGTAGCATGTTGTCCAAAATGCTATTCTAATTGTAAGGACAATATGTTTGAATAAATGAAGAAAATGTTAATCACAGTTCATACTAAATAAATTACAATCTGTCCAAAGTTTCAGTAAAATATTCCTCATTAAGTTTCACTAAGTTTCATTTTTTGTGTTTAATAAGAATATTTTTTTTCTGTTCTCTCGATTCAATTAATTTGGGAATACGCACAGCCTGTTGAATGCTGAATTAAGATTACTCTTTTTTTTTAATTTTTATGCAGTATAATTCACCATGCTCCAGAATTGATTCAAGTTATCACACGGTTTCACATTGTTGATCTTTTAAGAATTCAGTTAGAACCAATATGATCAATATTATTTAATTGGAGTATTGATTTATTTAATGATGGAATTATTTAATTCTCAATTTATAGTATCCCTTATGTCCATGAAGTGAATATTCTGGGAAATGATCGATTTATGATCATAGAAAAAAATAATGAGTAATCATTGAGAAGATTGATGAATAATCGTTAAAAGTATGATGAATAATCATTAAAAGAATGATGGATAATCATTAAAAAATGATGAATAATTATTAAAGAAGTGATGAACATTTATTGGAAAAAATGATGAATAATAATTTAAAGAATGGGGAAGAATCAAGAAAATGAATGGTAAATAACAAGGAAAATAAATAGTGCATAATTTGGAGAATCAATGATATAGAAATGTAATCAATTCCAACTGTAACTATTAAATATAGAATAATATATCTTCACCAAACTTTTAAGAGAAAACTCGTTACTTAACTCTTTCCATCCCAACCACATTCTTCGCATTGGGTACTGTTTATCGTTGTTTCCTGAGAGTTTGTAACCACAATGTTATTATCCCATTCTGGAGGTGGAGAGTATTGGGCCAATAAATAAAACGAGCCAATATTAGTCTCCAAGTTATTTTCTCATCGGTTTACAGTTTGGGACTCAAAGGTTCAGTGTTTTGAGGTCATGTGAGTCCAATAGAGCAGCTATAAACGACATAAAGTTAGAGAGAATTATAATATTATTGTTATAGGAAGGAGATATATATTAATATATTTCGAAAGAAAGATTTTATTGAATGTTTGGTTGGCAAAAATGGCATTTTAGTTTTCGATTTATTTAGCGCTTATATTGAAGTACGATTGTTTCTTATATTTGTTAATGTATTTTAATGCATTTTAATTTTCATATATTGTTGTTTCCAAATTATGAAAATATGCTTTCAAATGACCAAAAAAAAATAGAAGAGAACATTTTCGCGCGGCTGAGGAAGATCGAAACAAATTTCCATTTAATATACTAAATCTAAATGACAAAACCATATCTATATATTTCAATTAGAGATCATAATTGATCTCTTAGCATCTCTTTTGTTAGTATTGAAGCTTAGAACAACAAAAGCAAACAAAATAATTTGACAATGAGGTAATGCATCTTCTCTCCCCTTTACTAGGTGACTGTAGTGAAAGGGGAAAATGTTCTAACGCTTGTCTTTATGTTACTTTGACTTCAACCTTTCTCGTTAGGGGAACAACAGAAAAATACTTCTTTTCTTTTCTCATTAATTGAGTGAATATTATATTTAATTGTAGTTTAACTTTTCACTGTTCGCTTTAACTAAGTATAACAATATTGGGACAATGTTTTTTTCTGAAATTTTGCTATTCCGGACCCGGCGTGTTTATTTCATTTAAAGATTATACTGTTGTCCCAGTAAATTAAATTTCTGATCTATTTTTTCCTTCCTAACACTAAATATATCTGAATGCCCAAACACTTTTAAGTGAAAACGTTTGGAGATAAGTCATGTACGTGTGGTCCTTTTAAACATTCATAACGGGGAATGCTTCCGAAACTTTAATATCTCACTTACCATTCAGGAGATACACCATGAGTACTTAAAATATTATAAATGAACTTCTTACGAAGTGGATATAGACATTTTCGTTTCTGTTAAATTTTTGAAATTGTATCATTTTAATCACTCCACACTTTTGAATAAACGCCATGAAAATTATAAGTACAAGCATGTTTCGGTCTTTGAATTATCTTTTAAGAAAATATGTTAAGAAACGGACAATATTTACCATAACATTATTTTTAAGGGATATTAGCGGAGCACGTATATGCCTGTATATAAAAATTCCACAATAAGACATGTGGGAAAATAAACATTAGCTATGTATGGAACTATACATATAAAAAATAATCATTATATATGGAGCAATTTAGATATAAAATATATAAAATTTGAATTGATAAAGTAATGAGGAATATTAGTTTTGTTCTCATTGATGATGAATTAATGTTAAAAGTTTATATTTTAAGCTATTCATTTTTTCAGAATTAGTTTTATTATTAAAATTTAAAAAAATGTCTGCTGCAAATTGAGACAACGCAAATGAACCAATAATTATTGAATTAAATTTAATTCATAAACCTGGTTTCACAAATGATAATATTGTAGTTTAATATCTCATCATGTATGTCCATTTAAAAATATAAAAATATTGAATGTACCAGAGAGAAGACGATTATGGTATAAGATAAAATTCCGTCCCATTTATATTGTTTCTATTTTATCCCTATATTAATTTCTTCCTTGGTAATACCAAGACTTTTATTCAAAATTTTCATATGAAAACCTGTAATTTATCATCAAAAGATTCTATCGTATTTACTATTCGTCCATGACGATAATTTTAAAATCCGATCAACGTATTCAGTTAAGCGGATATAATTGAGAAGAAAGTGTTTAAAATAAATTTAATTCTGAATTTAATCCTTATTTGTCTGAACTTTACGACACTCTTAGTCTTTTGTCGGATATTCTCTATGATAAATTCAGATAATGACCAAATTTATGATATATAAAATAAATTCATATTTTCATCGCAATGAACATTAATAGACGATCTTCTGATTACCAATATTCTCTCTGGGATGGTGATTAAAAGGTTCCAAGCAATTTAGTCTCGTAAAGCACAAGAAATGATTCTCTGAATACATTGCGGCTGTACATTGACAAAACTTTGAAGTATTTTTTTCTGGACTTTAATGCCTCTCGTGAAACCAAGACAAATTTAATGTCCATTGTTTGTCTCTTGATGACAATGGAGTAGTTAAAAAAATAAGTTATAATGAATAAAAGAATTGTTTGTCAATTCTTTAATTGTTGGATACTTTTTTACAGTTTAAGTTCAAACACAGTGATAGAACTCTCTAAAATTCGTGTGAGAAATCATTTACTCGCCTACAATTGCAGTTTGAATAAGTGAAATCATATGGGAGTGACAGACCCTTTGTCCGATATGACCAAGAAAATTTCGTAGAATGTTAGATAAATCATTTTATATTGCTTGCCTTCGATTTATCTTTGAGATATGGGAAATGATAAATTACTTTTATCATTCGAAAAATTACTTTTATCATTCGAAAAATTACTTTTATCATTCGAAAAATTACTTTTATCATTCGAAAAATTACTTTTATCATTCGAAAAATTACTTTTATCATTCGAAAAATTGCATATCATCTGTATCTTTGATCTGAATTCAATCATTACTTTTCAATTTAAACAAATCATTTTAATTAATTCAAACGCAATGTTGTTGAAATGTGCGTGTTTTCTCTTTTCCTATGTAATTAAATAAATATTTCAGTTTGATTTTTGTTGAGACTTCGTGAAATTTGCTTCGAAATTCTAAGCAAATTTATTAATTTCTATTGTTCATATAATTACTCAAAGATAGAAATCGACAAATTCATAAAAATACTGAGTCCCTCTCACTCAATTATACTTTTTTACACGAGTATTTCTGCCGAAAGTCTTTGATGATAATTGAAACGTCGACTCTCACTAAATATTTTTGACGAACCTTTAATAACGATGAAGAGAATTTCTCTCCTTTTGAGCAATAAGTCAATTGAGGATTTCTCTCTATGAAAAATAAGAAAAATATGTGAATTTCATCATAAACAAGAAAAGAGGGAGGATTTCTCCCGAGATCGACGTGAGATCAAAACTTTTATTTTTACTTCACAAAATTATATGATTTTCCATTGTGAGTTTATAAGTATTGGATACAATTAATTTGTTTGATATGGAGGGATAATATTACATCTTAATTGTGTTAAAGTTGCAGGGATAATATCCAGATTGACAAGTTCAACCCAGTATCAGCCATGAATTTCAGTCTGTCCTGTCACCAATCACACAGGTGACCGGAAAGATGCCCACAGGAAAAATGCCCACGAGAGAAAAGCCCACAGGAAAAAGGCCACAGGAAAAATGACCACAAGGAAAAAGGTTCACAGGGAAAAATGCCCACAAGGAAAGAAGCCCACAGGTATAAAAGCCCATAGGAAAAAAACCAACAACTACATAATTTTTAAAATACCGAAAAAAATTAAGGTGTTTCAAATAAGAGGCATAAGTTTACAGAGGCAATAATATTCAATTAGTTTTCTAAGTCTTGCACCTCTTGTCTCATTTTGAAAGGCTTCATCACTAAGATTAAAAGTATACATGTTGAAATTAATTTTATAGTATATATATTTGAAAATCAACCGTGATTTTCATTTTACCATTTCAATTTTAATTTGTCCACCAGGGGCCCTATCCTGAAGCTTTCTAAGGTGAATGGAAGAGAAAGGGGGGTAGCGTCCCTTGTATTCCGAAATGTTGTAATTTGGATTATGTATTTTTTTTCACATTTAACATATTTATATTTTTTAAACGTTACTTGCAGTTATAGAGGATAGCGCTAGGTTTATGCTCTACTACTACGAGATCTTAGATTTTTGTGTTTTGTAGGTCCGTAAGGTTCATTTACTATCACCTCTTCATTTTTCTCTCCCATCCGAGAGTATAACCACTGGTGTTTGGGCCCGTTATCGTAAGATTCCTTGTTACGGAGTTGTGTTTTTACATCCATTAGCTTTGTCAACGACGGTGGTAAGTGACTTTGTTCACGGAGCTACTTTTCTTTCGAACTGCTTCTTCCAGTCCTTTTTCTTTAATTTAGTCGAAATAGCTGACAGCTGAGTCTGAACGACACTATACTAAAATAAATTAAAAACAACTGTATTTTGCTGTCAGCTTATAACCGTATTTAAAACACCTTTATGTTTTTCTGCATTAAGATATTAGGTGGTAGTGTTTTTTTTCCTGTTGGCTTTTATACCAGTGGACTTTTTTCCTTGTGGGCATTTTTCCCTGTGGGCATTTTTCCTGTGCGAATTTTTCCTGTGGGATTTTTTCTTGTTAGCATTTTTCTCGTGGGCTTCTTTCCGGGAAGCCACTCAGTCAATGCGGGAAGCAATCGCTGGTCCTCACTTTCATAAGGCGAGTGTTAATACCACTATGTCATCAAGTGACTACAATAATTTCAAACATAAGGAAAGGTAAAATAATATTTACAAGTAATACATTCCTTGTTTCAGACATCAAAACAATGATTTTAACTTTGAAACTTACAAGGTGTGTTTGTTTCCAAACTATCAAAAAAAAAAAACTAGCCGGAAATGGCTTTATTTGCCGTATAATAACTAGAAGGTGCAAATAGGGTATGTTAATTAAATTAAAAGTATAGTAATATATGAAATTAATAATAAATCAAGACATTGACAACATATATGACTAAAATATGAAAGTGCATTTCATAGAACTCATAACATTATGTATGAATAGAGATATGACCCGATTCACAAATATGTACTGGTTGTTTTTTATGCGCATGGTTCAAAATACAACTGTTGCTTTCAGAATTTAATTATAGTAATTGCAAATTCTTTCAATTAAATGAAAAAAAATGTAAACCATTCTACAAAAAACATGTTATCCACGAATATATCTCGCCGAAATAAATGATAGAATTTTCCATATTTACTTTTAAAACAAAAAAGTGTTGAGAATCTTCGAGTTGAAGCTTTTCTACTCTCAGAGTAAATTTTCTAAGTAAAATTCACTAAATTTCTATGGAATGATTCTACAGATATTAATAGGGGGAAAAAATTTAAACTTAATGAACTTCTAGATATTCCTTACATCTTCTCATCAACTTCCAGAGTAACTCATCTTCTTATTTTCAAGTACTCTCATATAATTAGTGATAAACAACATTAAAATTAAGATATAAAAAGTGTTTTGGAGCTTGAGAGATTATAAAAGGCTTATTTTTATTTCTTGAAAACATTAAATATAATATCATGAGGAGAGAAATAGGCTGTTCATCATGTAATTAATTGAAGGGTGAAACTAATTAGTAACTAAGAACCGTTTCTGATTACCGTAAGGTTGGGCGTACTTTATAAATAATTAATTTATTCACAATTACGCTGCTGAAAAGTGCATAACTCTTCTTATACATTCACCAAATCTGTAAACATTTAATGAAAGCAAACTATTTCTAGTATTGGATTGAAAAATGACGCAAGAAGAATTGAATTTATATGCGTCATTTATACACTCGAATACATACTTAAACTAAATGCAAATAATAATACATTCTTCCAAGTAAATCAGTACAGTTTTGAATCAGCAATTGCTTATGCAGATATTGATGTTAAATTTCAGTATTTTCATATGTCATAATAAATTCTATTGATACTTCTATGCTAAATATATTTTCCCAAAATAATAATTACAAATATATCGAATCTATAAATAGAGAAAATATAACTTTCCATATTGTTATATTTCATAATATAAATTGGCCACACTTTATTTGTATTTCAAGTTACCTGTATAATTCCTTTAATGATTTTTGGATATATGAGATAATAAATATTCAATCTAAGCCTATTCTATCCCAGAAGGACGAGGCAGAATGAGTCTCCACGTAGCTCTATGAGTTATTTGATAGTATTCAAATAAGTAATGAATGGCAACTCATTCAAATAACAAATATGAATAGAATATTGATGGTGTATATATTAACAGTGAATATTGATGGTATTGATCGTAAACTATCATACCTAATTTCAAACAAAGAATGATTTTCTTTTACCTTCGAAAACAATTATTTGATGTAAGCTGACGATCGACGATTATAATAATATAGGTAAATATGTAGATTGATATGATTTAATGTAATATTTAAAATATTTATTTAATGTTCTTTCAATATTTATTCAATTTGGTAAAGGAAATAACGTTCTATAAATATATAATAATAATATAATATAATAATTAGGTAGTAACCTGAGTTCCGCTATATACTAAAATCATTCATAATTCATTATGGTCTGATTTTTCAATTTTTGAGAAAAATAACACATTTTACTGATCCTCACAGCTAAAATCGAATAGCATGAGCCCTCCAGTACTGAATTATACAAATGAAATGACAGACCTGCTTACAATGTAATTTCATACCCAGTAAAAATGTTATGGTGGATCATTGGATATTTATAAGAGAACCACCAATTATCATCCTCTATGGGTCAACCACGAAACTCAATTGTTTGGGTAGTATCAGAATTAGTATTCTAGTTAATTGATTGCCAAAATTCTGAGCTTGGTGGATTGTAACTATAAGATATATTCATTAAATTTACACGCGCATAATTAGATGTTTAATAGTTCCAGTATTCATAACTCCAGTAGTGTAACTCCTGAGTTATGAAGTAATGGTTACTTCGTAACTCAGAGCCATTTCATAATTCGTGTGCAGTGATAGTTTACTGTGATTAAAATCATATAGAATTGTTGTCATTGAGGTATAACTAAGGTATAATTCTTATATGGATGTACACTAGTATTTTATACAAAATTGAGGTAATCAAACAAATATTAGGTTAATGTTGTGGGAAATCAAAAAGCTACTCATTATAGTTCAAAAATTAATATATATCATGGTAGTAGTCATTTATGCCTAAATTTAAATCATTAACAAGAAATACACATCACTTAAACCTCAAACAATAAAGAAAACACAGTTTATACTCAATATATCCGATTTATTGATAACCTAATCTGTATAGTAATCTTTGCTTTCCTGATTTACATTTTCATATATAATACTCCATTATAGGATAATACACAATTATAGGTTGTATCCTTTATTTGAGTATCATCCTATAATGGGCTATTACCCTATAATTGGGTATTATCCTATAATAGAGTATTATTCTATAATAGAGTATTATCCTATAATAGAGTATCATTCTATAATAGAGTATTATCTTATAATACTCTATCTTATTCTAGTGGAGAAGATTGCAATAACCTACTATTGTATTGAAGTTGTAGTTTTCATTAAAAAAAAAATTGTACAGGGTGGGGCGTAAGTTTGGAAGCAAATGAAAGTGCATATTATAATCCAACGAAAAATATATTTAATAATTTACAGTTATGTATTATTACATAAGGGTTTTAAGAATTCAAAAATCATAAATTTATTCAAAATGTCCCCCCTTGTTTTTAATAACAGCCTCAAATCTCCTCCGAACTCCTCCTACTGCGGCACGCAACTGTTCTTGTGAAATTTCCTTCCAAGATCTCTGGAGCGAACGCTTTAAATCATCCACACTGCGATTGAATTTACCACAGGGCTTTGATTCAAGAATGGACCATACCGAAAAGTCCATAGGATTAACATCTGGGGAGCAGGGAGGCCACATTTCTTTGGACCAAAACCGTGGAAGATGGTCATGGCACCAGTTTCGAGTGACATTTACAGTATGTGAAGTCGCGCCGTCTTGCTGAAATGTCCATAGAGTGTCATTACCGAAGTGATCCTTAGCTGACTCCAACATTGGCGTCAAAATATTCTCAATGTAACATTTAGCATTGATTTTGGCGCCTTGTTCCACAAAAATTAAAGGAGATCTCCAAGCTTCTGAAACGGCGGCCCAGACCATTACTGAAGCAGGTTTCATGGTTCTGTGGACAGTTTTTTGGTTGTATGGGATGTCTTATGCACTTTTACCAATTATTCTGTCATTCCTATGGTTGTGAGCCATTTCCACTGTGAAATTTCTTTCGTCAGACCAAACAATTTCACCAGCCGTGTCAGACTTCAATTCTCTCAGAAGTGCTATGCTTCTCTCCAATCTCTTTTTCTTTACAGCTTCTGACAGAGTCTGTCTCTTTTGGAGGGTGAAAGAGGACATCTTTAGGTCTTCTTTGACAACTCTTCTCAATGTTCTGGGACTCACATTAGCTGTTTTGGCTAACAATCGTATTGACCTTTTCGGGTTCCTCCTGATCTTCTCTCGGGCACATTTTATCAGTTGTTTGGTGCGTTGTGAGCGTGGTCTACCACTTCTTGGACGATCAGTCGAGTCTCCTCTCTCATTAAAACGCTTCATACACTTCCAAACAGTCGATCTCGCTATTGAGCGAGTCTTTGAAATGACGGAATCTGACTTCCCGGCACGGTGTAGAGCAATAATGGCTTCTCTTTTGTCTGACATTTTTGAATTGACTAAATTTTTGTAAAAAATAACACTGCCACGTCATAATGTAATGTCTCTACTATAGTTCAAACCATATCACCTACTTAGGAACTTATTTTTAAGAATTATATTAATGTTTGAAAAATTGCTTCCAAACTTACGCCCCACCCTGTAATTGCTTGTCATACTTGCATTTTTCATTTTTACTTCTGCAATATGATTTACACTTGTGCCAATTCATTTTTCAATTCTGCCAATTCATTATTCACTTCTGCCAACTTGACTTGGAAAAGGTATAGTTATACCTCAAGAACTATAGTTCTCTATGATTTAAACAAAGAAAACTACTTCATAACTGAGGTGCATTTCATAATTCAGGTCCTTCATTACTCGGGTGCTTCATAGAAAAACTTCATAACTCAGGAGTTTTACTGTATTACCTTATCTTTGAATTATTGTATATGTTGTATCAAACGATTCAGAAAAAAAATGAAAATCTGTAAAGATTCTGATGTTAATGTTACTGAGAATAATTAGGTGAGAAGCAATAATATTTTTATATTTGTTTTCACTATTGTGATGATAGTGTCATTAGTGATTTTTTTACATTATTTCAAGTAGACTTATTTCCATGATGCAAAAATACTAAAACATGAATACTTTTTTTTTAAGTCATAACTTTATTAAATTATAATTCTATCTTAAGATTTCTCTTTTTTTAACAGAACTTCAATTTTCTAAATTTGTTGTATAATTAGCCATGGTATCAATGAAATGAATGCTAATAATTACTCTTCGCCATTCGAACTTTTTTATTAGTTTATTAGCTGTCGATAATATGCTTTATGTAAATGTAACACAACATCATAAGAAAAAAATGTTGTATATATTGTTGTAAATATTTTTTACATTGCCCCAAAGTTTTTTGATTATTGTCAATATTTTTACAACATTGGAACGATGTTGTTTAGAAGGAATTTCATTTGAATATACATAAAATCTACATTCAATAGAATATTCAATTCTATTATCATCCTCTCATAACGAAATATTTACTATTTTCTTTCATTTCATTTCTAACTATATTATGTGCACTCGGTAGAGTGCATACCTTCGCCTCCGTTTTAACCCGTTCTCTCCCAAAATTTAATAAACTGCTAGCTGGATAATAAACAATCGTCCCACCAAGTTTCATGGAATATGGTTCAATACTTTTTGAGTTATCAAGTTATAAATGACCTTGACCTGGACCTTTGACCGTATCGCTTCCAAAATTATAGTAGATCGTTCCTGGACATTGACCATTGACCAATCGTCTCATCAAATTTCACACAATTTGGTTGAATACTTTTGGAGTTATTGGGTTACAAATGGCCTTGACCTTGATCTTTTACCTTCGACCCGAATGCTCCCACATTCTCACAAAATAGTTCATGTATAATGACCAATCGTCCCACCAAGTTTCATGCAATATGGTAAAACACTTTTTGAGCTATAAATGACCATGACCTTTACCTTTGACCGGGTCGCTCTCAAAATTCTAGCAGCAGGTCACTGGACATGGTCCAATCGTTTCACCAAATTTCAGGCAATTTGGTTAAACACTTTTTTCAGTTAAGCGGATAATAAGATGATGAATAAATAAATAAATAAAATGCAATGAAAATATTACCTTCCCGCATTCTGCGAAAGTTATGATGTTCTCCAACATATCAGTTAGTTTAAAAATTGAAGTTTTCTATCTCTGACAGCAGAGAATTTCCTGTGATATCAGCACAACAGCAAAACTAATTTCAATAAAAACAGCGTTCCTAAAAATTGCATTTCTATAAAAAAGTTTCTTTGATCAAATTTGTTCTTTCTGCAGAAGAAGTTGAAGCTAATATTTGACATTTAGTATGCAGGTTTCTCGTCCTAAAACTTCTGAATTGACGTCAGCAAATTGGATAGCAGATTTTTCAATTGCCTATGTGTTATTCCAAAAAGATGATAATCTCAGAGACAATTTGTCAACCAAATAATTTCAGTAATGGATATGGATCTACGGAAATATTATAGGATTTGAGGTAATGTAGGTCACAAAATTTTCGTATTCAACTTCCATGCAATTGTGGTAATATAAACAAAACAAAAAGATTAAAGCTTGTGATTTTCTTACTGACACTTTGGTAGAATGTAATTAATAAAATTAGTTGATACCAAACAATATTGAGGGAATATTCTAGGAATTAGTGACTGTACAGGGATATGTAACTAATCGTTCATGAATATCATTGTTGATATCAATTTAGAATATTTTAAATATATAAACTGTCAATAACCTCGATAGGAAAAGAAAACAAGAGGTCTTCCCCACGTATTATTGAGATATTCACGGAATACTCCCTCGATATCTATATATTCCCTCATTATTTCGCTATCGTATAATGATATCGTATAATGATACTGTTACCTCGTACTGTTAAGACGTGTTGTGTCCTGCCTCCTGTGAAATAAATATTGAAGATATGGTGAATTCCCGTAACAATATGAAGTGAAATCATTAGGTATTAAGGTGACTAATAGATATGAGGCAATATTGTGAAAAAAAAGTTGTTGGTGTAGAGCTGAACAGTGAAGCTGGTTTGTTTGTGGGAGATAAAAATCAGGGAACCAGGATGCGTTCCCTGGCACGGACACCCACAAAGAAAGAAAAGAAAAAGGAGCAAGAAAAAGGAACGGAAGGATGGAATGTGGCACGGGGAAGAAAGGGACGCGATGAAAGCGAGGAAATGATGAAGGTATAGGAGAATGTGGAGATATGTGGGGAATGTGAAAGGAGAGTCAACAGTGGAGAAGATGGAATGGTATGTGACCTCTGCAAAAGATGGTTTCATGCAGAATGTGGGAAACTGACGAAGAAGGAATATGAAATGCTGAACAAAATGAAAGACAAAGTTAAATGGTACTGTGGCAAGTGCAATGATAAAGTGAATAAACTAACATAAGAAAATGGGAAAATCAAGAAAAGAATGGAAGAGTGTGAGAAGGAGAATAGGAGTTTGAAAAAGGAGAATGAGATGCTAAAGAAAAGAGTGGAGGGAATTGAAAACAGGATTGGGATACTGGAAGGAGAATGTGAAGGTAAAATGGAAGATGAAATGAAGAAAATGAGCAAGGAAATGGAAAATCAGATGAGTTTGGCATTTGATAAAATGAAGAATACTTGGATGGAAAAATTTGAAAACATGAAACTAGAAAAGGAAGAGATCAAAGCTACTATAGTTAAGGTGAAGAATAGGATGGATAAAATGGATGAGGAGACAAAGGAGAGGATGAGGAAAACAAAGAGAGAAGTAGAAACTGAAATGGCAGTTAGACTGAAAGAAATGGAGAGAGAATTCAATGAGAAACAGAAAGCAGAAATGGAGGGCATGAAGGGGGACATGGAAGATGTGAGGAAGCTTGGAGAGAAAATTGGAGAGGGAGACAACAAAGAAAGAATGAGACAGATGGAGAATATGAAAAAGGAAATTGTAATGGAAGGGATGAATGAGATAAAAAAGAAAAGCGCACAGGAAGGAAAACAAGTTGAAGCTATGTGTGTGAAAATTGAAGATATGGAAAGAGAGAGACGAAAGAAAAACATTATCATATTCAACCTGATAGAATCGGAAAAGGAGGAAGCAGAGCAAAGGTACGGCGAGGATTTGCAGATGTGTGGAGAGATTTTCTCGGAGGAGATGGGTATTCAGGACATGAGAGTGGAAAAGGTGATAAGAATTGGAAAGAAAAATGATATCAATAGACCACTGCTTGTGAAACTCGGAAGTGAGGAGGAGAAAAAATGGGCCTTAAGTAATGCAAAGAAACTGAGGAATTCTGAGAAATTTGAAAGGGTATACCTGGCGAGAGACATGACAGAAGAGGAAAGGAGAAAAGATAGACAACTGAGAGAGGAATTGAGAGATCGGAGGCAAAGAGAGGGAGAATCTAGTTTTATAATCAGGCGAGGAAAAATTATAAAGATTGATAGAAGAGAGCAAGTCCAGAGAAATGGAGGAGACTCACAAGAGCACAGACATAAAATAACAACAGGTGGAAATGGAGGAGGAACAGATCAAAGACAAAATGTGACAGATGGTGGAAACAGAGGGGGAGCAGTGTGGAGGCGAGGTGCTAGTGGGGGTGGAAGTAGAGGAAGAGCAGACCGGAGGGAGAGTGTGATGGAAGGTAGAAATTTTTGAAGAGAGGAGATGGGGAAGAGAAGAGAGGTACGAGAGGGGAGTTCAAGGCTAAAATAATGAATATACAAGGATTAACAAATGAGAAGTACACAGAAGTATATGGACTATTGGAAGACAGAACAGTTGTATGCCTTACAGAAACGCAGAAGAAAGTTGATAACATCAGAGTGGGGCAACAAGTGGAGGTGATAAGCAGTATGAGGAAGATGGAGGAGAGGAAGGGAGGAGGCATAATGGTCCTGTATGAGGAAAATAGTGGTATATTTCTGGAGAAGACAGAGGAAGAGTATGCTGACTGCATGGTGATTGAGGGAAGGATGGGGAAGGAGAAAATAAACCTTGTAATAGTATATTTAGGAACTGGAGGTGAGAGAGTGGTGTTGCAGAGAAACAGAGAGATGCTCCAGTACATTAAAAGGAAGGTGGAGGATGCAGATGGAAGAAGAGAGATGATACTGGTGGTGGGGGACTTCAACGGGCATCTGGGATACATAGGATATCAACAGGAGAACGAGAATGGAAAGGAGATCAATAGGTTTATTGAGGAGACTGGCTTGCTGCTGATGAATATAGATGAGAAATGCAACGGAGTATACACATGGGAGTGAGGAGAGAGCAAGAGTGTGATAGACCTGGTGATGGTAAATGAGATGGCATATGGTAAAGTGAAGAAAGTGGAAATAGATAGTAACAGAGATGTGATAGATGTATCAGACCACTGCCTGATTGAGGTGGTAATTGATATGGAGAGAGATGGAGGAAAGAAGAACGTGGGGTGGAAGGAGGTAACGTACTATTGCACAAAAGAGGAAAAAATGAGGAGATATGTGGAGAGAATGGAAGAAGAAGTGGAAAGAGAAGAGGCAGGGTCAATGAGATATATAAATGAGGCAATAAGGAGAGTTGCAGATGAGGTGTTGAAAACTAGATGCAGGAGGAGAGTGGATGATGAGGGTAGAGAGGAACCGCCGTGGATGTGTAGTGAGATAAGGAGAGAGATAGCAAAAAGAAGAAGACTAAACAAAGTACATAGAAACAGAGAGGAGGAGGAGAGACAGGAGGCTTGGAGAGCATATAGAGAACAAAAGGAAAAGGTAAAGAGAATGATTAGTGAAGAAATGAGGAAATATGAAAATAGGATAGCAGAAGAGATAAGAGACATGCAGGGAGGAAGGGACTTCTGGAAGATGGTGAGGAAGCTAAAAGGAGAGAAAGTTAATGGAAATAGAAAACTGAAGCTGTATACAGAAGAAGGAGAGGAACTGGAAGAGGAAAAATATGAAGAGGAAATAAAACAATTTTGGGAAGGAATATATAAGATGCATGAAAATAGGATGGAAGATGTGTGGAATGAGGAAACAAAAGAAGAATATGAGAGAACACTCATGAGAACTAGAGAGAGGGAAGCTAACCCGGAGGAGATGTGGCTACCCAGACTGGCAAACCCTTACTGGAATGTAAAAGTGATGGAGATGGTGATAGTTAGGGAGGATGTGAGGAAAGCATTGGGAGGTCTGAAGAACAGGAAAGCAGGAGGATGTGACGGGCTGAAACCAGAAATGTATAAGGTACTGCAAGGGAGTGACATATGTGTGGAAGCTTTGAGGAGAGGACTAGAGGGAGTGATATGGGAGGGAGGAGAGCCAGAGGAGTGGAAGGAATCAAAGACTGTTATGATACCAAAGACAAGGAGGCCGAAAGTGTCAGAGCTAAGACCCATAGCTCTGACAGATGTATCATACAAGTTGATGATGAAGATAGTAAAAGAAAAGGTGGAGCGGCATGTGGAGGAGAATGCGATGAGGTGCGAGGAGCAAGCAGGTTTCACGAAAGGTGGAGAGATTCTTGACAACCTGGTGATCTTGCAAGAATGTGTGAGGAGGACATATAGCAGAGGGGAGGAGCTGGTGGTGGTTGCGGTGGACTTCAAGAAGGCATATGACTCGGTGAAAAGAGAGAAAGTGATTGGGGTGCTGAAGGAATTCAAGGTACCGGCAAGTATACTGGACCTGGTGAAGAGGATCTATTGTGGGGATAGGACGAGAATAGAAGTGGGAGATGCTGAAGTGGTTATAGATGTGGAGAGTGGGATAAGGCAAGGATGCACGGCATCGCCACTGCTCTTTAAACTCCTGACATACAAGATCATTGAAGCAATCAAGAGAAGAGCAGGAGGCATGTGGGTGTGTGGAGTGAAGGTGAATAGCCTGTTCTTTGCGGATGATGGACTGTTGATGGCTCGAGGAGTGGGAGAAGCAAGGGAAATGATAAGAATTATGAAGGAGGTGGCAGGCGAGCTTGGGCTGGAGGTGAACGCTGGGAAGAGCAAGTGTTTGCTGTACAATGTCAGAGATGGAGTTGAGGAGGTGGAGGGAATTCAGGTGGTGAAGGAGATAAAGTATTTGGGGGTGATGGTGGAAGACAGACGTGGATTGTATGAGGGACAGCGGAGGAGGATGATTGAACAGACAAGAAAGCTGAGCAATATGACGTATTCGGTAATCGAGAAGAGCTGCCACAGAGTGAAAATGGGCAAGACTTACTGGAAGTCAGTAGTACTGCCCAGTGTCTTGTTTGGAATGGAGGTGGTGGATTTGAGGGAGGAGGACATCGGGAAACTACAGAGACAGGAAAATGGTACGATGAGACGAATATTGGGTGCACCTAGATATGCAACGATTGCTGGAATCAAGACAGGATAGTAAAGCGTTTAATTTCGTAAGAAGATTTGTCACGTAAAATAAATCATGCTCTCGTCCTATCTTCCATACATCGAAATTCCCGCCGTTGTGTTTAACGAAAACAGGAGTGATGTAACGTAGTTTTTTTTACGTTAAATTTTATTTGTATTCTCTTTTTGTTGCTGTTATTGTTTATGATGAGGGCGATGAATGCCAAGATTCATGGGACCAATCTGTCGGTTGTATGTGCATGAAATTTGATTGAGAAATTTCGAAAATGCACAACCTTGAACTTGAATACATTTATTTGAATTGTTGAATATGGGCTGTTTTCCTTAAGAAATGAAGTAATAACCGATGCTACTTCTGATATTGAGAGTTATGGTAGGGCTTTAGAAGAATACATTGGGTCTCTTCCCTAACTTCTATGGACCAACCTTAATTTACAATAAATTCATTTACGATAAATAATCAAATATACATTAAATATGGCCAATTTTACATAAATGTAAATTGACCACAAAATTAAAGTTATTTCAGGAATTTGAGCTACTCATAGGAATAACTCAAGAAACAATTGTACATATAGCAACAAAATACTAAAATAATAACACTATTGTAAAACAATCGACAATGTTGTAAAAATATTGGAGCAATGTCTCCCGAAGAAACTATGCTGCATGAGTCCTACATTAATAATACTGCATAAAGTATTATACTGAAATGTTCGTACTAGAGATAGATAGCTATTTTAATTAAATTTTGAATACTTTTGAGTTATGTATAAATATTGTGTAAACTAATGTCTATATTCAGTCAGGAATGTATTCTTTTATTGCCAATTAACTTTCGTCAGACAATCGAACTAAATATCACAAAAATAATGTCTAAAATTTTATTTTACAATATAAAACAATCATCATAAACTCTGTTCCATAGATAAATTCTTTTTATTTACTGCTGCTTTCCAGATTCAATTCATATATTCTGCACAAATAACAATAAGTTCTTTTGAATGAATTCTCACTTCTGAGGTCTGTATACAAGAATAGTTATATTAACATTGCAGGATTTAAGTACATCCGTTTTAGAAAAGCGTTTCAGCCAAGAGAAATATTGTGACAGTTTGAGAATGGAAGTAAGCTATTGAAAAGTAAACATTGAGTTTCCTTTCATATGATGATATGATACAGATTTCCTTAGAAATATTTCTTTTCATTTACATTTTCAATTTATATACTTTTCATATGTATAATCTGGATTAAAATCAGAGAGTCCAGTTATGGTTCAGATATTTTGTTAAATAATGAAGTGGTAAATCTAATCTAGAAGTTCTGTAGATTATGATGAATTTAGATTATTTATAATAAGATATCTTAATTGAGATATCATATATATATATATTATAAATTTGGCACGCTTGTTAATCTTGACAGAAAACAATTCAAATTCATCATAATTTTTCTCGATGTTTTTCATATCTGATACTCAAACAACAGAACTGAATTTGAAAATAATTTCCATTCGCTTTCCATATGAAGCAATATTATCTTTTGTGAACTTAACATTTTATTAACATTCTCCAGTGATCCGCAAGTCGAAGAGTCAATGCGATATCCACTCCCATTCCAATATTTTCACACTCACTTAGTCAAACAAACAACAGACAAGGTGCTACCAGCGAAAAAATATCTCTTTTTACACTTATTGTCCCCAAAATTACTGTCCGTTTTGATTCATTAATAAATAGGAAACAAAAAAAAGTGTAATATGTAAAATATCATACTATTTTTGAGAAGATATGTTTTAATTGATATCCATGAAAACTATGTAAGAAAATTTAAATTGGTATAATATTACAATGAGATTTCATTGGTATGTTTATATGCTAAGATACTTGAGAACAAATTATTATTATCCTCGATATTCCATACGGCATGATGTAATAATTTGTAGTAATTAAGGGGGGCCAACCCATCGATTTTGGTGAAAATTTTCATATATAAATTTATTGCTGAAAGAGAGTCTTTATGTATTGAGCTTTCATGTCCCAAATTTTTGTGATGGTACGACCTCTTGAACCACTTCCCAGGAGGGTCCAAAAAGGGGGGGAGGAGTGAGGGTAAAAATCCATGATTTTTTAACTATTTAATTTTAAGATCGATCGTTTTGAAATTTCCATAGTATATGTAACTTTGAAAAAGAAAACACATCTTATTCGCGTAACTTTCTCGTTACTGGCTTTAGTTTTTGAAAAAAATGTAGTTATTTATTTTATAACTTTTTATTTTCCTTCAAATATCAAAAAACGAGAAATGTATGAGTTTGTATGCTAGAATGAAAACGAAGACGATTTTGAAATCCTTGGAACATTTCAAACAAATCAATAGAGGAGTTTTTCAGATTCTCATCTGATTCTTCATTAATAAGCATTTATGATGACTCCAAAATTTTCGATTTTGAACTGTAATAAAAAGAGAACGAGAAAGAAAATTCGAAAAAACCTTTATATAATAATATTTAGGAATGTTCCAAGAACTCTAAAACTATCTATTTTTTTTTTTTGTAGCCTCAAAACTTGTTGACTTCTCGTCTTTTTTAGTTAGAAAATACACAATTTACAGTAGACTCAAAGATATGAAACAATGAAGTGAAATGTCAATTTTCAAGCTAAAGGAAAACCAAATACAGTATTGGAATCCTTGGAACACTTCTAACAAATAGTTGAGGGTTTTTTCAAATTTCTTCCTCTTTCTCTTTTTATCGCAGTTCGAAATCGAAAATTTTGGATTTTTTTCGAAAATTTTAGTTAATCATCAAACAATGCTTGTAACATATAAATTCGAAATTCAACAAGGATTCTAAATTTGTCTTCATTTTCATTCTAGCATATAATTAGTAAAAAAAATTATATTGAATATCTAAATTTTTTTCCGAAAACGAATGCCAAAATCGAAAAAATTACATGGATAAAATGAGTTTTTTTGCGAAGTTACATATCCCATTCAAATTTCAAAACATCGGCCCAAATTTTTAAAAATTGTTTTTCCAAAAGTGGGTTGACCTTCCTCAATAAATAGTATGAAATTAAAAATATTATAAAATACATCATGGTTGAGATTCCAGCTATAAACTTTACCTATTTAAGAGATATGTTGTATAAATATTTATTGAATTATTTAAGTATTCAAATATTAACATTTTCGAATTGTCAAATAAATATTTCACTTATAAATCAATCAACTACAGTGCAGGTCAAAAGTGTTTGCATTTTACTAAAATCGGTATTGTTTGCCCAAAAAATTAGTTTCATTCTCATTTTCCTAGGGAATTGTGATCTTAAGAGTAAATCATTATTCCTCTGTGAAAAACTCGAGTAAATAGGCTTCCAAAATAACAAAAATAGCATTACTTTTTAATGAAGTAGACTCAATAAAGCGACCCAAATGTGTTTGCAAAACGTCTTATTACGAAAAAAAAAAACAGGTCAAAAAGTGTTTAATAATAAACAATAATGGTATTTGAAACATCGAACAAGTTTATGATACATTTCATGGTAATTAAATATATTAGCGTAAATGCATCAAATATTTAGATCTTATCATTTAATGAGAGTCGTAATATTTATCACGTTGCGTGCGGGGTGACCCACCGGTGGGTCACTGCCGTTTCTAGTACAGTGCGGGTGACCCACCAGTGGGTCATTTAAAAAACTTGATCATCTTCAAAAAACATTGTATAAACGGGAAAGTTTTATATTTATGACTTTTATTTTTTTAATTGATATCGAGTTTACAAGTGAATTAATGTTATCATGATCATTAATCATGGAATTTGACCACTAAGTAAATATGACACTACCTATAATAATTTGCATTGAAATTGAGAAAATTATAACAGTTTTTCCGAATAAAACTATATTTCTAATTGCTTTATTATAGGAAATCAATTTTCTATAAGCAACTGATCATATTTTGAACATTAAGTAGACCATAGGTATATAGCGAAAAATACAAGAACTATTTTTTCATGTTTGTAAAACCGTTTTCATTATATATGTAGCTGCCAAATACATATAAATCCAATGAATTCTTTCACGAATAACTTCCGTTTGATAGTTAGAATTTTGAATTAATTGATTTTATTTTATGCTGCAAATTGAAATACGGAATGTATGTATGTATGGATGCCCATGTCAGGCAGGACAGAATGTTTTCACTTTCTGATTAGAATTTGTAACATTTTGGCTAACTCATTTTTGTGAATTCATCTCCTAACATATTTCGAGTCATTTTTTCAAATGCGTTATACTGAACTAGAATCATTCAGAACATCAAACGGAAATGAAAATTCATTGGAATTATCAAAATTTCTGCATATACCATAAAAAAACGAAACCGTATGTAAGACACGTCCTAATGAAGATACGAGAAATAGATCAGAATAAAATTTAACAGATGACTTATGATAATATTTTTATGATAGCTGACATATATTAATTTTTGTATGATTATATATTCATTCTTATCACCGAGAAACAATAAACATTTATCTACAAACTTGAATAATTGAAAACAAAAATTCTCAGACGTGCCGTTTTTTGACATCAAGCAGTGGCCACAGGTGGGCACCCCGCAATGCAATAGAACCAGATGCTTTATATTGCGAAATGCCCACCGGTAAACACGCGATTTTTTTGTGCAATTGGTAGTACTAACCACGGATATGAACTACACAATTTCAACTCAATTGCGTTACTAGTACAGATATGGTGGAACTTTCAAACACCTGCAATACAGTGGAAACCTGGTTTTCGACTTCAGCACGAAACGTGTTAAAGAGTTTTTACATCGTTTTATCACCTCAACAAATCATTTATCAACAAAATATGTCAATTTATCAATTTCTGAAGGCGTTATTTAAGATTAAACTTCCAAAAACCTTTGCCACAGATCTTGTTTGTTCGTAAATTGACCTCCATTCGCATAAACCTCTTCCTTGATGGTGGACCACATATTCTGTTTGGGGTAAGTGTCAGGATTCTGTCGGACCAAACTTATGAGCTTCTTGCCAAGAGCCAACTTTTAGTGTAATGTCCAAATTCCAGTTCAGAAATCAGTTTTTAATTTTTTTGTTGTCCATGAGAGCATTTGCTGACCATTGAGTTGGCTCAGAGGAGGCATACTGTCGGTGCATTTTGATTCGCTATCATTCCCCGGATTCAATTTCCGAATTTTTTTAGACACATGGGTATCACCAGCTTGATCAAATATTTCCTTGTAGAATCCGTGCAGATTCTAAGATAAAGATCTTTTAATTTTTCTTCAATTTTTGCATGTAGTCACCAATGGTCGTCCGCCTTCATGCCTTTCCTGTCCAATTTATCGTTAACGGCAAGTTTCTTGCCCGTACGGTGATCATGCATGTTTGATGATTTTGCAAAACTTGAAGCCACTGCAAACACTTCTGACCTACCCGCAGTCGCTTGTTTTTATGTTAAAGTAGAATTGTACCCTAGGATACAAATTTAAGTAGTCAGAAATTGATTATATAAGCTGTACGACCTATTTAAGTAAAAAAAAATTCCGTTTACCGAGATAAATTGTTCCAGATTTCGAAAAATAAATGCCGCAAACTCTCTTGGTTCTCACTGTATATAATTTTACGTGAGTGAACAGGAAAATGGTAGAGAAATGTTATGAGTTCTTTTTCCTTTGTTTCAGAGGAAGTAGTAAATTTGAATTATGGTAACCTCAAAAAAAACTCACAGTTTATATTTTATGTAATAAACATATTAAAATTAGCACGAATACATATACTCCACACGACTTGGCTCCTCATGAGGTAGCTAGTGAGTAGCAGAAAAATAAATAGTGGAATATATTTTGGAATTTATTTTTTGTCATATTAGATGACTAAAACAAATATTTTATTATATAAATATGTAATATTCTGTTTTTCAATATATAATACCTAAAATATCCCAAGTAGATTTTCATTGTTTCATAGCACAACAACTACAGTTGCGTACTTGGAATATTTGGAAAACGACAATAGTGTATATTGTTTCAAAGTTGGAGAGCTATATATTTTACCTTACCTAACCATTATTCTATATACAATTTTACCCACTTCTATAAGTCTTTATTCTAGCTATAGCTTCATAAATTATCTGACGACAGATTTATTGTCTACCTTCATAAATTACCGTAACTGCAGGAAGATTTGGGCTCTCTATCGTTCATGATTAATGATATGCAATTCCCAAAATATCTCGGTCATTTTTTTCCTACCAACCACTATTTGCATCCTGATTGTTACCTCATCGATCATTCTACCAATATTCGATACTGCAAAATGATGGAACTAATATTCGGACGGAAAATTTAAGGTTTTTTCTTTTATATGTCTAGATCACGCAGAGGATTGTTCCACATAAGATTCATATAAAAGAATCTATTTAAATTGAACTATACATATAAAAGAATCCATGTATAAGCTAAATCGATTAAATGTAAATGAAGATTTAAATATCGAGAAAAATGAAATGAAAATTATTGAGTTCTTCGAATTCTTGCATTTTGTTAACCATATCTGCCAAAACTGGTAAAATGATCGAAGAGACCTATACTCATTAATATACCTGACTACAACATGAGATAATAATATGATATGGAAATTAAAAATTTAAACGCCTGTCCTCCTATTCTCGGAATCAGATTTCAGGCAAAATTCAAATTTTAATGACCTCATTCCAGTAACTTGAGATTATTGAGATTCTCTGTTAAGTCAGTCGAAAAGAGTTTTCTTGGAGATTAATGCGATATGACAAGTCCATGATGATGAGATGTGAGTTTAAAATCAGATGAGAGTCTCCTTTGAACGTTGAATTATGGAAGTAAAATTTTGTAATTGGATATTGCTTGTATTATTGGTTCGGTTCTAGGAATATTGTACCCTGGTATATTCCACACAGTTAATTCTACCCCGGAAAATTCCACCACTGGTATATTCAACCTTAGAAATTTCCACCCCTTTGACAATGCTCATTTGGGTGAAAGTAAAGAGACAAAATATTTATTTTCAGATGGCTATTTGTTAAATACTGTTTAGTATGTAGTAATGAAGAAAAAACTCAGACTATATTCTGAGACATTTGGAAAATATACAGAAGTAACTCAAGTCAATTGAGATTTTATCCTAATAGACAAAATACAAATATTCATGATATAGCAGTGTATTTTAAAAATTAGGGTCGGACGGGGTATCAACGTGCATAATCCCGCAAATTCGGTATTTACTCATAAATTAAATTTACTAGAAAAACTCTTTTTCTCGTGATGAAATGATCATGAATGGGGATGGTTCTCAACCAGTTTCGAAATAGTACATAAATAAATGTAATATTTATAGACAACTTTTCGTTTGTAATCTTAGTGAGTGTATATGAGTAACACTGTGCACATGAAGGGGTAAATAAAACATTACAAATATATATAACACTTCTCTCCTGTCCCCATATCAAATCCCCCCCCCCCTTCCTATATAAAACCCCTTCTTTCCTCATCTAAATGACCTTCTCCCATCATCTAAATTCCCCTCTCTTCCCATCTAAATCCCCCTATCCTTCCATCTAAATCCCCCTATCCTTCCATCTAAATCCCCCTCTCCTCTTATCGAAATCCTTATGTCCCAATCTAAATGTCTGTGTTTCCATCTGTACATGCCGCTCCTAATAATTACTGTTAAAAATGTTTTGTTTCTTATTGCAACATTAAAAATGACGTTAACTAATAATAATAAATGGTATAAATACTACTTTCCTAACCTTGTAAGTCTTTAACTAAGCATTTTAGACCATACCTTCATATAATAATTTCGACGAATGCAACCTTATGTTAAAGTTTGGCAACAAAAGTGTCGGACACTCTGTATAGTAAGAACTTGTAAAAATTACAGTACCGTAGGTTTATAAATAAGACATGCATTTTTTAAACACATAGTTGATTCTTCCCGTACATTCTAAAAGTAAAACTCATTAAGGTTAATGCAAAAATATTAACAGTAAGTTTGTTTTGTTGATATTAACATAATATTATATATTTTAATGTAATTAAAACTGATTCCAGTTTAATCTTGATTTTAATTGGAGTATTTTTGTTACTGAAAAAATATGTATATCAGTTTTTTACCATTTCCCTGTTTAAGCACTTCAAATTATTAAGTGGGAACGATTGATAAATGAAACAATTTTTATTTGAAAATTCGAAAATGATTATATTCTGATATTAAAATAGCTTGGTAAATATCAAAGCAATATTTCCTTAATATAGATGCCGTTCATATTTATGGTGAAGAACTCAACAAAAAGTAATTTTAAACTTTCTCAAGCCTTCAGAATCTTCATGGTTTCCGTTTTCATGGGTAACATTTATTAGAATACAAGCGACTTATGGTTTACCAACTCGTAATCATGTATGATCATATTCATTCCAGTATTTTTGTGTTAATAACATAAAATAAATTCTTAATTTTCTGTTTTTACATCATGTTGCATAAAATATTAAGTTTAATAGTTGCATTGAATATCGTAACATCTAATAACATGAATAATATAATTATTTTTCTATAAGGACAATTTTTTTCATATATAATCAAGAAGAATAAAAATTAAAAAAAAGAGGAAATTCATTCAGCAACTTACGACTGAAATCGTAAAGAGTAATTGAGAACATCAGGAAGGGGTGAACTCAACTGCATCAAAACCTCTTTTTCGTGGCTAGAAGGATGGAATTCCCTCTCTGGATCACAAGACCCATTCGCTGTTGGAACTATACAGATTTCCTCTATTGGCAATTGGCTCAAATATGTAATCATCACTAATTGTATAATATGTCTAATTGTAATGGTGATCTGCAGCCCCAGCAGCTGATCCGGAAACACAGTAATACCATTTGGATCTAGGCGCTTACTAACCCCCCCATAAAGCCAAGTACGATCAGTCACTGAAAGGCCCTTTTTACCACATCATTCTTTGCTGCATGTCCTGATTGACGACCATGACTGTATGTACTCGACAGGAAATGCCTTCATGACCTCTCTACCAAGCTGTGTACCTATTAATGGTATGGGATTCATACATAAGGTGCTTTCCCAAGCAACCATGACACATTGTGCCAACATGGGCACTAGATGGGTAGATGGGCAAGAGATGGCCGACTGAAAAGTAGCCTAGAAATTACAGGGGGATAATGTGGTTTTCCATTCTTATTGAATGTTACCTTGGGAGAAGATTGGTTCAATGTTGCAAATTCATCCCATTGAATTGTTATATTGGCCCAACCTGATTACTGTATAGCCTATCAACATTATATGGCGGAAGCTTTATTAACAAATTGGAAAGACCATTTCCTGAAATAGGAAGGACTCAATCAATTGCAATTTATAAAATGTCTTCAAATTTATATTAAATTATTAATCGTTCAGCAAATTTTTTTTTAATACTAAGTTTAAGTGACTAAACGAAGATGATCACAGGAACGATAAGGAGTTAAAGTTTTAGTTTCAAGGTTTAGAATTTATATTTTTTAATTAACACAATTTTAATATAAAATATAGGTAAATAAGCTATATGAATGTGTAAAATGATAACGAAGGGTGAGTGGCACTGAGTGATTTTACAGCGTGGTTGCCAGATGCTAGTTTCTATGAAGCTTGTCTATTTTCTTAATTAGCTACTGTTAGCTAATTGTGACAAACTAAATACATTTTCAAAATATTTATATGATAAATTACGAATAGAGGATAATATGCAATCCTAAACTGAATAAGTGAACATATTTGTTTCCGGTATGAGCCTGGTTTGTATTTTCGGTTATACATATTGAAATTTAAAAATTCAGGTAGTTTGTTAGTGCTTTTCGTTGGAGGAGGTATTAGTATTTTAATTCCCTTAATTAATTAAGGAAATTCTTCAAAACTGCACCCTGCGGCCTACTTAAAGTTATGAAATGGTGAGTTGAAGTTTTTTAAATATACTTATAGTTATTTTATATAGTGTATTCGATATAGTTATTGCCTGCTTCTATAGGTGCAGTACCTAATTAGGTACCGAGCTGACTAATATTTTCTATAGCCTCTGGCTAAATTTATGTACCTAGGGTAATTTTCGAGTTATTAATTTATCTTACGGTGTCACTTTTTCTAGATCTTTATAGAAATAAAGTACTACAGCAACTTGAAGATTAAATGATAATAATTTTTCAAACTTGATCGAAAACGTCCGATAACTCGGAACTTACCATGAAATATTCATTTAAATTTCTCTTTAAATATAATAATTTAAATTTGAAATGCGATTCGATTTCTGAAAGTATATAACCACTATCTAGGTATGTGGGCCCCTATTATTTAATTTAAAAATAGTTACAGAGATAACCTGTTAGTTACAACAATTTTGGATACACGTACTTTTGTTCATTTCTGATAACTACAAAATTTGCTTGCAAGTATAGTAAATATTTAAATATAGGTAATTAATGTAACCGAAATAAATACAGCTACGGAACTCTGCAAGTGATATTGAGAATTGATTAAGTAATTAATATTTTCTCTTTCAGGGTAGAGGTCATTACCAAAGACAATATAAGATAGACGCTCAACTTGATAGGGCACATGCAAGAATAATAATAACCAATCAGAAGCGATCAGTAGCATACGTCACACCAAACAATAATAAATTGTACGACCCCCCCCCCCCTTGAAATTCACAGGGGGATAATCTTTAGTCTAGTCGTTATAAATATCCTCCCTCTACTGATTAGGGATTGCATAACTAATTAGTAACGAAGAATATTCATAACTAGGTAAACTAAGCAAGTATTAACCTATTTAGCTACCATTATTGTCTTTGAAGACACTAAGTTGTATGTATACATTAACGCTGATTGGCTAGAAGTTGAGTCCGAGTGCTGACGTCAGTGCAAACATACTCTGTATTTTATAACATGGAGTTGAGCGTCTATCTTATATGTATTGTCTTTGTCATTACCATCGCCATAAGAAAAGCTTCAAATTTTGAGAGGTATAGACAAGGCAGTTACTGCAATAACGGAAGGAAAGATAGGCACAACAGAATGTGGACGAACCCATAGCCAAGGATGTAAATTATTAGACCTCTCACTGAATTATTGTATTCTTGTCTTTCTTGGCTATGTAATTCGATTGAGACCATTTCCATAGATTATAAATTTTGTTTTGATCTCAGGGTTATAGTCAGCTTTTTATTATAGTCATGTTAGTTGTAATATCATATATAACTATTCTATACTATATTATAATAACTCTTTATATTTATGATATAAAGCTAGATGTATTGTTTAATGTTACTGTTTAATCACCTTTTTAATGGATAGGTTTTTTAAGTTCGTTCTACTCTTCTGTTGTAACGATCTACGAATAAATAAATGAAAAACTAGAAGATGATTTTTATTTTTCTTAATCATTATGATATTCATTTTATTAATTACAATTCTCTATTATTAATATATTCAAGGCTTCAAAAGTAATTTATTAAACCTTATGATTTATTTATTGTGACCAGATGGGTCCAATATGGTAGTGCCATATTTAGCACATGGAAACCTCCTAGTACCAAAGTAATTTCAATATTGGTTGCCAGTGCTTATTCGACCCTGGCCCCATCATCCTCGGCATCATCTTATACCAAGATGGTTTCAACATTAGCCACACATGCTGTCACCATGTGGGCCCAGTTTGTAAATGACCACACAGTACCAAATTGTCTTTGCTACCAATGTGGTAGTGTCATATGTCACATGGAAACCACCTAGTACCAAGTTGATTTCAATACAGCTTGCCAGTTCTTTTACGACCATGGCCCCATCAACCGCGACAACATCTTGGGCCAAGATGGTTTCAACATTAGTAACCCATGCTGTCACCATGTTGGCCCATTTTGCAAATAACCACACAGTACCGATACGATTTGTCATCAGATTACGGGCTTGAATGGTACACACAGAAAAATTTTTCTTTCTCCCAAAGAAAAAAGTCACTTTATATATGCATTAATTAATTATTTTCTTTCTGGTAAAGAAATGTTCTAGTTTTGGGACAAATAAAATTTTTATTCACATATAAGATTTCTTTTCTTTGAGTCAAATAAAAAATACGATTTAAATTTTAGAATTTTCTTTGTAACAAATAAAATTAGATATTTATTTCAAATCTAGGAGTGGTTTAGGAGAAATATATTATTTCTTCTCCATAAAGAAAACTTTTCATTGAATAGAATAAATGTTTTCTTTGCAATAAATGTATCTTTCTTTAGTATAAATGCATCAAAGATTTAATATAAAGTAATATTTATTTAAACCAATGAATTAGTATCTTTATTTATAATATAAATATTCTTTACATATAATAGAGCTTTCTTTCACTCTAATATAATGTATATTTATTAAAAAGTAATAATTTCTTTTATACTAACAAACTGGTTCTTCTTTCTAAAGACTTACATGCTTTACAATAAATATTTCTTTCTTTGAAGATAGTTTTGTAGATAGATTGGGGAAGAAATAACATAAATGAAGTTTTATATGCAATATATTGAAATAATATAGCAATGAAATTACACTCAGCAGAAGCATAAGATCTTCTTCCCATTCCGAAGATGTATGTCTCCACACATTCACCCTATTCTTGATCTCCTACAGGTATAGGTGAAGCATACCTCCAGAATATATGAACTTGATATTCATCATCTGTAGAAAAAAAAATCACTTTAAATTAACTGTTTCATATATCATATACAATAATAGATCCTAATGTATTGAATAAGTTGGCTTAGGTATAGGTAGCTATAACACACCTGAACAGTTGATCAGAAATTTTTGTGTCCTCTTAGAAACTTTTATCCTTTTCAAGATTTTAGAATAAAGTTCAGTGCACTTTCTCCCACTTGTGTGAATATGGTCAGTCTTTTACTGTAGATATAATGCAGTGATGTTCCACCTGAAAATAAAAATTTAAGGTTTAAACAAAGTTAACTTCATTTCATATAATTTAAAGACATTTACTGCATCAAACATTAAATTTCATGACTCAGGCAACTTAATTAATTTAAAAGAAATTGAAAACAAATGAATTATTTCACTATTTGTTAAAGAGGTTTTTAAAATATCCCATATTCTGCAGAGGACTAAGAGGAAATATAAGTTATATAACTATCTCAATTGTGACAATTTCCCCAACTAATAGAGTATGAGAAATCCTAGCCAAGTAATTGCCAATAATTTGGTTAGGATAAATAAATCTGGAGAGCTACTCTGCATCAGCATCAGTGTGATATTTAACTATTATCATTGATTTTTGATTTTGGGAGCTGATGATTCCAATATTAATCATATAAACACAAAAAAAGTAATCTCTGCTATTGTGAACACTTTACCAGTTTCAACAGATTGGCTTAGAAATTCCTAAGAATTAGGTATCTTCAAATTTTCAAATATAAATTAGATCTTATCAAATCATTAATAGCCTTATAAGTAGCTATTAGGTAGAAGTTTAGGAGCAATAGGTAATTTAATTTATATTGATTCAATAGTAAATAGTTTTTTTTCCTTTCTACACATATCCACCCATTTTTAATTCAAAATTTTATTTTTTATAGGTAACTTGGGAGCTAAAATGATGAAATTTCAGATTTTTTAATTTATCACTAAGTTAAATTTGTGATAGTTACTCTCAGATGAAAATTCAAAAATTATCACTGATTATCTCTCTGAAATTTTGAGTATATAAAAATTCCTTCAGCTAAATTAATGGTAACATAGGATTCAATTAAAGATATTCTTCAATGGTTCTAAAATATCACTAAGATATTATTTAGGTTCACCTCAGAAACTCTTTGAAAAATGTTCCATATTTTGCAGACTGGCACTTTGAAACACTGGAGCCACAATCTTAACTGAACTCTAGTTAGCCTAAGTTAGGTAGTTGACAAACTTTAAGTCATTACATACAATATATTGAATAATTGATAGTACTACTAGTTAAGGTAAACATTACAATAAGAACAAATAGCGATTAGGTATAGGTAGCTTAGGTTAGGTAAATAAACAATAAGAGTAGGTAGGGCTGGGATATAAAACTACCTACCTAACTTATTTCAGGCGCAGTGAGATAGATTTTCAGTTAAGTTGTAACTTACGTTAGCCTAGTTCATTACTAAAGGGTAATGAAAGGAAGAAGTCACCTATGAAATAGCATTTAAATTTCTCAAGTAAATAGGTAGCAGGACACTGTGAACCTATGAATACCTAGTTACCAGTATTAACATTTATAATTAAAGGAAAAATGCTGACCAAGTTCTAAAAACTATGCTTTGCCAACTAATAATTCAGTATAATTATATAAATAAATGAAAATATCTAATTTATATACGAAAGGATTCATAGCTGAGCAACTAACTGAGAACCTACCTTGATCACTTCAAAGAACTTAATGATACGACGCTCACTTCAGAAAAGCCCGCGAAAATTTCAAAGCAATATTTCGATTTGACACAATAACAGAACAGATTTGTAACAAAGAAATATTCGACTCATCAGTGAAAAAGCTTTAAGAGAAAGAAATAAAAGGTTAATAGGAAAGAAATATGCATCAAAATGCATCCAAAGAAAGCTACTTTCTTTAATCTAAAGCTCTAGTAACACTTTCAACCAAAGAAAATAAATCAAAGAAGATAGTTTTTCTTTTAAATATGCTTCGATTTCTCTGTGTGTACCTAGTACCCACATTGGACCCATTAACTGTGGTTGCTTGGGTTGTAATTATTAAATTCCAAATAAAAATTATCAGATATTTTTCAATGATATCAACACAAAAACAGTTTTTAAAAGAAATAATATAATTTTTTAGGCTTAGACGTATCTTGTTTCCCGTTTATTAAAGAATCGAAAAGAAGTCAATTACTTCGGGGACAATAAGTGTAAGAGTATTTCTTTTTTGCTGGTATCTCCTTGTCAGTTGTGTATTTGACTAAGTGAGTGTATAAATATTGGAAGGGAAGAAAATAACGCTATGATTCTTCGAATCGCAGATCACTGATGAACATTCATAAAATATTAAGTTCACAAAAGGTGATGTGGTGTGTGACGGAAAAAAGATTGGAGAATTTCTTAGCCATCACTTCAGTGTTTGAGAATCAGTCATTAAGAAAAAATTATGATGGATATTAATTGTTCTAAATCAAGAATTATAATTGTGCAAAATTTATAATATGAATAATATATCAAGAATTATATTGATTAAAAAATATATGAATTCATCGTAATCTATTGTCCTTCTTGATTAGGTTTACCACTTCATCATTTCACTGTAAGATTATGGAATGTATGATCTGAAAATCATGTTTGCACATAAGAAAAGCATACAAATAGATGTTGTATATGAAACAAACATTTTCAGAGGTTTTGAAGTACGTTCATTAAAAATATGTATATTATCATCGTTTTCTATAAAAAAGGTCTTAAATATTTTAAAGAAAGTCTGTATCATATTTTTTGACATATAAGGTAATCTCAGTTTTTTACTATTTGATGGTTTTCTCCCATTTCTCAAATTATCACAATAGTTCTACTGACTGAAACGCTTTTCTAAAACGGATGTATCTTAAGTCGTGTAATGGAAAATAACTATTCTTGTATACAGACCACAGCAGTGCCAGGTCATTCAAGAGAACCTAATGTTGTTTGTGCAAAATATATGAATGGAATCTGGAAAGAACAGGATACAAAAATTTCGACCTTGGAACTTAGTTTATGATTACGGTAAATGATGGTAGTTTTATATCGTTAAATACAATTTTAGACCTTATTTTTGTGATATTATTTTAATTGTCTGGCGAGAGACGATTGGCATTAAATGATTACATTCATGACTGAATTAAAAATATACATATTAGTTCACACACCAATTACTTATTTTTTCAAAAATAATCAATAAAATGTAAGTCAAATATCAATCCAGCTCTATCACAAACATGTCAGTAAAATCTTTTACGCAATATTTTCAAAGCTGGACCAACATTGCCGTTCATCGAAGTTTAACAAAAGGTATCGGTAAACAATAACAGAGAGGGACTTTTATACCGCCTAAAAATATACAGAAAATATGAAGTGTGGTTAGCATAGGAGTAATAATACAGAAGATTATTATAAGAATTGTTGCTGAAGAATGATAGCGGAATAGAAGATTTTTTTGCTGAAGAAAAAATAGTTTGAACAAAAACTCAATACTACTGCTGATATTTGTTGAAAAATAGAGTTCATTATTACTCCTTTGAATAGAATTCCTCCAAAAAAAACAGGCAATTGGTTGAATTTTGCCAGAATATTTAGTTCATATAACATTACGTGGTCATTTGTCTAGTCATTTTCTAAATATGTTAGATAATGGAAAGTTGAATAAATATTGATGGGAAGAGAGGTATATGCTTGTAACGGAAAACGAACTATTCCCCGCCGGTTTTTCCCTGCCGGGTTAATTAAAATTTAATCTCTGGGGGACAATTTAATGTTTCGATTATTTACTTATAATTATGATTATAAATGAGTCACCACTAACTCCTTGAACTGAACCCGTTTTGTATTGGTTACTCCTCGATAAATATTTTACATTGTAGAATACATCGGCAATACATATAAATCGTTCTGAAACCTGACTAGTGACTACGCGAAAAGTCTTAATTTAAGGATTTCTAGACTCTTACTTACGTAGGTATTTTCATAACAATGGTTTAAACATTGTAAAAATTTTAAGGAACAAATAATGAAGGACACTAAAAAAGAGGTCAATATTTAGTGTAATAAAGATCTGTAGTAGGTTTATTAATTATGTGGTATAGTAATTAAAAAAAATTAATCAATAAAATTAAATGAATTTACTAATGCTCTTGAAAAGCATAAATTTGAATGAGTGGTTATTAGATCGCAATTTAATATAATAGCTGAAAAATAAATTCACGATATGAAAAACGATAGAGTTGGAACAATTGAATACATCGAGCTGCTTAATCTTGAGACATTTGGTAATCCCTTAATATTGTAATATTGTTTGTACTTTGTAGCATCTCTTAATTATATGCGAAAATACGAAGGCACAGTCTCAAAATCAAACGACCAATATGGACACATACGGGAATCAAATTATGTTTGATTTGAAAAATCATACTTCAATAATCTAAATTACAGATAATTTTTCGGCGGGGAAAAGTCTTGGCAGGGGAAAGTCTTAGGGAGGGGGGAGTCCTGGCGGGGAAAAGTCCGGCAAGCAATAGTCCGGCGGGGAAAAGTCCTTGTGCCGTTTGTAACCTGTCAGAAATTGTTAAAACCATATAAATTATCTAGAAATTATGGTAATTATTTGTTATTGTAGTTAAATCTCGCCGATACAAATACAAATTTGCTTAAGATACGAATGGTTTTTGAAGTTGTTTGTTTTTTCTCCCTTTGGTTATAAACCAGCTACACAGATAGAAAAAGTACAACCTATGTAGTCAATTGATCCTATCTAATGGGCCATTAATTTATGCTTTGAATCAATTTATTTCGTTAGTTGGTTGGACTTTTTTCATGCTTTCATGTGTGTTAAAACAATATTATGAAGTGGAATGTCATCAAACATTAGTTAAATTCAATTCATTTTACAGATTGAATCAACTTACTATGAACGTTAAAAGTTATCTTTTTGATAATTTTAACGTATGTTGATTCGTTGAAACAACTAGAACATAGTGCATTGTACTATACACAAAAACTATTAATCTAATGCACCTAGTGTACATATCAACTTACTATGAGAGTTTGCACTACTTTTTTCAAGCTTTGGAGTGTGTCAAAAAGACTATAATTGGTTTTAACTAACGTCAACTTACCTTCTTTCAAATAGTACTGAAACTTGATGCTAACTTAATTCTATATATATAAATCTTTCAATACTATTTTTGATGACAAATAAATTAATAGTTATACAAGCATTATAATTCTGATGAATACTTTTTTTTAAATTTGAGTTCACTAAAATATCTCACAAATATTCATTCTTGCTAAGACTTTTTTTATTATTTTTTAGGTAAAGTTTAATCCATTTTATTCATTAACCTAGTTTAGCAGCAAGAATTTTGACATCGTTTAATTTAGAGAATGTTTATACTTCGTAAATCTGTTATTTTGTTTGCAAGCACTTAATAAAAACAATACAATATGGTTAGAAGAATTAACAAACAAATTAGTTCAGTAAATATATAATAGTATATTGTTTAAAAATATGAAAAAATTTGATAATTTCAAATTAGGTTTTAGTTATATTTTATATTCTCTTTTTTTGTTTATTTCTGTAAAATATAATAATTGAATAACGAATTATAACAAATCGATAAAAAATTCTGAAATTTATATTCCTAATATTAAAGTTGGTCAATTCATAAGTTTTTATTATATTATCCTTATACAGGGTGTCCGACACTTCTGTTGCCAATCTTTCACATAAGATGGCAATCGTCGAAATAAACACTTTATATTCTACGATTGTATGGTCTAAAATGCTTAGTTAAAGAGTTACAAGGTTAGGAATGTATCGATCTTGTATCATTTATTATTATTAGTACATTATTTTTTTAATGTTGCGATAAGAAACAAAAAAAAATTAACTGTAATTATTATGAGCACAAGAAACATAATCATAAATTAGGTTACATGTTTACAAAATGGGTTTGTCCAATGATTTGCGGACGCGAGCAAAGACATCAGGAGTTTCACGAATCCTTGCGTAGGCTTCGACAATCCTGCCTATGAGGTTCAATTTGGATTGAATCGGTGTCTCATACACCAAACTCTTCAAATGTCCCCATAAGTAGGAATCTAGGGGCGTAATATCATTTCGTTTCCTTGCGACGGTTTTTTTTACTAATTGTTGACATTTTTTTTAACCAACTTCATGTCCTTGTAACTCATTAACAAAGCATTTTAGACCATACCTTCATGAAGTATAGAGTGTTTGTTTCGAGGATCACTACCTTATGTTTAAGTTTGGCAACAAAAGTGTCGGACACCCTGTATATAATTTTTTCCTATCAAAGAGAACAAAATTAATATTTGGGCTAGTATCTTCTCTGAAGACTTGACTATTTGATATAATTTCACTAAAATTTTTTTCATCGTCCGAATTCAACATTTTCTATATGGTATCCAGTTCTTCACTCGCAGCCATGATATCCTAACAGAATATTCACAAAGAGAGAACCCTCCAGTTATTTAAGGGAAAAATTGCAAGCCAATTAGCAGAGGAATGTAGTAGTGAAAAACCTTTACACGATACGCTTTTCACAGTGAAAATTGTAACTTCGATTCAAAAAATTTCCATTGTGGAAGAGCCTTAATGAATACTAAACTTATCTAAGTGAATGGAAATTATTAATATATTATTGTTATGTAATTTTTATGTTTTTTTCTCAGTCTACAAGATGAAGTAACGTGTGTGATGGAAAATCAGACTCTAAATTTGTTCGGTAAGAACTGCAATTCCTCGGCTTTTATCTTCCTCTCGGGCATTTAAATAACTTATTCAACTTTCTGAATATATTTTTGTTTTCTCTCTTCCTTGAATAAATTAAAGTAACTTCTGCTCTTAAATTTTACTATAATAACCTCTTTTATCTTTATTATAAAAGAAGAAAATTGTAAAATAAATCTGAATGTTTACCGTAATATTATAATACTAGAAGGACCTTGAAGATTCCACAGGATGAGAAATACATTAAATAATTAGATATTATGTTTTGATTGTGTGGTGATTGTGTAGTGACCAATGATTAGGTAGTGACCTGTGATAGGGTTATAACCGGTATAGGTTATTAACAGGCGGTATGAAATTATACTGACCTGTGATTGGGTATTGAAAAGTGATTCCGTTAATTAGATTACGTATATTCGGTTATTGGGTAGTGACCGGAGATCCAATTGTGTTTGATGACTGTGTACTGGGTAGTGTTCAAAGAAAAAATATTGATACATTGTCCGAGTACTGCTATGTTCATTATATTCATATTGAATGATTCTTCTATATATTGTTTTACCTACTGTGTAATGGTTATATTTTGACTTTTTGCTAATATATCGAAAATTGATGTTTGATTATATCACTGAATTTATATTACAAAAAACGGATATGTATACGATATTGCGTAACGGACGATATTTACTATCTTAATCTGTATGTTATCAATAATAACGGTATTTGTATTATATAAATTTGAAGGAACACGGATTTTAATTCAATTTACATAAATATTGTTATCCCTGGTTCAGATTTTATTCCAATATTTTTCAACTGGATAGAGGAAAACCTAATTTAATTATTTCAACCATTCAATAAACTGATATCAGATTAATTTCCTATCTGTTTTATCAGCTGCTTGCTAAGTGTACTATTAGGTTAGTGAGACGGGCTTACAGACATAAACCATTTTTTGAACTAATGTCAGAATAATTTCATACACCTGCTATAAGCTGTTTGTCAAACGTATTATTTCGTTTAGTGTGACGTTCAGACACACATAACTATACTCCTACTATACTATTGATTTCCCGACTGACTACTCTTAATGTTTTTGACACTTTTTGGTAATGATCCTCCCACTGCATCGTCTCTTTCCTCTCTAATTCATGTTAACTAATTTGTCTGAGATGTAAGTTCTCCAATGAAGAGAAAATCCAAGATATTCGATGTTTTCCACTTGAATATCTCTATTAGGAACAAATTGCAATGTTTGGTCAAAGCACAAAAAAAAAATCTTACGTGAACCCTCAATGTGTTTCTTAAGCATAATATACATATTTAGTAGTAACAACTTAAATTCTTTATTTTAAGATGTTTTATATCAGGTATTTTATGGCATGACATCAATTCGATAAAATTTATGAAGAAACTAAATTTGATAATAAATTTAAAAAATACTGTTGTATTTTTATAACGGCATATATAAATGAAAAACCTAATGCATAGTATTATTGTTAATTCTTTAGAAAGTTTAAAAGAAGTAATTTTGCATTTTATTGGCAATTAAAACTGAAAATAAAATTATTACAAATAGTGAGAAATTATGTTAAGGTTATTGAATGTAAAGAAGGATGAGTTCCCAAAAGGATAATAATTCTCTAAAACATAATGGTACTGCTTTTTCCGGAAAACATCAAAAGCTGCATTTATATTCTAACAGCCGCCTACAAGCGGGGAACTGAATCGAGACAAAAGTCCACTGTGATTGAGAACATTTTTTCACTAACTTTTAAGTATTTTCTAGGTACTGTTTAAGTGAATATGTTCAATCGATTTATTATGAGAATTTGGAATGAAAAACTTGATTTATGCGATGAAAAATTATTATCATGCTAGTTTTGAATCTATCTATTTGAACAATAATGGTCATTAATTATGATAATTTTTTTTTTCAATAAGACATATTTTTTGAGAAGAGTAAATTCTAGAAATATTATTTTCCATCTAACTTGAAATATTTTTTTCGCCGATAGTTAAAAAAATTATCAATAGATTGTTTTTATTGATTCCAATAGGTTGAATATGAAAAATTAATTTTTATGCAGTTAATGTGGATCCAGTTAACTATCATACAGTAGCGGACAAAATATAAGGGTAGGCAAAACAAGTTATCTAAATCTTTAATTTCATTAAAATTTCAAAACACACATTATTGAAATTTTGCATGTATATTCATATAGAACTCATATGTATCCGTATGAGATTTCGAAGCATTTGGACAAATATTATAGAAATAATTCCATATTTTACTTCAAACATTAAATTTTGCTCTGGTCACAAGTTATGGGAAGCCATCATAAACTTTGAAATATTCGACGATATTGGCAACTATCTTAATAATTTGTGAATGATTCTGTATTATATCACTTAAGTATATCTTCTACCACAAAATTCTACAAATTTAGCACACTCTGAAGAAGTTTTCAATCTTCTATTCATCCTCGAGAAATGTCCACAATTCATACACATTTCTTGTGTTTCTTCTCTGAGTACAGTCTCCAATTATTATCCAAACAATTTCAATTCGATTGAGGTCAGGACTCTGCAAAACCGGCTCATTAGAGCAATTCCTTCATCTTCTAATAGAGTCGTAACTTTTTTTATCTGAGTAGTAGGGTACGTTGTCCTGTTTGAAACTCTGTGGTTGAGGGTCAGCTGCTTGTTGATAGAGGAGAGTATGATGACAAAAGAGTTGTTTTATACTTCTGCAATAATTCCTCCTCGTAGACGAACATTAGGACCAGGTCCAGCAGGAAAAATGACCACCAAGACCATCACACTACCTACTCCAAAATTAACCGTTTTCTTGACGCAGTTCAGAGTTAAAATTTACCCTACTTTACGTTCAATTTGTACTTTTCTATAAGAACAAAAGACTTCTATTTTTCTTCCATCATCACTAGAATGTACTTTCGACCACTGATCAATCGACCAAACGACATACTCATTACAAAACACAAGTATCACTTTCCGTTTCTTTTTTGAGATTGAAATCTTCGATGCAGGGACAAATTATTACAAACCAACTTGTTGAAGTCGAAGCGAAAAAGTAGACTGGGACACCGTACCACCAGACACGACATCTATCTCATGAAAAATTTGACCAGAAGTGTTGAACTACCTTGCAAGCTACTTTGAAGACTTGCATGATCTTCCCTCAGGAATGCTTTGGAAAGTATACCATTCATCGCTTTGGAATCAATAACTCCATACTGCTCATGTTGAGCCACAATATGATGCACAATCATTTTGGATCTTCATGTGGCAATAGAAATCTCTTGCAACGACCATTAGAGACTGTATCAGAGGGGAAACTAGTGGACATTTCTTGAGGATGAATTGAAGAAGGATAACTCTTTCATATTGTGCAAAATTATTAGATTTTTCTGGTAGAAGATGTATTAGAGTGTTATATCAAAGAATTATTCACAAAATATTAAGTTATTTGCCAATATTCGCAAATATTTCAAAGTTTATGATGGCTACCCTTAACTTTTAACCAGAGCAAAATTTAGTGTTTGAAGTAAAATATGGAACTATTCCTAGAATATTTGTCCAAATGCTTTAAAATTGCATATGAATATATACGTGCAAAATTTCAATAATATGTGTTTTGTACTTTTTATGAAATTAAAGATTCAGATAACTTGTTTTTGCCTACCTTTATATTTTGTCCGCTACTGTATATCAACTTCGTTTTAAGCTGATATAATTGGTAATATAAACTCAAATCACCGATGAACCAGAAAAAAAGTGTCTCGGTGTTTGAACATTCTTATTTACAAAAACACAATTGAAACATAACACTCGAGGAAAGAATTGAAAGACTGGCAGCTTAAATCTCTATTCATTTGAGTGGAGTTACAACGTGCCTGTGAATAAAGCTATAATAAATTAAAAGCCGTAAATGACTACATTAAAATTCTAAATAAAACAATTCATTAATATTCTCAATAAAACCATCCTATGAAAATTATCCACTAAAACCGTTCCAAGAAATTTAAACTTACGGACTGTGGGAGTGTCTTGGAGACTGGGATATTGTACAGGAGACCTTTTGTTAAACCAGATATGATTTTATCCCTATAACCATTGCGGGTATAAAATTAGGAATAGACTAATCACTGCGGGTTTAGAATGGAATCTGCTACCTTTTCTGAAAAAATACAAATTAAATGGGAG
Source organism: Caprella mutica (assembly GCA_947561585.1). NCBI lineage: Eukaryota > Metazoa > Arthropoda > Malacostraca > Amphipoda > Caprellidae > Caprella > Caprella mutica. Next base: position 126,707 of record CANNZV010001126.1, on the reverse strand, counting down.
AGCTAAAATACATACCTGAATTGAACAGATGAAATAGAATCATATTTAACTTTTCTACCCATGGCTGCCATATAATATAATGGAATATAAGGGGTCATTCTAAAACAGGTAGCATATGCATTAAAACTTGCCCAAAAGATAGAAAAGTAGAAAGTTTGATTCCTAGATCCGAATTCTAATTTTTACCCATATATTGAAACTGAATAATGAACCAGAAAAACTCATTTTCCCTTAGTTAATATTTTCCTAAACAATTAATTGTCTCCTACATCACAGATAATCACACTATGTATAATTAGTGTCGCATGCTCGCTTTAAAACTAGACACCAACAAATGATATCTACCTAATTAATCAAAGAAAGACGCCAAACATATTTATATATAACCCCACACATGGCGGCCAAATAATACTATTAAAATGAAAACACTGAATAAATGTATCCTCATAATAAGAAAAGTATACACATTAAAACAAGATTCAACACGTTGAAGTAAAATGGCTAAATGATTTCATGAAAACGCCGGCTCACGGGGATAGTGTTGTCGTAGTGTTTTCTTCTATACATAAAAACAGACATCTTAAAAGTCGATACTAAAATACACTTTATAAAATATAACCAGTAAAATTCGAGCAGTTAATGTGGATCCAGTTAACTATTATATATCAACTTCGTTTTAAACTGATATAATTGTCAATATAATTCAAATCACTGATGAACCAGAAAAAAAGTCTCTCGGTGTTTGAACATTTTTATTTACAAAAACACATTTGAAATATAACATGAAAATAAAAAAAATATAATTTAATATATATCTTTTCTATACGAAAGAAAAAAATAAACGATTATTTTCCATACTCTTAATCGTTTGTAAAAAAAAAAATTAACAAGTATCCATCAGAGTGGGATTATAAATATTTTGTAACAATAACATAACAAAATCAAGGGCACACAAACAGATAATGTTGGAAATTTAATATCATTTTCTCGTCTTGATTCAGTTTGGCATAAACAGTCATTTTCATTTTCCTATCTGTATAATATCTATAATTTTATATACCCAATTTTGCATAGCCCAAACCAGTTATAGATATGATATACCAGAATAAGATATTTTTAATATTAGTGTTCCAATGTCTGAATTATATGCATTGCAGATGTGCAATTAATTGTGCAGTCTTTTTGACATCAAGACGAACATATTTATGCATTCCAATTTGAATAATTGAAAATTGTTGGGTGACAAATTTCATTTCTTGACGCTGGCCTCATCAAACACTTCAGTGAACCATAAATGTTGTTTCAGAGATTCTATTTTCTTTGGAATAACACATCTGTTATTTTCTGGCAACCAACAAATTTGAATTCAATTTGCAGACATCAATTCAAAAGTTTTGGAACGAAGAACCTGCATATTACATACCAAATGTTAAACGTTTGCACTTCTACTGGAGAAAGAATAAATTAGGTCATAAAATTGTTACATTCGAAGAAAATGAAGTTGTGGCAAAAAATTTTGTTATGTTAAAAAAATTAAATTAATTTCCTAATAAATTCATACTATACTATGATATACATATTATACATTAACTAACCAACATAAAACTCCAATTTGCGATAGAATATGAAATATAAACACGTACTTAAAATATGACATATGAAAAACTTTGGTACAAAATTCTAATCCCTTGGAAATGAAGACGAGATGAAATTTTACTATTCTCCAATACGGTGCCCGGAAAACTCGTGCACGGAAAACTCGCACCCGGAAAACTCGTACCCGGAAAACTCACCCTAGGAAAATTCACACCCTAGGAAAACTCACACCCGGAAAACTCACACCCATTTATTTTAAATAAAATATTTGTTTCTATTTCCTCTTTGAAATAAGGAGCCTATGTTTGGTCATATCTTTGTGCACATATACATTATACATGGTAGGTACACACACAGTACACATGGTAGATACACACATAGTATACATGCATGGTAGGTACACACACAGTACACATGGTAGGTACACACACAGTGAATATGGTAGGTCTACACCTACGAGTGTCTACACCTATACTTTAGTATCAGTTTCACTGTGGTTCAATGCACTTGTGCCATACGTACTTTATTCTTTCTCATAGTGTTAATTTACGAAAATGGCATAAAGATTGGAGTTTACATTAACATTTAATTAAAAATAATTTCTTTTAAAATATTTATTAAGAACATATAGTTTCTATAGTTAATATTTGTATCTATTTAATCTTAGAAATAAGGAGCCTTTGTTTGGCAATTTCTTTGTGCACATTTTTACTTGCATATACTTATAATCTTATATATGTACATCTATACTTTAGTATCAGTTTCACTGTAGTATAATGCACACCAGATATAGTTAAATTTTAACTTACTTTACGATCTCCTTAGTTTTATTACACTAAACACTTAATGGCATCTTAGGAAGTAATGGCATTTAAAACTATATTGTATTTTAGGAATTCATATGATTCATCAACTAATTTTAAAATAAATGCGTGTGAGTTTTCCGGGTGTGAGTTTTCCTAGCTAGTGTGTGATATTTCCAGGTGTGAGTTTTCCGGGTACGAGTTCTCCGGGTGTGAGATTTCCAGGTGCGAGTTTTCCTAGCGCCCTCCAATACAATATGAGGAACATCTCGATCACTTGAAATTCGCTCTAATCAAAAAAACTTGGTTTTATCCATATTTTAATCTAGTGCATTGATCGCAAGAACAATAATTAACATGCAGGTTGTGATTAAAGGTTAGCATGTGTCGTGATTAAGAGTTAACCCTAATGAGTTAGACTATCAGAATGGACATGAAGGTTTGAGTACAAAACATAAATATACTTCGTATTTAAGTAAAGACAAAGTCAGGGAAGGACAGTAAATTTGAAGGAATGACATGATAGATATAAAGTAATTTTAGAAAAATGTGTGTAGAAAACGGTTCTAGGTAAATTGTTTGAAAAAAATTGCTCGAAAGACAATTGCTCGAAAACAATAGCTCGAAAAATATTTACTCGAATGAAAACTTTCTCGAATGAATAATTGCTCGAAACACAATTTCTCGATAAACAATTGCTCCAACGAACAAATTGGTTAAAAGAACAATTGCTCAAATGATGAAATTGCCCGAATGAACAATTGCTCGAATTAATAAATTGCACACAGTTTTCGAGTTCATAAAAGTCAATTATTATTAAAGAAGAGGTGCACCTAATCATCTCTTTTTCTTTTGAGTAATTGATAATAACCTTTTCAATTTTTTCTCAGCTATTTTCTATAAATTGATCATTGTATAACTGATTTTAAATCTAACTTTTTTTTTTTCCTAAAGACCGTTCATGTCATCTCGTATTTAGCATGTGAATGGATATCACGTTGTGAATTGGTACTATTTATGATGTTTTTATCATAAAACTTGAATAATTTCAACTTTTTCAATTATTGATTTTTAATAAAATCATCATAAAGCGAGACCGAATTTCCCTAGAAAGCCTAGGGAGTGGAGTATATTACCTAACGGCTGTGCAGAGTATAGATTTATCGATATATTTCGTTACGAATCAGATTTCAAATCTTACTAAATAATATTTAGCACGACCTAGCTCTGTCATTCGCGCCACTTATTAATTATATATTTTTCTCACTCTATCTAATATCCCTACCTTGTTGACTCTTCCACTTCCACTACTTGCGAGCAATTAATCATTCGAGCAATTACTCATTTTAGCAATTACTCTTTCGAGCAATTGTTCATACGAGCAATTGTTCGTTCGAGCAATTGTTTTTCGAGTAATATTTTTGAACAATTGTCTTTACCGGCTACCGTAGAAAACACAGGTCAAACTAATTAGGGTTAAAATTAGTTCTGATTTATGGACAGCAGAGAGTGTGATTTAATGCTAAAATAGGTTTTTAACGCTTTCCGAGAACTTTGAGATTTATGATTTACTTTCGTGAGTGAAAATATTATTATTACGTGCACAAATAACGACCAATTGAACCATTATTTTTGGTTTGATTTCGATAAAAAGCATAATCAGATCCATATTTATATATGACCCTGATAACAAGTAACATGAAGCAGTATTTTCCCAAAAATAGTTACAACTTTGTCCCAATAATGTAACAAGATAAACCCAATATTGTGACCGGTATATTCCACCCCGGTATATTCCTCTCAGATAAATTCCACCCCGGTGTTTTCCACCCCGGTGTATTCCACCCTAGGTATATTCCACCTCGGTAAATTCCACCCCATTTTACGAATTAGGTTTGTTAGTTATTGATATCAACCATTCATTAATATTTTATATAATACTAGGTAACTTTCATTTTCATTGTAGTTAATTAAACCTTTATAGTGTTCAGAAGCTGTATATTTTTCACTACATAGTACACATGTGATAAAACAGAAGAAAGATAGGTTATATGAACGCTCTTTTTCAGTTTCAGTATTTTGAATTTTAATTGCAAGCTGATTTTCTTCATTATAGCCAACTCAACAGCGATAATTACTGTAAGATGATGTCAAATAATACTAATCGTTATAATTATTTTACTTTAAATTCGGTATTTTGATTTCGAGTAAAATTGGTGTAAAATGATTTTTGACCGAAATCTATTTTTCTATACACTTTATATGATTTTTTTGGACTAGGTTTTTGATGGTGATGAGGGAGACTAATGCTAAGGGTGCGAAATGTTTTTACCCTACTTTACATGGGGAGATTTTGACCACGGAAGTTTTGGTTCTATAATCCAAATAACAAATTATGAGCAAAAAGCAAAAACATTGAATTGGTTGTCTCTGCTAGTCAACACCCGCCACGATTCTCACAGCCATTGTTGTGAGAGCATATACTGTAGTTTCATGTTAAAAAGGAATTGCGTCGAAATAAATTACCAAACTAGGAATATTTGAAATTTTGTCTATTAGGAAAAAGTTTCAAAATTAACTTCAGCTTCCTCTATATATTGTGCAATTGACTTAGGATACAGTCTGAGTTATTTTTCCATTGTTACGCGGTATTTATCGAATGGCTATCTAAATATAAAATCTTTGAATTTTTATTGTTACTCTAATGATCATTGTCACATAGGGTAGTTTGATCGTTTCGATTTCGAATTCATCTGGCTAAAATCATTAAAATTATTTATTTTTGATATTTTATATAATTTTGTGAAATAAACGATTTTAAATCTAATGAATGACGAAACTAAAGTGATGACGAAATGAGTAAACTAAATCTAATGAATTATGAAACTAAAGTGATAATGAAATGAGTAAACTAAATCTAATAAATTACGAAACTAAAGTGATGATGCAATTAGTAATCTTAATCTAATAAATCACGAAACTAAAGTGACGAGGAAATGAGGAAACTAAATCTAATAAATTAGGAAACTAAAGTGATGATAAAATTAGTAATCTAAATCTAATAAATTACGAAACTAAAGTGATGATGAAATGAGTAAACTAAATCTAATTAATTACGAAACGAAAGGGATGATGAAATGAGTAAACTAAATCGAATAAATCACAACACTAAAGTGATTAGGAAAGAGTAGATGAAATCGAATAAATTACGAAAATAAAGTGATGAGAAGAGAGCAGATTAAATCGAATAAATTTAAGGGGGTCAACCCACATTTGAAAAAATAACTTTTTATTTTTGAACTGATCGTTCTGAAATTTGTAAAGCATATGTCGTGAAAAAAAAAACGCATTTTATTCATTGACTTTTTTGATTCTGGCTTTAGTTTTCGAAAAAAATGGAGTATTTCAAATTCATTTTTTTTACGAATTTCAAAAAACGAGAAGTGTAGGACTGTGTATACTAGAATGGAAACGAAAACAGTTTTGGGAAAAAACGTTAAGAGAGCTTTTTCCATTTCCTTCCTGTTTTTTTTTATTGTCATTTTTTGATGACTAACTAAAATTAAAAAAAAAAATCGATTTAGAACTGCGATAAAAAGAGAACGAGGAAGAAATTTGAAAAATCCCTTTTTTTTTGTTAGGAATGCATGTGCTTCTTATGCAAAGTTACATAAACTGTAAAAATTTAAGAACGATCGGTTCAAAAATAAAAAAGTTTTTTTCAAAAGTGAGATTGCCCTTTTTTGACATTTTAATCTTTATGGCATTTATGTAATTTATGCTGGTATTATAGGTAATTCACAAGTGAAATAATAAAACTTAGCCTTTTTATCCCATATAGATCTCAGAGTAACATGAAAACAGCATTCAAAATTCATTCATAATGACATTTATTCTAGTTTAGCTTTATTTTTCTGAAAAAAAAAATATAATTTTTTTTTACAAATTTCAAAAGACGAGAAGTTTTTGAGTGTATATGCTAGAATAAAAACGAAGAAATTTCTGGATTCCTTGGAACATTTTGAACTAATCTAAAGAGGGGTTTATCAAATTTCCATCTGGCATTTTTTAATGACTAACTAAAATTCTCAAAAAAATCGGAAGTTTTCAATTTTGAATTGCGATGAAAAGAAAACGAGAAAGAAATTTGAGAAAAAACCAATCCATATTTGTTCGAAAAGTTCCAAGGATTCTAAAACTGTTTTCGTTTTCAATCTAACATATACACTAATACACTTCTCGTATCTTGAAATTTGTAAAAAAGATTAGATTGTATTTTTCAACTAAAAAAGACGAGAAAACGATGATTTTACACGCTACAGGAAAACCAAAGACAGTTTTAGAATCCTTGGAGCATTCATAACAAATATTCAAATTCTTTTTTCGAAATTTCTCTCTCGTTCTCTTTTTATCGAAGTTCAAAATCGATTATTTTTTTCCGAAAATTCCTGTTTGTCATCAAAAATGCTTATAGAAGAAAAAAACAGATGGAGATTTGAAAAACCCCTCAATAGGTTTATTCGAAATGTTTCAAAAATTCTAAAACTGTCTTTAATTTATTCTAGCATATACACTCATACACCTCTCGTCTTTTGAACTTTGTAAAAATAAATTGAAAAAACTACATTTTTCTTCAAACTAACGCCAAAATCGAAAAGGTTACACGAATAAAATGCGTTTCTTTTACAAAGTTATATATACTGTAGGATTTTTGAACTATCAGTGCAAAAATGAAATAGTTAAAAATCATAAATTTTGACCGTCACCTGATCCCCCCTTTTCGACCCTCCTGGGGGGTGATTCAAATGATCGTACCCTCACAAAAATTTGGGATATGAAAACCCACTACCTAAATTTAGACTCTCTTTCAGAAATGAAACGAAATTTGAAATTACGATTTTTTCTTCAGTCAAATGTTAAATTTTTATAATGTAAAAGAAAGGGAAAATAAACAGCAATACATAATTTGAAAACTTATAATATTGAGTAAAATAATAGTAATTAAAGAAACTCAGCTGTAGGAAAATACAACTGAATAAATCAGTTCAGCTATCAATCCTGGTGATTTTTATGTACACCCAATAATAACTTTTTCCTTATTTCATAAATTGAATAGCATCAATTTGAACAAATTCGTTTAAATTCACCATCTAAATAATTATCCCATTTCTTTAGTTTTTTAATTGCACAACAATATCAGTGGGGCTGTCACTAAAGGAGAACTTCTTCGAAGATCTTTTTTTCAGTTGACCTCTTGTGTTCTTGATGCATTTTGGAAGATTTTCGGTTTCCCAGTCTGAATCACTATCAACGACTTCTTCAATGGTCACAGATGAATCTTTATAATCATTGGTTGTGGGCTGTGAGATATAGCTGTGAGATGGGGATTTGATCACATGCACGAATAGGTGAAAGGAAGTCTCTTGCGTCCTTAGAATTTTTATGGATACGTTTTCTGAATCAATATTTTCAATAATAAAGTTCAGAAGATTCTTGTTGATTATCATTTTGCACTGGTGGAACGGCAGAGCACCAGCGGAACTAATGCTCTGCCGTCGTCTTCTGGAATCATATCATTCTCCATACTGGTATAAATGGATCGCTTTCTTACACAAAAAAAAAAAAATAATTTGTTAATTAAAATAAGAGTAATGGGTTTAATAATTCGAATTTATTAATATGTATCTCAAATAATTTGAATTAATATTAAATATTACAACGGTCTTTGTGTGGAGAATCTACTGGTTTCTTTTGGTGCAATTGTACCGTTTCTCTCACATTTTCGATAGATTGCGATGGCAAAGTCTCTTCTTTAGCCACTAGTATCTTAGGAGTTTGATTGCAATGATTATGGTCAGTGGTGTTTGGTCCTGCTTCACCAACTGGAATGACTGGAATCGAACTTATAAAGATTGTAAATAAAAATGAAGAAATAAAATAAACCATGAATAGTCTACAATCGTAAAAAAAGTTCCTGTCTTAGTGCAATATCTATAATTGACCAGAGATGATTCTGAAGCAGCTTCCCAGTGAGTTGTACTAAGCACTTTTCCACAATGACTCGACGATAACTTCTTTCATACTCGATATACCATTGAATGTGATTAACATTATTTTCACTGTCCTCCTTTCCGATGATGCACCGACAATTAGACCCAGTACTTATTGGGACCCGACAATTGAGCTCGCCGACAATTGGGCGCAAGACAATTGGGCCCCGGACAATTAGGCCCAAAGACAATTGGGCCCAAAACAATTAAGCCCAGAAAAAATGGGCAGAAAATATAGTAAAGAAGTGTTACTTTTTTATCACTAGGGAAGTGACAATATTATCTTCGAAATATGCTTTATATATTCAAAAAATTCTCATTTGCTTTATTACAATTTGTATTTTTCAATAATTTCGGCATGTCTAAAATAGCTGCATTCTTATTTGCTTATGTTTCTTCATATAAAATAGCTACATTCTTATTTTCTATTGGTTACATCCTTACTCATTCTTTAATGGGTGGAATATACCTAGAACCACCCAATATTATTACAACATTGTCCTAATATTGTTACAGCATTGTTTAAATATTGTGAGAGCATTATTCAAATATTATTACAACATGATCAACTAAAATTAAACATTATCTCAATATTATTACAACACTATCCCAATATTTTTATAACATTCTCCCAACATTATTACACTATTGCCAGATTATTTACCCAATATAACCCTGTATTGTATCAACATTTAGATATTACTGCCGTCAGAAAAATTGCTACATGGTGCGTTCAATCTCTAGATCCGCAAGCGTTTAGTTATTCTATCTGTTGTCATTAAGATACGCTCTCAACTGCAAATATTTGGTAGAAATTTACCCATTTCGAAAAAAAATGAATGAATTTATTTAGTGCAACGGCGGGAAATTTGGATAGCATTTATGCTAAAACTTTTCGTAGCCAGTTGATTTTTTTATTTTAATATAATGGTAAAGAAAAATAATTCCAATTGGTAGATATGATAAGAGGGATATAACAAGTAATTTATCAACTAAATTTAGAGAGTTACATATTCAACAGAGAAATATCGGACATCTGTTCGTACCAACTAAGAGAAGAAAAAAAATTGAAACTTCTGACTTTATGGTTTCTCACGTACACGTTCGTAAATTTTGATATTTTGTATACTTCAGTTCAAAATCGCATAATGGAATGTAAAAGAATTTAGAAATTTACTATACATTTATTCAAACATAAAATGTTTCAATATTGAATTGATGTTCAAAACCAAAATTCTAATCTCGAATGTGTTTCCTTTCTCTTATTTTTTAATAGAAAAAGCATAAAAGTTCAACAGTGATTGAGTAATTTAGTATGCTTGTAACAATGTTTCCCTGGGCAATGTTATGTAATGTTACTAATAACTTTCTAAAGTTTATGAAATATGTACGTATAAATGTTTAAAAGTTGTAAATAATAATATTTTTATTGTTTAAAACACTACAGAAGCAATATGGATCCATTCGTAGGAAGAAAGTTATGATGGAACAGTAGAATATGAAGAGAGGACACAATTTTATTCACCATAAAAATCTCTTTTGGCTGCTAATGTTTATTCAACTTCTGAAGCTCATCAAATTCTTTGGAATTCTAATCAATATTCTTCATATGATATATGTACATATAAGGTATTACTGATAAAACATCTGAACAAATTACATATTACAATCTCCTTCCATGTTAATGCAGACTACCTGGCAAACAAGATAGTAATACGTTCCTTATATAGGTAATACCCAGGCATATAATTATCGTATATGGCATGCCATAGACAAACTTTATTAGGGCATAAAAAGAAACTGCAACATTGTGAACAGTATTGAGATTTTCTGGAATATAAAAAACAGGCCTCACTAAGCTATTCAGTTATTGAATGTTGGAATATATTTGAAACTATCATTGAAATTGATAGAAATAAATAGAATTCTGATTTGCAAATCTCGTAAATAATGAATACAATAGACACTAAGGTTCAGTAAATTAAAGTGCCTTTTGCTAGTGTAACCAATGTAGAGATGTCAGCTGATTCTTTTTAATTCAGGTAACTTTACCGGTTGTTCTTGATGGACTGGGTTGAAAGAAAGCTGGAGACATTGTCTCACAGGCTTTCGTGTCTTCAATGTATTCTGTGAGTGATTTGGTTAAAGCTTTTCTTTCTTTAATTGATGCAATCGATACCGTAGAGCTAACGTATTCAGTTAGGACATGAAACGATGTTTGCAGGCTGGACTCCTGGTACAAAACCATGGGTTCAGTCAAAAAGAATGGGTTACATCATGGTCCATTCATTAATGGAGGGTCTGTTGTCTTGAGCTGATCAAGTATCAAGAGCACAACTATTATTGCCATCTTTTAAAGGAAACTGGAGTCTGGCCGAATTCAGTTCCCTTGCCGTCATAGGGTTCACACTACACACATAATCCAGAGGTTCTAAGAAAATTCCACTGACGAAAGTTCCACTGCGGAAGATTCCACTGGAAAAAATTCCACTTGGGAAAATTCCACTATCGAATATTCCACTTAAAAGAATTTAACTGCAGAAAGTTCCACTGGGAATGTTCCACTGGGAAAATCCCACTAAGGAAAATTCCTCTGAATATAAATAAATTTATAAATAGAACTGCATATTTTCTAAAACAATACTTTTGAAATCATTATCTTCATATCATATAAGCTTTTGTGATATTCATTTCACTGTTCCTTTTTAAGTGGTTTAATAAAATAAAAGTGAATCTCTTTATATAAAACTTCTTAATGTATATTTTCTTTGTACATTACTAAGCTTCTCCTACTTGAGATTTAGATAATTCTACTTAAAACAATTAACAAAATTTTATTTAGCCTCTTGTTCCACAAATCTGATTACATTGAACAGAGATAAATAATTATTTTAATGAAGTAAATGTTTCCTATCTATCAACTTACAAGAACAGCATCACCTGCTTAGCTAAAATAATATATCAAAATATATTATGGACTGCCCTTTGGATGGAACAGTATCGTTTTAGAAAATAATGAATACTGCATATTATTTTTCCAAAGAAATCATAGGAAAAAGTTCCTGGTTGAGTATTAAATATTGAATTTCGTCCAGTGGAACTTTCTGTAGTGGACTTTTCCTCAGTGGAATCTTCCGCGCACCAATTCAGAGGTCCTGCGGGTAGCCATTGTTCTCAGAAAGGGTTCCAGAGTTTGTGAACCTTATTCTTGAAACAGATGTAGTGGAATGAATATCAGAGGATTGTAGACCTCTCTTGTAGATACAGTTCTGCATGGGAGCCACCCAAGACATGCCGCAATGAATTATGTTGTAAGTCAGTGCTTGAGCCTTCTGACCTTGCCAGGGGTTACGGTAAACGCCCCTATAGTATTATTGTGTTTTATTGCATGAATTGAAATAGTCTGATTTGGGATTTCACGTTAGTCGACACATTTGCCGAGACACACTTCAATGATTCCATTGCTGAGGCCAGATCATCTGCCAGGGTGATGGCAGCCTGATCCACTCTGCCCTTGGTGACGCCTACATATTTGAGCCAATTGCTATAGAGACTACAGGAGCGTAGAGCAATACTACCTCCTCAATCATGAAATCCCTAAGTAGACGCCTTCTGAAATAACGAATGATATAAGGGAATTTTCCCGGTTCTAACAGCGAATAGCTCTTGCAATCCAGAGAGGGAATCTCCTCAGCATCCTCTCTTCCGCGAAGGAGTGGTTTTAGAGGGTCGGGTCCACTTCTTCAGGGAGCTCAACCTCTCACTCGTAATTTTTGAAGGAAATTCCTGTTATGAAAATATTGAATCCTTCTTGTTTGTAATGGAAAAATATTGTCTTTAGAAAAAACTAAACAGTAATTAAGAGAAAAAATTAAAAAATCGAAACCTGATTTTCTAATTTTTTGATAATTATAACATGACTGCTGAAGCCAATTTTCGCTTGTTTCTAAAACAGTTTGGAATCAAACACACCTTTAATAAATGAATGCAATAAGAAGGCAGATATTTTCACTCTGAAATTGTATTTATGATCTCAATTTACGATAGAGTATAATAGGGAATTCATAAAGTGTCTACAAAGACTAATTTGAACCATGTGATTGTCCTACAAATGGAAGCTGTGAGAGCTATTTTGGACCTTCTATGGCGATCATACTTTTAAGTACTTTATTTCTGATAATTTTCTAAAGTTTGAAGGCATATTTATAAGCTAATATTGAGTTTGTATACTTTAAAGGCCATAAAGTTTAACAAAAACAAACAGATGAAGTTGAATCTATGGACACATGGAGAGGTACCTGACCGACAATCAATCTCGTTTATGATAGTGTATGGGAGTTAAATCCTGAATCAAATGAAGACTTGTGAGTGAACTTTGATCATCTAATGCCTAATTGGTGATTTCTGGAAGATTTATCGTCTTAACAAAAGTTCTATGGTTGAATTTATCGGTGTGCCGAAGTTCCACTCGGAAAATTTCATTGAAGAAAACTCCACTAAACAAAATCATATATTAAATTGTATTTATATTATAAATTGTAATTATATTATAAATTGTAATTATATTATAAATTGTAATTATATTATAAATTGTAATTATATTATAAATTGTAATTATATTATAAATTGAAATTATATTATAAATTGTAATTATATTATAAATTGCAATTATATTATTAATTGTAATCGTATTATAATTATTGTAATTTGTATTTATTTGTAGTTGTATTTAGTTATTCATTATATTATTTATAAAAAGTTGTATTTATTATTAATAAAAAATCAATGGTGTTCCGTCCAAATGACCACATGAGGGTCACAAATATATATTGATAAACTATTTTACCTGAATAGGTAACAGATACTGTTCATGTAACTCAATAGCTTGGGAACGTTAACTTCATTAAAATAAATATCTAGATCTGTTCAAAGTTAATCTAGCAGAGTGGAGGATAGTGTCATGTGATAATGTTTTAGTTTTTTCTTATTAACCAATAAGTATATTCGAATTTGAATTATATTTGCGTTAAGCAACGTCTAATGTTACATTATCTTATCTGTGTTTTTATTGCCAAATATATCTCGGCCAAATGTCTCTCAGCCAAATGTTCGTGCAGCCAAATGTTTGTTTGACCTATGTCACTTTGGCCAAAAGTCCAGTCAGTGCATTGTCCAGTCTGCCAAATAACCAATTGTCCCTTTGACCAATTGCCCGTTTGCTAAAATGTCCGTTAGGCTAAATGTCATTCGGAGAAGGGTCATTCGGCTAAGTTTTCGTGTATGTATATATATATATATATAAATTGTATCACCATCTCAGATCCAGCATGTACAAGTTTACATCATCATAATCAATCAACAGACCTCTAATTCATCTGACAGATAATATTCATTGGTCTCATTGGTTCTCACGATCAAAATATCCGAATATTAGATATACTTAAAAAACGTATTGTATTTTATGAATCTTTGCTGTTTTTTACAACTATTTTCGACTCTAATTTCTCCTCACTAAGTGTCTTTAAGTGAAAATACGTACATTTTGAGTACCTGTAATGCAAGTTGTTATTCAAGCTTGTCCATAACGGTAAGTATTTCTTTGAATATTGCATGGTGAATAAAATGTTCCTACAGATTGGAGAAAATCACCTAACTCAGCGTCTTTTAAATGAGTTAATTGGAAGTGAATAGATCGTTTTTTCAAGAAAAAAGTTAATTTTTAATTTTTTCTCATTAAATTAGAATGATATCAATGAATATGGAAATAATGTTATAACTTGTAGTGTCGAAAAGAAAATTTAATATCATGCAATTTATAAAAATATGTATTTTAATATCCTGCTGTATATGAAAGAAAAACGTATAATATCAAGCAATATCTAGAAGAGGAGATTATAATATTCAGAAATGAAGTATTAAGAACCTAAATATCTGGCAATAAATAGTAAACTTAATAACCTAAAATATAGTGAAATGTATAAAAAGTACCTTTAAAATTTATCTATGTATGCTATGTAATTTTTAGGATTACATAGCAAATTTACAATATGATAAATTTACAAATTTATCATCTTATACTACTCATCATTCATTATTTTAATTGCTAAAATTCCCGATTTATTTGCAATACAAGATAATAATTTTACTGATTGGAATATTGGAAAAAAGCCCAAAGAATATTTATGTTGGACAATAACTATCGAATACAAGCAAATACTAATCATAAATAATAACAAAAGTATATGGCACAAACTTTCTAACATTCAGCAAATCAACAAGGAATGTGAAGATATATTAGTCACAAGATCGGAAATTTTTTGGTTGTTGCATGTATATTGTACAAGGGTTGCAAATTATTTATAATAGTATAACCAACTGATCTAGGTATATGAAATTAAATTGCGATATATATTTCATGACTAATTACCAACCACACAATACATATATTCGAAATTTCTAAGCGGGCTTAACAGCTTTCCAGTTGATGTTCCTAATGAAAGATATCGGACTACGCCAACTCCATTTCTACAGTTAACATTGATATAATTTTAAAGAGCAATCTTAATCTCTAATGTAACCAGGTGCGGCACACCTACTTATTGTTCTCTTATTCCACCTTGATTCCAAGAAATTCATTCGAAATAAAGACGGTTAGAAATAAATAATATTATCATTATGGTAATACTGTCATTGACAAATGTTTTTCAGTAAAAGAAAATATTATAATGTTAGTTATGGACTATAGAGATTGTAGGGGTATCACTGCACACAATCCCGCAAACTTTGTATATACTCGAAAACTAAAGGTTCCAGAGAAACTCTTTTTCTCGTGATGAAATGGTCATGAATGAGGATGGTTCTCAACCAGTTTCGAAATAATAGCTAAATGAATAAAATATTTATTTACAATTTTTTGTGCGCAACTTTTAGTGAGTGCATCGGGGTATCACTGCGCACATGAAGGGGTATTACTGTGCATTACATAAATACAGCACTTTTCTCTCCCACCTAAATACCTCCTGTCCCCACTTTAATAACCTTCTTCCTCCCTATCTAAACCCCCTTCTTTCTCCATCTAAATCCCCCTTCCTACCATTTTAATCACACTCTCTCCTCATCGAAATCTCCCTCTCTTCCCGTCTAAATCCCTCTGTTTCCCATCTATTTCCCTCTCTCCCCAATCTATTTCCCCCTCTCCCGCATCTAAATCCTCTTACCCCTCAACTAAACGTCTGTGTTTCCCTCTCTACATGCCCTCTCCCCAATCTACTTGTCCCTTGCTTTTTAAAAACATATTTAAAGAATCTGCAACAAATTTAACACTCAAATTGTACGCAACTAGTTAACTACTTATATCAAGAAGTATAATTCGATCGTAGGTTTATTGTTAATCGGTATTTAATTCAAACATCTCTCGCCTCCCCCCCCCCCCCCAAATACCCAATTTCCCCATTTCAATACCCCCATATCAAGTTGCACAGCTACTACGATCGTAGGTTTATAGTTGATCACATTTATAATTAATTAACCTTTATTAAGAGGTAAAAAACTCATATTTTTTATTCTTATTCACATACAAATATGGTTATTAATGATGCACATTGATACCCCTCTGGCCTCTACCTCTAAATTATCTGGGATATCACTGCGCACGGTTTTGGCAGGAGAACTGTTGAATCTGAGAAGTTGAAAATATGACATAAAGTAACTTTTATTGTTTGTGCTAACATGTTAAAACAATATGAATCTTTAAATCTTGCTAAAAGAGTTATGTGAGAGCTTGCAGGATTTAAAAATCACCAGCGCAAACTTTTTTTCAGATCATTCTGAGAGCACTACATATATCGCGACTCAGCTCTAGAAATGCTAATAGCATAATAGTGCTTTATGATGTTTATGGGAAAGAAGAAGATGCTTTGAATGATGGTGCAATCAGATTTAGGCTAAAACAAGTGGTTTTAAAATACATAGTAAATGGTACGAGTGATACCCCATGAAAAGGGTATGAGCAGTGATACCCCGTTTGATAACTCAAACTCTCACTCCTTGTTCCGAACGGAATATTCTCTTTTGTACGTATGTTATTCCCTTGCGGTTCGATGGAGAAGATCGTCTTGATTTTAATATTTATTCATGTATAAAAAAGTGAAAATCACGATTCAATGAATGATTACAGTTTTTTTAATTGAATCTGAATTGATCTGAGATGTTAAACAATTCACGGCCTTATTGTATTTGAACTTTTAGAATCTATTAGGAGTTGAATACACTGTTTGCAAATTAATTAGTTCCACTGGGAACTGTTTTCTCTTAATAGACGAATATACTAGAAGTATTTTTAATTATCACATTTAATGAATTTAATAGAGAAATAGGAATAAATACAAAAAATCATATTCTTGGTTCCAGAAATCGGCACTGAGAAAAACTATGTGTCTTCTTCCATTAATGACTTCGTATGAAAATAGAAATAGATGAAATTTTTCTGATTTCTTCTTTAAATTTTGAATAAATCAACTTTCAAATAATATTGGATTCATCTCTATGATAATATACCAAATTCATTAAATTCACTCTTTCACTACTTCGAGTCATCACACCAATATTATTATAACATTCTCTTATCAAATGATGTTTATTGCTTCTGTAATGTCCTCACATGACCTCAAACCTATGAATATTCGAGTCTCAATTAAACAGTCGACTGATGATGTAATAACTTGGAGACTACCTAATATTGGCACGTTTTATTTATTGACCAAAATATCTGTACCTCCTAAATGGGATAATAACATTGTGGTTACAAGATATCAGGAAACAACAACAAACAATTTCCAATGGGAATAAAGTGGTGGGATTGTATGTAGATAAATATGGGACGAGTTTTCTCCAATAGTTTTACATGATGAGATTGTGTTACATATTTAAAGTTGGATTTTTTAAATTTATTAGTGATTCATTCCTCTGATTATTCTCTATTCATTTTCAGATTATTATCTTTTTCCACTACATCCCTAAATTAAAACGTTCTTTTCCCACCAATTCCTTGATATTGATCTTTTTCCCCCTCGATATCCCTGATTATAACCTTCTCTCCCTCCATTTCTTCTCATGAGATGAGGTAATATAACTCTTCAGAGCGCATTTCACCAATAGGAAATTCACTCGAGTTTTTGAAGAAATGAATAATCTCTTCTCGATAATTAAATAAATATTTCTACCTTTATTTGCAAAAAAAAAGTCTGCTATCTACATAACCAGCTAAGCAATTTCAACGGGAATGATTAATTTCCGTTAGAATCTATTGCATGTATTAATTGATATGATAAAATGATAAATTCCACAATATTTGTTCCCAAAATACTCTTTTTCAAATTGTCAATAAATTTTATAAATAAAGATGAGCTGTTGAAAAGTTATTATCTGGTACTAAATAATAGATTTTCTAACAATAAATGCATAGAAATTTTCAAACTAATGATTATTCCACAGTTTTTTTTAATCTTTTTTAATGATTTTCACTACTTTTTATACATAAATTATTGGATGTACAATGTACATTATTCTTTATTTAATACATTTCCAGTAGCTCCATTCTTTTCGTGGTGTATTTATCAAGATGTCTGAAATGTAAAGTGGCTTTGTTGTCCAAAATAGCCCTGAGAAACATACACATTTCTCGGTCATTTATTTATTCTTAGAACTTGTTGAGATTGGCTTAGTTCGGTTGACAGGTGTGAAATCACCAATCGTTAAACTCCAGACTTTGGAAACTACGTGATTAAGTTTTACTGAAGACATATAAGCCTATTTTGCGATATAAAATACATAAAATACTATTGTAGTTCACTCTAAAATTAGAGAGTTAAGCAGAAAGAATTTAGTAAGTTATTCAGTTTGTGTTTCGTCCATTTATATAACAATAAAATATAAACTTTTAGTCCACATAATGGACTCTAGAAAACAAACAAAATGTAATTATCATGATTAATTAGAATAAAATATAACGCACTCTGATATATATTTAAGTGGAAAACTCTCATTTCTATATGGTTCACAATTATCTTCTCCCTTGATAATACTGGAAAATATTCAAGATATACTCTTATTGATTATATTACTATCATTTCCACGTATTCTTTGCCATTGGATTTAATTTAACAGTGAGACTGTTGTGGTGGGATCATAGAAAATTAAATAGATCTTAATCCTCGGTAGCGTACTATAATAAGTGGGCTACCTGAGCCCACTTATACCTAATAAAACCCATATACTTTCTATCTCTATGACAGAAAATACCTGAAAAGATCGTAGGAATAAAATCGACTTATCAAAACAAGAAATCCAAAGTTAACTTGAAAATATTTTCTTAAATCAACTTTCTGTGAAATGAAATTATAAGGTAGTTTTTAACTAAAATTTAAGAGTGATTTCTTTATTGAAACCATTTTTTAAGTGTGATTTTTTCGTATTTTAGTATATTTGCAAATGAGAAGGAATTTAAAAAAATCAAGATTTATACATGTGTGATTTTCGTATTGGAAACTTATTAATATCCATAAACAATCACTGTCGCCTGAGGGATCGGAGAATTTTTCGGAGGCAATTTAACGAATGTTAAATTGAACGAATGAAAAATTGAACGAATGGAAAATTGGATGAATGTAAAATTGAACGAATGGAAAATTGAACGAATGAAAAATTGAACGAATGGAAATTGGATGAATGTAAAATTGAACGAATGGAAAATTGAACGAATGGAAAACAGATTAAATGGAAGATTGAACGAATAGAAAATAGAACGAATGGAAAATAGAACGAATAGAAAATTGAATCAATGGAAAATTGAACAAATGGAAAAGAGAACGAATGGAAAATTGAATCAATGGAAATTTGAACAAATGTAAAATTGATGGAATGGAAAATTGTTCGAATTAAAAATTGAACAAATGGAAAATAGATAGAATGGAAAATTGTTCAAATTGAAAATTATCCGAATGGAAAATTGTTCGAATTAAAAATTGATAGAATGGAAAATTGTTCGAATGAAATATTGATGAAATGGAAAGAATTTCAAACGGAAAATTGATCAAATGGAAAATTGATTGAATTGAAAACTGGTCGAATATAAAACTGATTGAATGGGAAATTGTCCGAATGAAAAATTGATCAAATGGAAAATTGTTCGAATTGAAACTTGATCGAATGGAGAATTGA
This sequence comes from Caprella mutica, assembly GCA_947561585.1. Classification (NCBI taxonomy): domain Eukaryota; kingdom Metazoa; phylum Arthropoda; class Malacostraca; order Amphipoda; family Caprellidae; genus Caprella; species Caprella mutica. The sequence goes on along the minus strand of CANNZV010001126.1, from coordinate 107,041 downwards.
GCAAATGGAAAAATGATATAGCTATTGGATAAATTAGTATATAAAGGACACACACATTTTATGTTTTTATTCAGTGGAACAAATTCATTAAATGGTAAACGTAAAAAGCTAGGATAGCGTTCTACTTGTAGGTTAGGTCATAATTATATATTTAATGCTTTGTATTGTAAATAAGTATGGTACTTCTGTGTTCAAACACACTGAGATTAACCACCTTTATATAACAAACTCTTTAAAATCCTTAACAACTATCAATAACTTTGATTCGGAACCATACGATCACATTTTGTCCTTATTCCTTACTTTTATCTAATAACACTTATTAGTGAGATGAATTTTCAGTAACAAATTATGATAACGTATTAAAGCAATAAGGGATATTAATGACAAATTCAGCATACGACTGTCTATTGTTGAGTAAACTATCAACATTGATAATATTGACTGAGAGCTATACATTTCACGAACTTAATACTTGTATATTTCATCACTCTTTGTAATTTATTCACTTTAGAGCTGGATTCTTGACTTAGAATTAAGGTTTATGATTGTTTCGCTAAAAGACTTTTTTTATTTATATAAATTCATTTTCGAACTTATCCTACTATTGCAATTTACAATTAGTAGATTAATAACAATTTCATTCTAGTTTCCATCTCCATCTTAAATAGGCAATTAACTGAAAGAAAGTAATTCGAAAACGTGACTATAAATAGTAAAATTGAATTAAATTAATTCATAATTATATGAAAATTAATCTATTGAAGTTTCTAGTTTATGCTATGACAAATAAGGCTCACAACTTAGTGACAATAAGTTATGTATAACAAAGGCAATGTATGTTATTTTTTAAGAAATGTTTTTCCATTCGATTTATTTTCAATTCGACCAATTTTCCAATCAACCCATTTTCTATTCGATCAATTTTCCATTCGGCATAATTCTCCATTTGATAAATTCTCCATTCAATCAATTTTCTATTTGATTAATAATCCATTCGATAAATTCTCCATTCGATCAATTGCTTCCGATAAACTCTCTTAGACCTGTCTTTTTCTTCAACAATTAGTTTTTGATATTTTGATTCTTTTACAAATTGTGTTACATAAAATATGTTTTAGTCCTATTTATTGTGTAGTAAAATATGATTTTTATTATGAATATTGAAATCTGAATCTCAGAAATTGAAATATATAAAATGTTCATTATATATTTTTATTCATCAATTAGTTAAGATTTTCAAAAAAGGATATCAATATTGCAATTGAATTTCTATCCTTAATGAGTATAACGTGTGTTTTTTAAGGACATCATTTTTAAATTACTTTATATCTTTCATGTCATTCCTTCAATTTGATCAGCCTTTCTTGAATTTGTTTTTACATACATACCAAATGTATTTAAGTATTTGATAGTTTAAATAATATTCACGTATAGTTTTAAATAAGCGTAAATCACGTAAGTTAGGGAGTTAATTACAATGTGGTGATCTACGTGGGCTAACGTAGAAATACATCTTGGTATCCGCTTAATACATATAAGTCCATATTTTTTCATGGATATTTAAATACGGCGAGCTGTGATCGGGTCATATTACACCCAATCGTAGCTCCACTTTCACAATTGGCAATATCTTATATACCTATGTATTTATTGTACCTTATATTCTTGAAATATGCTTGGAATTCGATTTGGAATTTGTTACATATTAAATTAGAGTATGTACTAATAAATTGTAAAAAATACAGTATGGTACGTTTATAATCAAGATTGTTTTATTAACGCATGGTCACACCTTTCCATTCCTTCTGAACGTTAGATTGACTAGGGTTTAAATGATATATATACACAATGAATAAAATGTTTAATAACAGCTAGTGGCTTATGTTCGAAAGTTCGTGGCATCAATTATTTTATTTTCAATCGTCTGATATTAGTTCAATATATGGATAACTAAAACAAATATAATTTTAAATACTTTTATTTTCATTTAAAGCATCCATAAAGTTGATATACATTGTAAGAATGGACAGTAAGCATTTTTATTATGGAAAATAAACGAAGGATAATGCAATGAAATCCTACAAAACAAACCAATAGAAGTTATCACAATATAACTATTTCTAATAGTTTCTCTATTGTTGTACTTTAATTAGAACCCATAGTAATACACCAATGATAACGTTTTAAGACAAAGTATTCATCCCAATGACATGAACAAACAAAGCCCAACATGCAATTTTAGAGCCAATTTTGGACATTCAATTAGCCTTTCGAAAACAAAGGAAACTATTTCCATTGGAATTTTTGTTATTGCTTGAACACTCTTTGTGTATCGAGCTTATAGTTACTTTTATATATTTTTTTATTTATCTCAGTGAGAAGAATATGGAGGGGTATTAGAAGATAATCCTTCCAATCATCTATGACTCATCATAACCTGCTCCTAACTATTTTAAAAAGTTATGTAGGTCCATAAAAGATTGAGAACTTTAATCTTATATTGCCTTCTATATTTTTAATTGCTTCATTGATATAGAATGTATAAATTCTTTCATCATAACATAATGTCAATCATAACGTATTTATTGAATGAAATTAGTATGCAATTATTATATGATCTATTTGATCATACAATAATTTCCATCTAAATTAATATTACTTATTTTTCTTCTTCGATAAATTTATTTATGTTAATTGAATTATGAGAATCAATTCAAACTCATTCTTCATACACCAAACTAATAGAATAACATTAAACAGGATAATGAAGCCATAATAAATTGACAATCATATTCATTAGTGTATATTGTGATATAAATAATATATAACAACAATTATCATTATATATAGCATTCTTCTTTTGAATTCGTACAATATTTTAATTTCTATACATCATTAACCTAAATTCAAATTTTACATACAACTCCTTTTACTTAGGCTATATTTAATATTTATTTGTATTTTATACAGAAAAGAATTTCCATCAATAATATATTTATTCTGTCAATGATTAGAAAATATTTCTTCGTTCCATTATTTAATTCCGAATCAATTGAATAATTGTTAATAGATTATTCCATTTTGAACATTTATGATCGACATATCGTCTAAAATTATCTATTACTGTAAATACTGATAATATATTAATCATATCGTGATATATCATAATATTTATTTCAAATTTGTGATGAAAAAGTATTGGTTTTGTGTCTAATCATTTAGCGTCGTAGATAGATGATCTTTGTATAATCAATTATAATCACCGAGCGCAATTTTCCAACTGGATAACAACTTCTGGCTATTCCAACTGGATAACAACTTCTGGCTAAAAATTCAGGGAATTAATTAAATTGCAAAATTGTACAAAATTATTAAAATATTACGATTACAATAAGCAATGAAGCATTTATATAAAATTATTGGCAATGCAACAAATTATGATCAATAATAAATCTCTTTCTTTGAATTATTTGAACGTGAAAGAATTGAATTTTAATTATATAAATGACTTCTATTTTCATTTTTTCTGAATACTTTCTATTTTGGAGCATTTTTTTGCTTCACAGCTTATTTTTCCCGAAATGCAATAAAGAGTTACTCCAAATAACATCAGACGTGCAGAAGGAAGCTTACTCAGCTCTTTAGTACATTTCTATTTCGTGCAAAGTAAGCAAACGAAGAAAATGCCATTTTTCTTCTTCTGAACATCAAAAATGAGGCAATGCTCAAGAAAATGGTTGTCCGAATCCATTTTTTCTGATTTGGATATCACATAGAATTCCAGGCTGTCAAAGTTATGATAACAAGACACGTATTCAATTATTTTAAACTTGTCATTTGAATGTGAAACTTTTAGTGAATTATCATTTTTTTTAGTTTGAAGAGAGAGGTTGATAATATGATCCATTTAACGACTGTCCGATCTTCTTTGTTTGTAATGGAGCGTAAACTTTTTGGTGACCAGAAATAAAAAAATGGAACTAAATCTCATTTCTGAAAATGCATGAGAGTTAGTTAGTGGGAAATGTTACACAACTTAGCTACTAATTATTCAGTATTCGTTTTGTATTCCAATTAAATTGCCTTAAACTTCTCAAAAAGTTAACTTTACTCTGAGAGTTAAGGTTGTACAATGGAAAATTGGGAGGTTCTTTTTTTATTTTATCAATGCCTCAACATTACTATTTTTGAATTAAAGTTTTCTTTTCAGTTTGAATCCCGTCAAAATATCTTTTATTTAATATATAAATAAAGAAAATTGAAGATACATTACAATACGCATTTCTTTATTCATAAGTGTAGAAAAATAGTATCAAGGTCCAATTTAAAGCTGGAATAAGTTTGGCAAATTTAATTTTTTTCACACTTTACCATTTGACCATCTTATAGTTTGTACCGAAATGAAGTCAATCTGCAGTTCTGTTTTCTCATCTCCTCACTAGAAACTTTCCGATCGCTGGGAATCAGTGAAAAGTAAGTTTGGGGGAATTTGCGGTGAATCGATACAAAGGATGAAGAGCTGAGGTAAAGTCAAGAGCTGAGGAAAAGCAAGGAGAGTGAAGATCGATACAAAGGATCGAAACATTTTTTTAACAATATTTAATACATCCCTGTTGATTTTTAAGTCCGATTTATATTTGATTTTTGGAAAAGAGTACCTAAACATGTATCGCCATATTGACGATGAATCATCGATAAATATTCGAAGAAGTGTCCGTTTTATCCAAGATTTTTCGTATAGAATAAGGTAGGATGATCATCGATTCTTCGAAGAAGCACATGCATAACCGACTGTAACCGTCCTTAAATCAACAATGATTCAAGTGCGATTTTAAGCCGTTTCATGAAAGATTCATTCGAAAACAATTCACATAATCACCTCAATATTACTGGCGATTCAAGCATGATTTTAAGCAGTTTTATACATTTTATAGGGTTAAATTAAATCAGAATTATCATTTGAAAGGTATTTACAGTTTATTTTTATTTTTTATTTTATATCATATAGGCATAGTACTCAGATGGCCCCAATACCTAACTACCTATATACAAATTATCAAAAGTAACCCCTATTGAAACGAAAGAAAATAAAAGAATATAATATATTTATTATATTCAGGTTTCGTATGTGATTGCTGTTGTCCGTTAATATATGTTTTCCTGTTTATAGTATATTCTAATAAGTATATCCTGCTGTTTTGCTATTTTATACCGAGACAATGTGGATATTAAACATAAGCGTGCAATTATCAATTGTTGAACATTTGTATAATAGAGTGTAGTTCGACCTAGCTTATGGCCGTCATAGTAGAAAAAGAAATAATTGTCATCTGTCCGTTATTCTATCTTAATACTTTACTTACTTTGGGTACTAAATTATTCTTCATTAGTGAATAATCAGGAGGAATCACCTGGATAAATAGCAATCCGTATTTCAAATATAGTAATTTCGCTTACATATTACATTAATTTTTTAGCATCTAACTTGTTTTTATGATCGAATTTCATTCATTATTCTTCTTCAGAAACTATTTTTCACATACTTTTGCACTTCCTATTGATTATCTCGTAATCTAAGCCACGTGTGACAAAATTTTGCACAGTTGCTAAAGATGAAGTAGATGATATAATAATCTGAAGTATGTTGGGTCAAATAGGCCTGTAATGACTCAAGAAAACTCATTAACAAATCAAATCACATAGTTACCGATGTCGTATATTCAGTACAATCAAATAATGCTACCAAAGTTAGATAGTAACCATATTTTCACTGTTAACTATTCCAAAAACAAAGAATCTCTTTGTATTTCGAGTAAAAATTTCAAAATACGTTTAGGAATAGGTCGACGAATTGGTAAGTGAATAATGTGAAATTAGATTTGATATTTTAACATAATTATGCACTATGCAATGATTTTCTTTTTCTAATGGTAAATCATCACAGTGACTCTTTTCTCTGAAAGTTCACCAACAAAACACCGATGGAAATTATGTAAAGCTTTAATCCGTATAACTATTCTCTATTCTTGAATGTGCACATCATTAATCAAATTCTTGTATTCATCTTGATTTTATTTCCTGCTTCATCTAGCATTAAAAAATACTTATCATGACTAATTGAACAATATATATATAATTTTGAAGTAAGTTGCAAGTAAATTTGATCTAATGCCTTTTCCACTCAATCTTTCCATATATTAACGACGGTAATGGACTCTAAAATTTCGATGCGAGACCCATAGGAGCCATTACCCTCATTTTAAAGCTGTATAAACTTCCTTACTAAAAATTCAAAATGTGGAAACTCTAAATTAAGATATTTTTTTTCTCAGTATTGTGGAAGGTTTCAATTGAAGATATGAAATCGTTAATCCTTCTAGAATATGAATCTGCTTCTATCTTACGGAATAAGACTATAATTATTTTGAATTTTAATAATCCTTTGCTCAGTACTACTCAGAATCACATATCTCTGAGGTTATAGGAAATTATTCTAATGATAAATTTTGTAGAATTTAAATTATCTGCTAATTCATTGGATCATAGTATTATGTCTCTGATCATTTCAAGCTTGTTTTATTTCAAGTACATTCAACAAATTAAGTAAAGTATTAATTAAACAAAATAATTATTAAATGAGTCGTGTCCTATATATTTTGACGAGCATTATGAATGTTTGATATGATGTAAGTTGCAGCTTTTCAAATTTATTATCCAGTTAATCATCAGTGATTGATCAATCATATGTTACGATTTTTTTCTCCAATATGATCAATTTATCAATTTTTAGCCCGTATTTCATCGACAAAATCTTGAACGAATATCAGACTGTTTCACTCGACGAGACTTTTTTTATCCGTCAAAAAATGATGTATTGACTTGACGGGCAATGTTTGAAGAACAAAATACTGACGTGTCTATAAGTGTAGAGACTGGTTTGACAGGAATTGTATTAAGATAATAATGATTAGCAGGATTGAAACGAAATAAGAAAAATAAAACGTCATCTGTAGATCAGTGGATGCTTCATTCATGTTGAACTGTAAGGTTGGACTATTCATTGTTCATTTAGTCTATTCGCAAATGTACAAAATGACTGGAGATAAATTCAGGTTCAATAAAAATTAAGGAGAAAAATCAAAGAAATGGGAAGGTTTTGGATCTGAGAGACACGAGAATTTGTTTAATGAAACTCGAGTAGTTTTGGAAAAAAATACCATGGAAATTCTGAAAATTAGAAAAAACAAAAATAATTTTTTTTTCAGATTCCAAAAGAGAATATTGAAATGGAAAATGTAAACTACATATAGTTCATTTTATGCATTAGATACAGGATATCATTTTAAATGTTAATATTTTTGTGATAAGGATTGCAATACGCAATTACCTAGGTTTTAATAATTTATTGTCCGATTATTCGATTGTTTAACTTACAAAGTGTTGAGTTATCTGGCAGTTCCATACTTTCGATAATGTAAAAAAAAAACAAATTATTTAATTATTTATTCATTCATCATTTCAGATCATATCTGCAGCTATAATGGATACGATTTGAAATAATCTTTATAGATAAATAATAATTTCTAGTAGGACAAGTGGAAATTCAATGGGATGAGATATTTTTTATACAATATATTTTCCAAATACTCGTCTGGATAGCGTGCATATTTAGTTTTGCATTCAGTCGAGTTTGCGATATCATAGTTACAGAATGTTTCCGTGAAGTACAACTGACGATGGCAACTGACAATTAAGCTATTGATGGAGCTCGTTTAATTATAGTACGATTAGATATTTATATTACATGATCGTAAGCGTTGAATCATTCAACAACTCGAAACTTTGGCTATCACATAACTTAAAATAGTTCTATTGAAAGTATTACTCATTGAAATGTTTAAAAATTTCTTCTTGTTTCTCTTCAAATAAAGTATCCTGTTATCCTTTGTGATATTAGAATTAACCTCATTACAACACCTCTTTAAGTTTATTTACCAAAGATCTAAAAGTCTTTGTACACCATAACAGTTGAGCAAAAGTGATTAAAGTTTAAAGGTGCCGAAATGAGCCATTATGGCAGATCTGGGGACTTAAACTCCCTTTATTTTACTCTTGATTCGCTCTCTCTATTGAACTGATTGTTCAGTAACGACTATGTAAATACAATTTGAAACATATAAAGAACACCGCAGAGGAATTTGTAGAGCTCGATGTCATATTTCAAATTGAAATTCACTTACAAATTTGGTATTATTCTTCGAGAAAGAAATTATAATAACTATTATACTTTCTCTTAATTCTAATATTTTTTAATATTTTATATCGTACATGATTGATAAATATAACAATTATATTGCTAAAATATACTTTTAAGAACCAAGAGAATATATCTACATAATATATCATTTCAATATAATGAATTCCATTAAATTTTGACATTGTAATATCTATCTAAATTTCTTCACAGGTTATAAATATATTTTTTAGAATTTATAAACTCTCTATGAACGAAGTTATGCCAACAGATTAAACATATATAATTCACTTAATTCCTCTTGGAATGGCGATCTCTATATCCAATTAAATCTCAGTTCAAGTTACAAGCAACAAACTTGAACTGAGATTTCCAAGCAATCTGATGATTCAGACAATGGCCTCAGAGGATTTAGTTTCTACTGTCAATTCATTATCTGATGAGACACATATCTTAGCACTTGAACTAATTGTTCTATACTTCAAATGAAAATACATTCCTCTGGCGAGATCTTAACAATTTCGTGTAATACAGAATTGGCATATCGTCTATTATCATTGTTTACTATCATAAGTATCTCGTATATGACTGGTAATATCGAACTATTTGGTTTCCGTTTAAAATGTGAATGTTCCTCTCTATCTCCATCTCAATTTATCATTTTGAAGACCAGGGATATTTTTTATCACGGGTGTAATATTTCTTTGGGTACTATTACCCTGAGAAACAGTGCTACCAGGAATAATATCTATTGAGTGTTAATTTCTTGGTTCTGCAATGTTAAGTCGGGCTCTAGGACAATTACTGTCGTGTGGAAAACTGTCATGCAGACAACTGTCATACGGGCAAATGCCATGAGAACAACTGTCATAGCAGACAACTGTCATGCGACAAAATGCAATGCGGATAACTGTCATGCTATAAAATATAATTCTGCATTAGGTAATTCGTAATGCGCTTGTAAACTTTCCTTTTCATGGATTGAATTTAATGTGTAGTATCTTTTTATTGAAACCTATAAATTTAGTATAATAATGTTAATTGAATAGTCCGAAATAGCGCATGGAGAAGTATAAAAACTAATATCGAGGGTAGCTTCATGACAATTAAATGTTTAAGTACATTAAATTTGCCTCTTTGTTAAATCATTTTTTTCACATTTAATACATTTATTCACATAAATAATCAAATGGTGGACCAAAATGTTAAAATCTATAGATGCAACACTTTCTCCTCAAACATCTCAAAATACATATACTTTTACAAACGCAATTTGTACATTGTGCAGATCAAAATTTTCCGTGAGTGTGACTTTGCATCTTATATGAAAAAAATTAAATGTGTTAGTTAAAGTTTAATATTTTTAGTTTGTAAAAAAAACTGTGCACCTAAATTCAGGATTAAAAACTTAACACGTACAAGGTTGCTCAATTTTAACTTGGATCTAAATCTATACACTGCGTCCATTGCTTTATTGCAGGTCACTATTTTGTGAATAATTCTAATAATATTGATCGTACAGTAGTGGAACTTTGGTGACTGGAAGATTGCTTCTATGTTAGTATCTTGCTGAAATATTTTTTGAATCCACGATAAAATTGAAAAGTTATGAACGTTTATGTATTTTGAAGGCATTTTAACTGTCTATCGCTTTATTGCAGCTCTGTAAAATGGCCAAAAAATAGGCGATTAACGAAACTCTTTAATAATAGGATGCAAAATCACACTCATTGAAAATGTCAATCTGTACTCTTGTGTTTGTACTATTTTATTTATTCGGAAATGTTATAAAAGAAAGCTTTCCATCAATAGATTGTAACCTTTTCGTCAACTACACTACGTGTCACACTTTTGTGCAGATCACACATTTTGCTGTAAAATGAGTATAACTCATCCAAATCCATTGAAATTTTCAGTAGACACTTGTCCAATACAGATGTAACATGCCAAGAAATTTCAAATGCCTGTGATACTTATTTGTGAATTGACAAGGATTTTTCCTAAAAAGGTATAATTTCAGAGTACCACGCTCTTGTGCAGGAGGATAAAAGTGCTTATATAACGTTCAAAAACAATTTCATTTAACTCAAAAAGTGTTATTTATATGCAGGAGCTACAAGAGTGCAAATTTAATTACTTCGAAAATACAAAATTAATGAAATTATAACAAAAACTGCATTTTAATTATTAATACCCAGTAAAACCTCCCCTCTTGTCAACGACCCTCAAAAGACGTCTATCCATGGAGCTAGTCAACTTATTTATAGTATCTGGTGTTATCTTCTCACAGATTTTCTCAATTTCCCTCCAGAGGTCCTCCTTGTTTGTGAATTGACGTCCTCCCGCATACAACTTTTGTTTTAATATGGACCAGAGGTTTTCAATTGGATTTAATCCGGTGAGAGGCTGGGCCAGACCATCAATTTATCATCCGAGAACTTAAGAGTTTCCAGGTAACTGCGGGTGGCTGTAGCTGCATGGGACAGGGCGTTATCATGCATGAAAATGATCTTTTCCTTGAGTGCAGCTGGTTGCCTCTTCAGCCACGGAACAAAATTGTTCTTCAAAAAGCTAATATAATTAGCTGACGTGATTTTAACGCCCTCTGGTACAAGGAAGGGTCCCACCAATCTGTCTCCAAGTATTCCAGCCCACATCATAACACCTCCTCCTCCTTGTTGACTACGAATCCTCTGAGGACGAGAAGAGCCACGGGCAGTCCATGACTTTGCCCAACCGTCAGGGCCGTCAAGAGTCGCTCGCATCTCATCAGTGAAGAGCACAGTCTGGAAGTCTGTCTTGAGATACTTCTCAGCCCAAGAAACTCTTGCTTTCTTGTGTGACTCCTTCAAAAGAGGCCTGATAACGGGTGAAACATGAGAAGCCATACTTCTCAAGATCCTGCAACGAGTGGTTTTGGGGACTTCCTCCATACCTGCACTCTTGAAAATTTCCCTACTTGTGGCAGTGAAGTTCCTCTTGAGTTCCCAACTGTCGACATAACCGATTCAGAGTTTCAAAACTAAATAATAAGAAATCTTGTATCTCCAAAATAATTATATTCAAGGCTGCAATATATTTAATAATACTTACTATGCTTGTACTACCCTTATATACCAAGTCTGAATCCTGACAGAATATCAAGTGTGTGCCAATGCTTTCATTGCCTAACATAATAACAGATTAAACACACGTGGTTGATATATCATAACATTGAGACGCAGATATTTCTATTGATGAACGTAATTATCATTATAAAATTTTGTATGCTGTTCAGTTTTTTGATAATGTTATAAAATCTATAAATAAATCTAAAATATTATAGCATTGTTAGATTTGATTTTATTACATAGAATACTACGAATCGTATAATCTTTTTTCCTCATTTGGCATATCCCATTCATAATACCCTACGTTCAAATTGCAGTAAGTTAGTCCATACACAAATCCTTCTCAACCATCTTCACAAGTTAACTACTCTTACCAAGCTTGTGTTGAATCATTACCATTGAATAAATTCACATGATGCTAGCTTCCTATTGCAGGCAATGCTACAGTTATTTATTATGCTAAGAAGATTTTGGTGCATCGAGATGATGAATAGCAACAATTCTATAGTGCACTCAGCTGCTATGGTATGAATGAGATTAGGACGTGAAAGTAATTGAGAGAGGGGTTAGGGAAGAATTTATTATAGGGAGGCATGGAAGAGGGGGTATCCGTTGGTTTTTCCGGAAACGAATTTTACGAAACTAAATTCTCCGAAAACTAATTCGCCGAACCGGATTCTCCGAATACGAATTTGCCGAAACCCAAATTGGTCGAAAATGGATTTGCCGACGTGAAGATTCGCCGAAAGCAAAATATACCGAAAGACTCATTCAAAACAGAATGTAAAATTACACAAAAGTTTTAGAAAAGAAACTAAACAACAAAAGTCATAACCCTTATTTAGACTAAATGATCCTTTAATCTTTATACCACTAAATGATTCTTTGTATTTTCTTATTTGAAAGACGTTCAAGCTCTATTCAGTCAAAATCAGTCAGCAATTGGAGCACGTTGCATTTCTTTCATTTGAGCGTTTGGTTGTTTTTAGATTGTGTGTTTCTAGCGTGTTTACTCATTTTTGTGAATTTTCCAAGTTTACTGCATATATTTTATTCAGTTGTTAATAGTATACCATACAGAAGGTGTTTTGTGACTGACATTAATAATATATATTCCATTTATTGCGTTTAAAATATAAAATTGTTAGTAGTTAATAACATAACTATTAGATATATTTATATCTTCCCTATATACCTCTAGCTTGAACGATAGTGTCACTTGCATGAATAAATTTGTTTCAGGTATAAACATTGATTTCTATCAACCCTTTTTTAGTAATGCCAAATATATATTATTATACAGTTAGATATATGAATTTAGCAAAATGATAACGAATTAGCCGCATACAAATTTATTTAGCAAAGTAATGTTAAATTCTTAGGTATATGATTTTTTTTTATTCATAAGATATAATGATTAGAACTACAAAGTCCAACAGAATGTACGTTATTTTTAAATACATAAAATTTGATTTTCGACAAATTCGTCGTTCGAAAAGAATTGTTCTTCGGCAAATCCGTATTTCGGTAAATCCGTTTTCGGCCAATTTGGGATTCGGAAAAAACGAATTCGGAAAATCCTTTTCGGCAAATTAGTTTGCGGCCAATTTGGTTTCGGCCAATTCGTTTTCGGAAAATCAGTCTAGACCTGTTTCCTTTGATTCAAAATTGAAATAATGACACCCTATATGGGTTTATAATGAATAATCTAAATACCTATCATTACTCTGCAGCTCTTAGACCTAGTAACAAAATTGTAAAAATTCTAATTGAATTGAACTTTCTATAGGTATTTCAAAATGACAGTTTCATATTATAGGGTATTTAACACAATTTTTGTGGTTGACAATCTTCCAACAATAACAGTTGTAGTGCCATGCTGTCTCGTCAGTGGAAATCTTCTGGTGTTGGACTTATTAACTTCTGCTGATGAATGAGTCAGGTTTGTGACGATGATAATCTCCTATCATTATTGAATTAGGTTGAAAATAAAGATATAATAATATAATGCCCATCATGTTCAGGTGAGTTGAGTGTACTGCTTCTCGTGTACTGTTGTTTTGAAACTGTAACAATTTAGGATTTTCGTCTTTAAAAATTTATCAAAGTGTTTTATCATCAAAATATCAGCAGATATCAAATGATATTTATTTAATAATTGTATTGTTCGGGTTTTTATCAATTCCATTTTGTTAGAAGATATTTAGAATGTTTCAGTAGAATATATCCAATAGGTTGTACGTATGTAGTTTCCAATTTTATCTCAATGAATAGGACAAGTCCGTAAACATATTTTAGTTAGCTTGTAAACCGATTCCAACAATAAAATTTACTTAAACCTTAAAGAGTTTGATTTGTGTTTTCTAACGACATCCTTTTTAAATTACTTTATATCTTTCAAGTCATTCCTTTAAATTTATCTTGATTTTAAATAAATTGATTTTTTTTTACATTTCACATTTCTGTCACAACTTTTCACTAATGTTGATTTTGTTCCTATATAAATACCATATACATTTTCGTTTTTAAAATCTACAAAAATGTTGTATCGGCGTAAATCAGCATAAATCGTGCAAATTAATTTTACTGTGATGTCGTGTGGCAACGTATCGTTTGTGGCTTGCCATTGCTGTGCATCTCTAACCTCGGACAGGAAAGAGGTGTATGTTTTTCTATCTCTGCAGCATATTTCTCTGTCACTATCCGAAAGAGAAAATGACATTTCCTTTATGACACAAGTGGGGACGAAATTCACCAGATTTTAACAACACATAGTAATCACAGCTACTAGATATAGAAAGAAATACAGATAACAGTTCACTCGTTTCCATGTAGAGCACATTACGCTCGCGAGAAGTACCCCTTCCACACAATCACAGCTCGGCTCTCTCGGTTGCCAATGTCTTATATACCTATGTATTTATCTCTCCTTATATGTTCAATATTTTTACTTGAGTTTTGGTACCCATTAAATTTGTGTACATACTGACAGGCGCGTATACAAGGGGGGGGGGGGCATTTGGGGCAGATGCCCCCACCCCCCTTGAGGTCTGAACTTTTTAAAAATAAATCTACGGATTAATAAAAAATATATGGATTAAACCTCCAAATTGAAGAAATGTCAATTAGTTGATTATTTTTAATTGCTTTTGACATGCTTGAACTCAGTATTCTATCAAAATCGACATTTTAAAATTGCAAAATGCGAAAAATTAAATTGCTTCAAGTCGTATTATGTATAAGCCATTTTCTCCATAGAGAGTGGATTTCTATCACCCTATTAATATAAGCATTGTTCTTCAATTTAAAAATGTTTTTGAATTTTAGAAGAAATGCATCGTCCTGTACTCTGTAGTTTGCCAAAACACCTTCTTCTTCAACAATACGCTGAAAATTCATGCTTTCCCAAGATAAATGGAAGGGTGGCTAAATCTTACCACTTGAAAAAGTTCACAAGAAATCGTGGTCTATCCAACGAAACTGGTTCGATTCACAAGAAAAAACAAATGAAAAAACAAACAAAATAAACACAAACTGCATTCAGGAGGTGAAGATTTTCCTTGAAGAAACCACTAGTTTTTTTTCTCAGAAAAGTTTTTCAGCAGATTTCATCCACACCAAAACCACGTGGTGGAGGATCGTCATACATTCATTTAGTTTCCGTTTTTATCAATGAACTTCAGTTCGTACATTAACGAAAACCACATAAATAGCGGTTTTGTGAGTGGATTATGCAGCAACCATCCAACATTGCCAATTGAATCGTTTGGACAGATGAGAAGTTAATTTACCTCCATCTTCGAAATATCTGGAAAGAAAATGATAGATACGACGTATGATGCTAAGGTTGCAATTATTAATGGAATGGTTCCAATTGTTCAAGCATTCCTTAACGAATAAGGCAACATGTTACAATGTTAATGTTTTTCAAAACTCTGATTCCAAAACTCTGATCCCAGCCTGCAACTTCTTCATTTTGGTGGATGCAAGACCAAATGCATCTCTAGAATTTAAGGAAAAGTTTCGAGGTCGAGTGATTAGCAGAAGTACGGAAATAAAATTCCTGGTCAGCACACAGTCCAGATCTCAACTCTTTGGACTTTCGCATACGGGCTGCTGCACAAACTCGAGTTTATAAGTTTATATAAAAAAACAGATCCCAATGAGTCTCTTATACAATGTGCTCAAATCTCAGTTCAAAAAAACAAAAACAATAAGACTCTCAAGAAAGTATGCAAGAATGTTCTGAAGCGTGCATCGTTCTGTCTTCACTTCGGAGGGGGTCATTTTCAACAACTTTTGTAGGACCACAGGAGATGTGCTTCATATGATATAAGACTATAAATGTTAACAATAATAAAAATTCTTTCTTTTCCTTCAAAGTGATGCGTCTATAATGGTCTTTGACTCATTTTTAAGTGCTTCTAACTCGTAATTAAAAAATTACGTTATCTGATGAAACACAGTGTAGCAGTATGGTTTTGATTATTTTTGCTGCAGCCAATGATTGAATATTGTGATTAAATTAATGACTATCAGTCTATTGGACATGATATACAGCTTATGGACTGTACAATTCATCCACTGACACACTGTGTTCCATCAGAAACGATATTTTTAAATTACAAATTAGAAGCACTTCGATCTAATGCATCAATTGTCATCATAGATACACCACGTTGATGGAAAAGAGAGTATTATTATTAAAAATTTATTGTCCTATATATATGGCTATATCATAAGAACCACATCTCCTGTGGCCCTACAGAAGTTGTTGAAAATGACCTCCTCCAGCCTAAAGACAGAACGAAGCAAACTTCAAACCATTCTTTAAAATTTCTTATGGGTCAATGAGTTATACCTTCCAGCGAAACTTTAAACACTTTGTATAAGAGACACAATGGAATATTCTTTTTCATATATAAACTTGAGTTTGTGCATCAGCCAAGAAGTGAAAATCCAAAGGGTTGTGATATTGATTGTGTGCTGGCCAGGAATTTTCCGTTCTTCTGCTAATGAATCGGCCTCTAACCTTTTCAATGAGAAATTCTAGAACTGCATTTGTTCAATGTGTTGGAGCACTGTCTTGTATCCACCAAAGTGAAGAACGAGATGCAGTATGGGCCAAATAAGGGGTGCTAGTTTGGTATGCGATATGTGAGGTTAATGTGATCTGATAATTTTTATTTTAATAATTATGATAATTTTTCTTTGTAAGTAACTGTGATACAAAACAAACAATATAGATGAGATGATATTGTCACAATGCATTAAAAGTAAAAAAAAAACATATATTATTCACCTATTTTACTTTATATTCATACAAGTTTAGTAGGATGTAGTTTATATATTGATATTTTCTTGAAGTATTTCCATAATAAGGCTTTGCATATGTAAATGGTACATAATGATTTAAGGAATATATTTTGTATCTCGTATACCTGTTTGTATCTTTTATATTTGCTAATAAATTCTGAATAGATCGCATGCCAAACCATTATATGATGATCAGATCGCATAGCAAATTAGCACCAAATAATGTCCTGTAGCAATCTGAGATATGAAACACCATTAACCGATGACGAGTTGCCATCATCATCAAAGAATGCATGAAAGATTAGATCCATTAAATTAATAATGGAAACAAAGATATTACCTTAGCATCATACCTAGCATTTATTCCTTTGATATTTCAGGGATTTTCATTAGTGTACCTGACGATCCTCCACAACAGAGTAATGTTTGGTGAAATCTGCTGAGAAACTGGGGGTTCTTCATAGAAACTCTTCACCTCCTGAATCACTGTTTCTGTCATTTTTGGTTTTGTTATAATTTGCCTTTCTTGTGAATAGAACCAGTTTCATTGAATAGACCACGAACTCTTGTGAGCTTTTTCAGGTGGTAAGATTTAGCCGCCCTTCACTTGTCATGGAGTGAAGCATGAATTTTCGACATACTGTTGAAGAAGAAGGTGTTTTGCCAAACTACAGAGTACAGGACAATGCATTTCTTCTCAAATTCAATTTTTTTTTAAAGTTTAAGAAAAATGCTAATACTAATAGGATAAAATCCATTCTTTATACTTTATGAACATAATGACGTCCTCCCATTTCGCAATTTGAAAAATGAGTTTTCTGACGAAACACAGTGTAAGCATGTTCAAAACAATTAAAATAATCCAATAACTGATCTGTCTGAGGAATTATCCGTAGATTTTTTTCAGAAACGTTAAATTTTATGAAAAGTGCCTCCCCCATGACCGAACCCTAGATACGCCCCTGCATACTGACAACTTTAAAAAAAATATAGTATCGTAAACATAAAACATGTGTTTTTTAAACACATTGTCGAACATTCCCGTACATTCTGATAGTAAAGAAATATACATATATCAGAGTATTCACGTTAAAATAGCTCTATAAAACAAATTAACCTAATGTGTTAAATGTCCCCTTTTTTTCAGATTTAAGTACAGGGTATCTTCCAGTCATCTGTTAATGTATTTTTGACGTCTCTTTATTACTATCAATCCATCACTGTTCAGATTAGTAAGTTAAAAACATTAATTTCCGTGCAGGCCACATTAATACTTTTAACTTTCTATATTGCTATAAACTTTATGATTCATTATAATTTATCACCAGTTTAGGGTTAAAACCTACTAGTTTTTTTTCAGATATGGAGGAAATTTGTATATCATAAACTGAAATGAAAATTAACTGGTACTTTACCTGTTCAGAATGTTTATCTAATATAGGAACAATGAATATTCTAGATGCAAATTCATTCAAACATTGTGAACTTTTCTATTACTATATATGTAGAATGTTTTAGAATGAATAATTACTCCTACTCACAAAGAAATTTACAAATAAGACAAAAAAAACTTGACATAATACTCTCATTCTAGATCAGTATTTTCATATAATATTTTAATTTTTCAATACATTTTGACGGTGCCTAGAAAGTTCACCGCCCTCAATTCATTGCTGGAAAGTTCACATCACTCAATTCACAGCATGAAAAGTTCACCACAGCTCTATTCACCGTAAAAACAATTTATTTCAAAATGCAACATTTATATGAAAAATTATAACTTTAATAAGAAACTTAATAGACATGAATTACGTTGAAAATTGAGGCTTTGTTCAAGGGAATATTAAATGAATATTACTGAAAATTTTAAATTGAAATGTTATATTATTGCTGAACATATGAAATAATATATTATTACTTAATAAATAAAACAATATATTATTATTGAATATATTAAATTGTATAAATTAAGTAACGATTGTTGTTTCGTCATTATTTTCTTTTGGGATATTATTTGATTATGTTGTGTGTACGTTGTGCATTTCCTTCAGAAGCTCAAAATTCCTTGGTTATTTCGAAGATACGTGACTTCGACGGCCAGACAGAAGAGGACATCGTAGGTGGTAGCCAGTAAATTGCTTGAGAACAATTATTGCTCGAAAGACGATTGCTCGAAAACAGTTGCTTGTAAAACAATTGCTCGAATGCACAATTGCTCAAAAGAACAATTGCTCGGAAGACCATTGCTCGAAAACAATTACTCGAACGAACAATTGATCGAATGAACAATTGCTCGAATGAACAAAATTGCTCGAATTATTAAATTGCACAGTCTTCGATTTTATAAAAAGCCAGTTATTCATGAAGTGGAGCTGCACCTAACAATCCTTATTTCTTTTTATCAATTGATCATTAATCATTCTATAAATAATTTTAATACTCATTCTGCATAACCTTTTTTTCCCTAGAGACCGTTTGTATTATCTCGTATGTAACATTAAAACTCTGCCATAACTTTTAGTTATTTCATATATTGAGGAGTCACATACATGAAGGCTAGTAATAGATTAATCTACTAAAATTTTCGGGTTTTAAGATAAAAAACATGAATAGTACTGATTCACCACATGATTCCAATTCACATGCTATAGACGAGATGACACAAACGGTCTGAAAAAAGATTATGCAGAATGAGTAATAATTGAAATCATTTATAGAATGATTAATGATCAATTACTAAAAAGAAATAAGGATTGTTAGGTGCAGCTCCACTTCATGAATAACTGACTTTTATAAAATCGAAAACTGTGCAATTTTATAATTCGAGCAATTTTGTTCATTCGAGCAATTTGATAATTCGAGCAGTTGTTCATTCAATCAATTGTTCGTTCGAGCAATTGTTTTTCGAGCAATTATCTTTCAAGCAATTTTTCTTTCGAGCAATTCATTCGATCAATGGTTTTTTCAAGGAATTGTTTTTGAGCAATTGTCTTTCGAGCAATTGTTTTCGAGCAATTTACCTAGAACCATCTTAGGTAAAAATGAAATGTGAAATGCATATATTTTTGTTAGAGAGAGTGGATCAAAAACTAACAATAATATCGAAGGGTGTCATAGGGCTTTTAATGAACAAATTACTTCGGTACATCCAAATTATATGGAAGTTTTTAGACTGCACCAAGCAAGAGCAAAAGCTTACCGAAATCAAAATTGAACAATAATTTAGTTGCAGGTGAAATGCATACCAAGAGAATGGAGGTCTTCACTCAAACTGCTGCTCGTTTAAGAAAATTAGTATTGGTCTACGATGAAAATTTTATCTTCTAAAATATGTATTTTTAATTAAGGTGATTAATTTTTAGTTATTACAATGCATTGTTTCCTATTATTATTTATTTTCGGCATGTATAGCCATTTATTGCCACGGAAACTCATATATTGAATGTTAGGAGTTTTTTAGAAGTAACGTAGAAATTATTTGATTTTTTTTTCTATCCATTATAATTCACGCATCCATTTGTTAAACCTCTTATTGACATTGATGAAAAATAAATATTAATAAACATAACTTAAATTGAAATTTATAAGGAAGCGGTGAATGAGTTGCGGCGATGAATTGAGTGCGGTGAACTTTCCGACGATGATTTGAGTGCGATGAACTTTCCTGTAATTCATTTTAACGTTTTCTAGTCATATATAGTCAATAGCTAACAGTATAATAATTATATTGCTACCTAATCAAACAAAGTGAATTCTTATTTTGGAACTTACTCCATCTAACTTCTTGTCAAATTATCAACCAATAGTAGTTACAAGAAAAATTCTATCCGTTCTATTAAGTATATTAACACAAGAGTTCACTTGGTTTCTCTTTTGACTTGTGAAGCTTCGAATTAACATCTTTACCCCTAACTAACTTGAAAAATAAATGTTTTTGTAATTAGAAGTCGATGTGTAGTCTGTCAGTCAATATTAATCATAATAAAGTAACCTAAAACTAACAAAATGGTTGAGTTAATTTAGTTTGCTCTCCAGATTTCTTCAGCAATTAAGAAATATACTTAGTGAATATGATTTTCAATGTAATTAAGCATAATCAAGGGAATGAACACTTTTGAACAGTGTTGATAATTTGCACAAATGCTTCCATTGACTATATAATTATTTTCTGTTCCTTGTTTTATTAAAAAAAACTCTTTATAAATTCTTTTTACCCGTGTCTTATATTACCCAAGGTTCTAGGTATATTCCACCACGGTAAATTCCACCCCGTTATATTCCACCCCAGGTATATTCCCCCCGGTATATTCCACTCATTTGACAATGCTCATTTGGGTGACAATAAAAACTCAAAAATTTTATTTTTAGATGTCCATTTGTTAAATAGTTCGTTCCGATGAAAAAATAACTCAGACGATATCCTGAGACATTTGGACAATATTTAGAGGTAGCTCAAGTCAATTGAAATTGTATCTTAATGAAATTACAAATATTCTTAATATAGTTGTTTATTTCAAAGTTTACTTGTTGAAAAAGTTAATATTAATTCGTTTTTAACATGAAACTGCATATGTACTCTCACAACAATGGTTGGATTAGCTATGGAAAGGGTCGACTGGCAGAGACAACCAATTGAATGTTTTCGCCCTTTGCTTATAAGTTGCTGTTTTGGATTCTAGGACCAAGTTCCACGAGATAAAAATCTCTCAATCTAAAACAGGTATTAATCTCCCAGTCTTAAAACCCTGTGCAATAATTCCTCCTCCCTATCAAACAAAAACTTTCTGGTTAAAAAATAAACATATAAAAAAGCCTTCTGTCAAGAACCACCACTTTTACAAGAAGTTAAAATACTAAATTCATATTGCAATAAATATAACAATGAATAATACACGGCATTATCTTATAGTTAATATTGCTGTTGTGTTGGCGATAGAGAAGAAAATCAGATTGTGATTGAAAAATCAAATATCTCAACTGATAAATGCGTTCACACAACCTTTCTTTCTGCCTTTTTGTAACATGTGTAGTGAAAAATTTGAAGCTTGTGATTAGCCAGCAATTTTTTTAATTTGATACAGTGAAAATGCAAGTTACCTAAAATTACATATAACATTAATAAATGACTAATATTTATAACTAAACAAGCCTAACCCGTAAAGTGGGATGGAGTTTACTGGGTTGGAATATTCCTAGGGTGAAATATACCGGGGTGGAATATACCGAGGTGAAATTTACTGGGGTGGAATATACCGGTCACCATTACCCAAATACTATTATTCTTTTATTCCTCTATTTCAGTTACTATAAAATATTAATTGCAAGATAACATAAATTTAATTGAATTATCTGCAGTAGTCATATATTATGTAAATCATACTTGATTCTTTTAAGTTATCAGAAATGGAATGAATTTATCCACACTTGGCAATACTGGAGGTTAATTGTCTTTAAATTTGATTAATTATTCTTATTATAATTTAATTTATTATTTTCTAGTTTATAACTGCATTTGCAATATTTCTTAATTTTACGAATAGACTGATTGAAGTTACAACAAACATTGTCAAGGTTTGTTTGATAAAATAGTCCCTTAGTAACTGATTCAATACCACAGATCATTTTTTTCCTCACATGTAGTTCTCTACTCTGAACTACTGATTATAAACTCATTGATCTAAACCTTTTAAGATCATTGGAATTAAAAAGCAATTAAAGGATACATTTATGTATTGTCCAATTCTTTGGAGACGCTCCAGGATTAATAATTAACCAATCAGTGAACTTTGGTTTGGAAACGTAAATAATTAGCGACCTATTTATCATTTCGAAGACTGTATATTACTAATGAGAGTTAAATACTTTTTCAATAAGTTTGGTCTATGATATATTATGGTTTTTGATAAAAAAAGTTTTTAAGTAAGATTGTTCCAGTTGTTGCACATATGTTTACACAATATATTTGTTTAACATTGATCTTTTAAATACATATATTATAAATTAATAAATTGCATTTGCACATATAAGAATATTCCATCATAAGAATGTCTAACTTCAGAAATATCTTATAAATTAATTTAGTAAATTGGATAGCGTGGGGGTTAATTCACTATTAGGTAAATGATCTACTTTACATTTAGACCCTTTATTCTCTCTTAATTTCACTTACCAACGATTTCATTCTCCACGAGTAAAGGATCTATCGGACGATAGTCTCTTTAGTAAAGAGTATATCGTACGAAAGAGTCTTTACTAAGACTAATGAGTCTATATTAAGACTAAAGAGTCTTTGATAAGACTAGAGAGTCTTTACTAATTTCCTTTTTGTATTACTTCTTCAATTTTTATTACACCTCTCGATAACTATATCTAATATCTGAATCTAATTGAAACATTCACAGTTACAAAGCTATTACATATACATTTCAATTATAGATCGATGATTATCAGTAGTCGATAGTCATATATTTCATTGTATACGCTTCTGACGTCATACCCTGATGGATTGAATATTGAGTTAGATTGGGTCGTAATTAAAATTGGCCACTTTGATTGGCCACTGAAATATAAATTCACCAAATAGGAAAATTTAATTCAGACTTTGTTCTGGTAAATCAAGTTGTTAACTTCTAAATTATATAACAAAAATAATTTTAAAAGCCATAAATAGCAGAATATTTCAATGAAGATGATCTCTTTAGGTGAAGAGCATTATCACTGTAATTAATATTTGTTTTGAAATAATTATTCAAAATTCAATCAATTGAAAAGAGCAAATGAAAACTAATTCCAACTGAGAGATTTTAATCAATTGCAGAACAAAATCCGTCAAGCATTTGTAATAGTTACCATGGATATATTGCATAACACTTTTGTTCCAGTCCATATTCGTCTAAATTTGCTCATATACTCATATATCAAACTGAAGTGGAATACATATAAAAGTAATATACATACCGAATAATGAGATTCTGAATTTGGATTTTTTTTTAAATTAACTGAATTTTAATCTAACATATGATTGAGTAAAGAAGTTGAAATAACGATTAAAATATGGAAAACAACGATTATACAATACAGGCTACACCCTGTTCATTGCTATTTACTCTTATGCTCAAACGAAGCCAATCATTCATTAATACGAGGGAAATAATTACCAAGCTCGATCCTGAGACTCAATAGAAAATGATTATAAGGAGCTGAGAAATTCTATTACTAGCAATATCAATCTCTTCATTCGATCTACCGACTCCAATCTCCTCATTCGAACTAATGACTCCAATCACCATCTATTCATCTCTCTAATGAATCACCAATGCATATTATCCATATCTTCAGATCTATGGCTCAATAGAACTTAGTAATTGTGTATAATACATATAAGCAGAGCATGTTGTAATGCAGTATAGGACAGAAATACTGAATATGAATTCATTCCTCAGATAGAATGAAATATTAAGCATTAGAAAATTGCCCTATAATAGAGAAAAATTAAGTCACATAATCAACTAACAGTTTCTATATACTACTCTTTCATTATTAATAATAAGTACTAATAGAAAATAGGTAAAGCTGCTAAAACAGGAAGCATATCTATTATTTACCAAAAACTGAGCTTATATAGAAAACCATGGCCGTACTACAAGGGTTCAATCCTGACAGAATATAACTTCAATTGTTGTCTATAAAGTCTCTTTCTATAAAGTCTCATTCTCATAGGCTGGATGAGGAAACAGTTTTCCCTGTGTTCCATTAAATCACCATCACTCATAAATCGCTCCAACCATACTTAAGAAATTAAATACTAATCTTATTGCGTTCGTACATTTCATATGCATTGAAGCACTTGTGGGAAATACCTTTGATGATTTTACTTTGACCTTATTGCTCTTAGTCAATCTTCATTGTAGAATGTAGATGCATATCACTTTGGGTTTGAGAGCTGAAACTATAGACTCTCTATTTACTAGAGTTATCATGACTGATTGTTTAAAAATTTCGTTTTCTTTAGGCAACAAATTACCTAATAATTTACTCAAATATTGTTTATTAATTACACAGGGTGTGGAAATGAGAAAATAAAATGTTTATAATTATTGTTACTAATATAAAAACAAACTGTTTAATCAAATATGGCTTTTATGAGAACGGTCGGCAAATATGAATAACACCGTAATGTGAGGAGGACTTATCTCAGTAAAAGCAAAAGCTTTCCTACCAAGAACCAAAAGTCAGAACACAAGATTCAACAATGTTAGGCCTTAAATTTAGGTCAAAAAGCACAAAAAACACATTAAATAGGTAGGCCTACACAATATACATTGGATAACAAACATATGGATACAGATATAAATATTTTCGCTAGGAGGTATTTTAAAAATCATTTATTAAGATATGTGTTAAAAATACAGTTTTTTTTTAAATGATAGCAACATTAGTTTAGATTTA
The DNA here is from genome assembly GCA_947561585.1 of Caprella mutica. NCBI lineage: Eukaryota > Metazoa > Arthropoda > Malacostraca > Amphipoda > Caprellidae > Caprella > Caprella mutica. The sequence continues at coordinate 81,910 of CANNZV010001126.1, read as the reverse complement.
TTATAATATGTGTGAATAAGAGAATTAATTGTCTAGAGAGAATTAAATAGTTGGACTCTATATAAAAGAAGAGACCTCTCTTAATCTTCTCTACAACCCGTGCCACGATAATAGCTTGACTAATTTTTTATTGTTAAATATATTGCGACTTTTCCTTTTAATCTGAAACTTTTCTGGTTGAAGTCTTCACGTATGGCAACACTGCCACCGGCTCTTCATTTGAATCTTTTCACTATTTCATGTGTTATTCCATTTAAAGTGTTTATTTGGTGTCCCACGCTATTAGCTTTTGTACACAAAATTCACAATGGGACGTGCTAGAGGCCTTACTGATGCGGAAAAGGCCAAAATAGTGAAATATATGGCTAAAAGAACGCCTATTAAAGATATTGCTGCTTCAATAGGCCGCCATGTTGACACAGTAAAGCGCTATCTCGCGGACCCGTCGCCAAGGAAAAAACGCTTGGACTCTGGCGTTCTGAAGACAGCTAGCACTCGGGATCTCCGTAATGTGAAGAGATTAATGTCAAAAACCCCAGGACTGACCTCTAAAGAAATTTTCAACCTTGCAAATCATCCGGAAGTTTCGAAAACAACAAGATGTCGGTTGCTGAGAATAATGGGCAAGAGTGTTGCAGCTGAAAAACGACCTCCTCTGTCGGCCAGGCACAAAGATTCACGTTTGAAATGGGCTCGAGCGCACATGAAGACCAACATGCAGATGGTACTATTCACCGATGAATCCAGGGCGACTCTGGATGGGCCGGACGGTTGGGGAAAGGGTTGGGTTGCAAATGGCCAAGAACGCCATACTCGTTTACGTCGCCAACAGGGGGGAGGAGGCGTTATGATTTGGGCGGGTATTATTGGAGAATGAACTTGTTGCTCCTGTGCGGGTGCCTGATGGTGTCAAAATAACATCCCAGGCGTACTGTCAACTCCTTGACTCCGTTTTGCTTCCATGGCTGGATGATGTCCCATTGGCGATGCGTAACAGGTTGATATTTCAACACGATAATGCCCCCTCTCACTCGGCAAAAGCGACTCAAGCATTCTTGGCATCGATGGGATTTAAAGGTAATCGTTTGATGGTCTGGCCGGCATGTTTGCCCGATCTGAATCCTATCAAAAATTTGTGGGGGCTTCAGAAACAGGCAAATTACAAGGATGGCACGCAGTACACATCTAAAGAAGACTTATGGAATGCTATAAAGACATCTGCAAGCACCATTCCTCGTTCTGAAATTAAAAATTAACAGAATCTGTCGACAAGAGGATTGAATTGGTTCTCCAGAAGAAAGGTTCTTATGTAAAATATTAAATACCAAATCCATTATTTCAATATAAACTAAGACTTTATTTACATAAATAAACCTTTTATAGTCATATTATTTTATTATAAACCTTTTTTGATGATGATAATTAATAAAATTCAATAAAAAGCTATTATCGTGGCACGGCTTAAAACCCCCTAAAATTTTTAAAATATATATAAAAATAAACAACGCAATAAAATTACCTGAGAACTTCTGAAAAAGTTCCAGGTCGGGTCGCAAACATACCATGAAAACAGTGCCGCTCTAACAGTAATAATTTTCATTTTAGGTTTCAAAATGTGTTTTAAGCTATTATCGTGGCACGGGCTGTATACAGTGTTAAAAACTGTAATCGCCGAGCAGCTTTCAATGAGATCTGCAGGAACCATGCAGCCTAGTGTTGTCTGACACACTTTTGGGTTCTTACTATATTAAGGACAAGATAAAAACATAAAAATCAAATTGACTGAGGTTCTCAGTCAGCAAACTTCCTTCACACAATATTGCTACAATGTTGATACAATACAACAACAAAAAGCGTATTTATTCATGTCATTTAACACTAGGTAGACCTCAAAAACGAACTTCCTCGGTGGATCGTGCGCGTTATTTCAACATGCACTATTAAAGAATGTTATTAGGCCTTAATTATACGATAAATAAAGGATTTATCTGTCACATATGACTGTTTATTTATTAGATAATGATTTTTCTTTTTGCCATTGACTATCTCTTCCGAATGTGGAAATTCTTTTTCCAAATATTTAGACGTCGAAAATCACTAGTAACCAAAATTGTTACCGAATTACTTGCTTCACCAGCCAAGTATTGAGTGAACTGATATTGTGAATTTGTTGAAGAGAGATGCTCATCAGTAGTTCCGGAACTCTTGCCTTATGATTCGTCCAGAGATTTCGTAAGAATGTATTTTTAAGATGTTTTTTTTTTCATTTATATATATATTTGGCAACATGTTTACAGGTTTGTTTGTTAAAAAATTACTTAATTTATTGTGCAAGTGCTCAACTCTTATTATATGGGTATTGTGCCACCCTGTTTAGACTTGTTTAAGTTTAAATGAAATTTTATGAGAGCGGGTTAAAATAACCGGCTGTGCTTCGGGGATAAATGTTAAAATAACTCTTTAAACAATTTAAGAACCAATTTTAAATTTTTCGTAAATATTGATATCGAATATTCATGAAAAGTTAATGAATTTTATATAGATTGGTTTACTAAGTTAGAAATGTTAGCGAATCAAAAAATAATTTGCCGGTTACAATGACCCGCCAGTCCACCGTGTGTTAAATATTTGCATATGGTATATATCTCCTGATTCTCATTTTTAATGAATAACATTATTCAAGTCGTTCTTTTCAAACTTAATTTTTTTATCATGACAAAATGTATTGGATATCTGTTAAATTTTGAGGATTTTACCTTCAGTTAAATTTGTTTTTCATTAAACAGTTCAATACAGTTCTACAAAAAATCTTCATTAGCGAGAAAATCGACTCTGAGAACTTTAATTTCATTGTGATGCCAAAAAACACTAAAGTTCTAAATAGAAACTAAAGTTTTTCAATTAGAGGCGCCTTCTACCTGGGAAGTCTTTTCCGAGTGATGGGAGAGGTATTCGTCTGGTATTTAATTGACATAGTCTCAAAACTACAAGAATGCCATTAAGGGATCACCATGGGAGCTAATGAGCCCAGATGAGGTGCTAATGTAACTGCAGTTAAGTCACAAGAAACTATACCTTAATTCAATTATTTGTATTCAACCTTGATAAAAAAAAATGTGTTTGTAAAACTTGGTGAAAATAACTGTGTTTTTAACAATGATGATGATAACCTTGTTTTTAACTTTGATAAAGATATAGTGTGTTCAAACTACCATTGATACTCTAGGAGTCGAGACCTTGACATGAGAATGACACCGATGGTTTCTTTTGGCTGAAAATGAAACAAAGCCACACACGGTCATTGAAATAATTGGTATTTTTTTCGGTACACAGAAAGCTGCCAGGCGGAAAACTGCCATGCGGTAAACTGTCATACTGAAAAGTGCCGGTCATTTAATGAGAATTTATGTATATTTTGAATTTTAAGATATACTATTTAATCATATACAACATATTCTAAGAAGATTTTATTTAAAAAAAGGCATTAGCCCTTCGTTAAGTGGTTAAGTGGTTTATAATTTTTAACAGATCTCTTAATATACAAAGGAAATTAATATCTTAACAAGGCTATTTAATTAAACACACAGTAGACCAAACTTCAGCACACTTGAGGAAGTTATAATTACCATTTTTAACTTATTTGTTATGCCACATACATATGGAAAAACTTTTTAAGCTACGTACATAATCCCTTGTTTTTAATTTCCTAAATTGATGTCGGCAATATAGCCTTTGATTCAAAAGCAAACATTAAACCTTGTGTAATGATTTGTGATTAATAGCTAAAAAGTAGAGCCTGGATTTCTATACCCTTTCAATCTAGGAGGAATAGCACTAAAAACTATGCAAAATATGCTTTCAAAAAAATGCTTTATAGCCTAAATTCTATGCTAAATATGCCGTTATAAATTGAATAGTTATACCTCAAATACCGTTTTCTTTATTCAAAAACATTAAAACCATGCCGTATGAGTCAAATGGTAGACTTAAATACCCCTGTTTTTTTTTTAATTTTGAGGTTGTATTTATGAGGTTGAATAACGTTCCCCATTTTCAATGTTCCCCATTTTCAATGTTCCCCATTTATACATTTTTTCTAATTATTCAAAATGGAATTGAAAATCAAACCACATATTGTGCATCACATTATTATTAGTATATAACAATTAAATAATATAGCAACATATAACCATTAACGATAATTTCTCAGATTCTTAGTTCTATTAAGAGATAGCTAAAGTTTCATTAATATCTAACAAAATATCTGAACAAGAAAAATATGTCTCTATATAATGATATATACTATGGTAAATAATGAGATTTAATCATTTATTCATCTAGCTTGATAAAACTAATAATAGCTATATATAGAATATAAATAATTTAACAATTAGGAGAAATATGATATGATTAATTGTTTTTTGACATTTTCTCTTTTTTAGATATTCGGTGATCGCTCAGTAACATTTTATGTTTTGAAAAGCTTCTTTCTACATCAACTGGGTGTACTTGAAATACATTGCATTTTGTGTTGTATTCCTTTCAATTTGCCCCTCTTTTGCTCCAGCGATAATGCTTTGTATTTATTCTATGTGTTGCAATCCAGGATTATTTGGTACAAAACGGTTGATATCATGTTGGCATCATCCTCATTCAAATCTACAAAATTTACATTCTTACGCCTATGTTTAGCTTTTTTTTAAAGTGTGATACAACATTCGATTTCTAGTAGCTACTTAACTTCACATTGCGTGGCTTGTATTTCAACACGCAAATTCATCAACTAAATTTCGTATCCTGACATTATCAGACCGCTTTACTTTAGTCATTATTAAGAGTTGTTAAGACTACGAGGACTTGGAACTAATTGACTTGCTAAAATATTACAAAAAAAACTGTATATATACAATGGAGCAACTGTAGCGTAAACTTTAATATCTCTTAAATAGAGTTTTGCATGCTGTAGCATAGACAAATATATCCTTAAATAGAATTTATATGCTTTGTATGCAACATAGGTTAATGTCTATAAAGCATAGATCATCTATGCTTTTATCGCACTCAATGCTGTTATTTTGCTAGAGCATAGAAATCCAGGCTCTACTAATTAGATATTCTCATAATTATACAATTTTAAATTATACAATAAATTAAGTGAATCTTAAATCAGCTTTAATATTTATTACATTTACATTACTATTCTCCATGATGATAACACAACACCTTCAATTTTACAATATTCATTTATATGTATCAAGAATCATTAATTAATATGCACTCTAATTCGAGATATTGCAATTGTTAGAGAATATGGTACTATAGGTAGGTAATAGCAGTTTAATAATCATAGAGTTGGGTTTCGAATTCTTAATATTTCTCAAATTTTGATCGTAGTTGGTATATAATGAGGGCAAGCGAATATCAAGCTTGAAGACTTAATAATTCTAAAACTAGAAACAAAAAATAGATTAATAATTAGACACTGATACCTTTATCAACTGCTAATGTGAAGATGCCTTGTGTAAACAGAGAAATTGTTCTCTATCTCTAATTCAATTATTTCTTTGTTTCTTCTCTTAGTATTTTCTAGGAAAGAATTTAGTTTTTAAAATCTATATTGTATTTTATTCAAATCTTTAATATTTACATAATAATGTATTTTACATATTTTTCTAATTAATTTGTCTACATTTACCAATTATTTTAGTTTTGTATACTAATTGAAAATGAATGTCCCCTTAATTCCTTATCGAAGGGCGAACAAATTTTTTATAAATTAAAATGTTATTATTGACTTAAGTCATTAAATTGCCAGTAAGTGACTTAGCAGTTTTCTGCCTGTCAGTTTAGCACTTCGGCAGTTTTCCTCCGGGCAGTTTTCCGTGTACCATAAAAACGTTGAGAAAATCTCTCGAAAGCCGTTAGCAGGAAAAAGTATTGATTTTTCAACATCAAGATAAGGGGAGAACAATAGGAAGTTTTTGTGATTTATTTAAAGAACAAAAACATAGAACAGATAATTCGGAAATCGTCTTATACATATGTTAATCATTTGAACATCCCACTTCATCCCCATTTTTAAATTGTATTGACTTTGAATAGCTATTGAATGCATTATCTTCAACGTAAGAGTTCATACATATTGGATTTTATTTATGAATTAACTGTGAATAAATATCGCATGAAAATGTTCACCAAAGGAGTTCACCTAAGTTGAATACTAATTGTATCTTCTTGGATATATGAATTGTTGGTTATATGATGATTTATATTTGGCATTATGGACTTTTGTTTTTCAAAATCAGTTATAAAACCCTAACACCATCTTGAAAGGATTCATTAAATTAAATAAAGATTATCCATGTGGTATAGTTGTAATGAAATTGACCATATGTAGATGCATCAGCTAAGGTAATCCATAAATAAACTAAGCTACATTGACATAAAATTCCCTGAATAATCCGAAGCAAAAAAATGGTGGTAAATATGACAGCTAATCACGCGATGTTCCGCAACGAATAGCAAAAGTCAGATTAATGGGAGGGGAAATAACAGTACAGATATAACAGTACTGATACAGGGGTTTCGATAGAAAACTCAATGTTTACTATTAGAGCAGAAGAATATAGAAATAACTGTAAATAGTTATTTGTAAAAATAGTGCAGAAAAAGGTTGAAACAGCCATCGATCTCTAGTTGAAATATAATGGTCTACCTATTTATTATAGTAATTCAATAAAATAAATTGCGAAACATTGTAAATAGACAGATAAAGAGTTAACTTAATTCACTTCAATTTCCGATAAACTCTCTGAAGATAATCCCACATTATTTCTTCACAAATATTCTGACAAGTTCCTAATTGCGATAATTTGCTTAAAGTAGAGTTCGCCATCCGTGAAATACGCTCACCAATTTTATTGTAATTTTTATACGTAAATAGATTACGGGAATTGACAAGGATAACTGCAGATGTGTCTTGAAATTCAAATGATCGTTATAATGAACTTCTGGAAATTTAATTAGTGTAATACACGGTTTTCTGTTACCTATTTTAAAGCTATGTTGGTTTTTAATTTTCTTGAAAAACATTATGAATTTGTTTTGTTACTTTACTTTGGTTTATATTAATAAGTAAGCTAAGGTCCTGCGTTTTGCGGGAATTTGTGTAAGGGCCTGATTCCCTGATTTCACAATAATTTACATATCGAGAAACCAGTGAAGACTGTTGGAAAATTGTTGTCCGGATTATAACAAAACAACGTACTTGGAAATATCAAAAAGATTTTACATTGAAGAGCCGGGATATAATAATGATTTTCAGGACTAATTTCCAGAGGATGGCTTTGGCTGTGCCAAATTGATGGATTATCGATTGAGATAATAATAAATCGGAATATCTATTAGGATGAAGGTAATTGGTAAATCAAGATAGCAAATTTAATAAATAAAATATTATAAGAGAGTAATTTCAAACAATGAAATAAAATTTTCACTATCAAATTATATCTATCATTGTTTTTGAATATTTGAACAGAGATATTGAATTAAATTGAAATCTATTTTTCAATTCAAAAGATATTTTTTTCTGTAATTTCTGTACTTTTGAAAATGTTGGTTAAGTAAATTAACTTTATTTTATTAACTTATTTAATAAAAGTTTTCTCGTATTATGTCAATATGATATTATAGGATCACCTTGAAGGGTCTATTCCATTCGATTTGCTCTTGAGTGAGGAGGGGTCACGCGAGTTCATTTCCAATATTATTGAAACACGCACGGGAGGGGTCAATTACGGGTAAAATAATTAAGAGTAAACTAAAATGGCAACGATTATTTAGTAATAATATTAATAGAAACAGTATAAAATGCAATAATATAATTAGAAAACTCCCAATTACGGGAAATATAATTAAGAAACACATAATTAAGAATATCATGAAATGTGAAAAAATAATTACTTGTAAATTAATTTGAGGTAAAATAATAGTCAACCAGAATATGTTATATTGCATTTTATTTTTTTCTAATTAATGAGTTTCTAAATTTACGGTTTTCATATTGGTTTACCTGATTTTATTTTATCACAAATTGATGTCACCCACACGCACGAGAGAGATCAAATGAAGATATTTAAGAGCTATTATATATTTTAAGACATTGCGTATTTATCATAATAATATTGTATTTCAATCAAATAATAAGGTTACAAAATTTTTAGTCAGTGACTCTAATTTTGTGACACTTATATAATAATCAATATTGTAGAATAGAACACTTCGTTGCATATTTGTTGCTTTTGTGGAAATTTAATATTTCATGTAATATGGTAAATACACAAATACTGTATCCTCACGTTTTCTGAAATGGTATGTTTAAATAAATTATTAACCAACCTGAATTTTGAATTTGTTTCTAAAAAAGGTCTCCTCCAGTATTTTTGTAATTGTTTTAATTAACGCAGCTATTTTTCATCAATTTCGTATTCACTTCATTAACTTCAAGGAGTTTGACTATCGAAATTAACTGGAAGGTTTGAATATTTGTCAAAAAAACAGATGTTTTATACATATAAACGTAGGTTACTGAATTTTTTACAAGTTGTTGGTTCAATTACTAAACTATTGTTTACAAAATTACAAATAAAAATATTGAACTCATTTTGTAATGGATCCAGGAGAGGAACCTGTAATAAACGATTACGTGGATCAACATCTACTTTTTAATTGCTATCAGGCAACAAATTTTAAATGGAGCCACTTTGCGGCAATATTATCAAAACATTGCCAATAAATTTATGTATAAAACTCGAGCTAATTTTAGCTTCAATAAACTACGGCTTTTTAAATTCTTATCGGATCATTTCTCGTTGAACGAACTTGAATCAAATCTGCATAGAAAAAATCCTAAGCTTATTACAGAGCCTAATAATATCTTCGAATCTCGCTTTAGAATTTATTAATAGTCGCACGTTCATATAAAATATTGAAGAGATTGTGCCAAGATATGCTGAAAATTATTTTCTCAACTCCAATTCAACTGAAAGTTTCATAAGTGATGGATCATCCATGATTTATGAATAAATATAAAATGGTCACGAAATATCATAAAAATGTCGCAATTTCTGTTAATATCTTCAGGTTCGATGCGAAAAGATAGACAATAAGAGTAAACAATTTATTATAAATTACAATAGGGAAATTCGTATAATCACTTATCGTTGAAGAGAGAGACTTTTCTATCATCATTTATAATGGTCGATCGAAAGATGTTGTATATGTAATTATATTATTTTAATTTGGAATAAGTAGTAACGTAGTAATTTGGGATACATGATTGATATCGAATAACAAATTTTGAGTCTTCCAATGAATGACTATTTTTTTATGAAAGAAGATTCAATAAAAACTTAAGTGAAACATAATATTGACCGGATCTTCTCAATTATACATAGGTATAATATTCTGTTATTATACAGTGGTATTTGATAACTAACAAAACATTTGTATACTTTTGCAGAGAGGATTAGTTTCTTTTTGGGAACATTCCTCATGTCATTGTTAAACAATAATTCAGAATAGATATTTTGGCCAGTTCAATAATGCATTCATTTTAGAGAAACGTATATTCCACAAAAACGAACAATGAAATTGTCAATGTAGAAATGTTGAAAATTTTGTTGAAAAAATAAAATCCAATGCTCTCAACCCTTAGGAGAGAACCGGGAGCATTCGGACACTTTTAGGGAAAAATGAATAATTCGTAAACTAATTTAAATTTAACTATATAAAGATTTCTGTATGTAGATAAATCATTTAACTTCAATTTGACCAAGACTCTTTTACAGTTTAAACCTCCATTCGAAAGTTATAAGACAAAATGTAAGAGAGATTCAAGTGTCCGAATGGTTTTTCCTAGAGGGAGACTTCGGACAAGTTGTGAGGATGATTCGGACACCATACAAATGGTTAAAACATTGGAAATTTAGTTAATTAAATGATAGGATTGAATTTGGGTCTACTAATCTAATTGAAATAAACCATAATGACTGGTTATTCACATTGATAATTCATCGTTTTTGAAATTTTATCATAATGATATTATTATAATGATTGAACATTTTCTTCAACAAAATACAGATAGCCCATGAGTAATAAATTTGAAATTATCCTTATAATCAATATCTATATTTCAAAAGCAAATTGTATAACTATTTCCTTTTTTTGGAATTCACCAAAATTAGTAAATGATATCTTAGATATTTCATCGAATGTTTAAAGTATAATAATTAAATGTAGATCTGGCTACACCTCCAATTTCAGCTGCTTTTTTGACAGATAAACCATTTTGGAATTCATCAAATGTTTTTAGAATACCTTCTTTATTGCGTCCTTTAACATTTTTCTTTTATAATAAAAAAGGCATGAATACGATCGTCAAACTGTCAAATAAAGACACAAATGTGAAAAGTTGCAACATTCTTATAAAAGAATGCTATGTCAATTAAAATAATTAACTTCAAGTTCAGAGTGTCCTTTTTAATAACAATTACTTCAATAAATTGTAATGGTTGACTGAATCGGATACAGAGGGAAGGATCGGACACCGTCCGAACCAACCTCAACAGAAATGACACATCAAAATTAGAAACATCTCCATTTTTCTAATTTCATTTGTATCAATTTTTTAACACACCAAACATAACATGAAATATTGATTCATATCTTTCAGACTAAGAACCAGTTTCGAAAGTACACACGATCCAATTGAATCACGGAAAATTACATTATTATTGAAGAAAACAATAAATTACACCTCAGGGGCGAAATACTACATCTCCGCACTGGATCTTTCAAATAGCTGATGGTTAACATGTCGCACACATTCAGTTCCAATAAGCGGTAGTTCCATCATTATAAAAATGTTAAAATGAGTCTGTCCGAATGCTCCCGGTTCTCCCCTACGACTTGATTTGAATATATTTTATCGGGAAATCATAATCACAGGCTGTCCGCTTTTGGTTATAAAATTCAATAAAAAAATATTAATATTCAATCTTTATATCACTGAATAGAAACCATGATTGTCTATCATATTATTTCTTTGAATGAATATGATTTAGTTATATCATTAAAATCAGTTCATGTTTTCTGAATAGCTATTTCCCTAGAAAGTAGAAAATTTAAACATAAAAAGCTAAATTCCCCCTTTCAATCACTTTCATGATTTGTAAATATACATTTACTAAAAAATAAGCTACTATCCCATTAGATTCAAAAATAAGGCTAAATAATTCTGTATCCTATGCAAAAGCTCTGAATCTAAAATTATCTCATGGGTAAAAATTGTTTGTTTGGATAAACAAATATCATTCCAGTTGAAACCATATTGGAAAGATGAACATTTTAAATATCTATCTTTGCCTACAGAACAAACACTGCCTTTATGTTTGGGGAACAGTTTAGTGTATCCTAAAATCCAGGATTAAAACGGTTACGGTGAATCAATCAACCATCGACGGATTTGCATAAATTGAACCATAAACATTGACCTCTCCTGCCACATCTATATTTGACGTCATACCAATGATGACCTAATAACTTATAGTACCACGGATTTTTATTATATTGACTAAGAGACATGCATTTTTTGGATATACTGTTGAAATTGTTTATCTCACTATAATGAAGCCGCTGAGAAATAAGAATTGAATGGATAAATAATTAGTTGACGGTTTAATGGTAAACATTTGGGGGCAAATATTTTGAACACAAAAGTGACAAACAACCACACAGAGCTTGAAAATGTAACCGCTAGATGGTGTGAGTTTTTAATTTCTTAACACTTTTGAAATTAAGATGAATTTATAACAGTTTCACGATTATGTTATAATTGAACTATTTAATTTATTGTAATTTATCAAATTTATAGATGATTTACATTTCAAAAGTATGGTACATTATTTGTTAAATATGGTCCTCTTCCAGCAGAGGACCTACAGTGATGATATTGGTATCATTAGATGTGCGAACACTTCTACAACAAAGTTAATTTTTATTTTAGTTTAGTTTTCGAATTGAAAATACAAATGATTTTCTCTTCGACAATTTCGTAGTGTTAACGTCATATCTTTTGATCTAAGACAAAATCTGCCATTGTGTGAACTTAATCTTGTTTCTCAAGACTTTGCGCATCATGCGATACATATATAATTACTCTACTTCAGAAATTTACGAACAAGATTCAGTTCGCCAAATGATTTTTTTTACTTCCAGAGTAGGAATTTTGTTACGAAATGAACTCTATTGTGTTGCATACGTCCTTCCGCATCCAAAGAATCCCACATCATATTAGGTAAATTTCTGACGAAAGAGAAATAATTTTTTCACCCCATCCCCCTAAAATCACGCTTTCTTCCATATAACGTTTTCTATGAAAAAACTGTGATTTTCACTGATATCAAAAATATTCATAATTCGCTTTTTGAAAGTGTTTGATGTATCAAATTAAAATATCACGATGAATAAAGAGAAACTAAATTTTTTGTGGGATGATCCCGTTTAACCATATCAATACGAGGTTGTATGAACATTTAATTGACCTCATCATATCTACATGTCACCATATTATTTTTGTAACAGGTGTTCACCATATGCAATTTACCAAATACAGAGTAACAGGTGAAATTACATAATTTTAACATATGTTACACACATCCCATATATAATCCGTATGTGAAAATGTTACTGTAAGGGAAAAAGTAATCGAATATTTCCATGATAACATTAATATAAGATTTTATTTCATTTACAGTGAAACCATTTTTATATTCTGCTCTACTTCCATTGACCATAATTTCAATATAATTGAACCAGTGAACAAGAGTGACACATTTACGAAAATAAAATTGTATTAAAATGTTTGCTAATGAGCAAAATTGTCATGCAAATTATGTGATAAAAGTCATAATATTGAAGAATCTAAACTCATTTGAGCTTGTAATAAAATAAAAGATTTTTAGAAAGTGTGCAAAATTGATACTTAAAAAGCTTCTTAGGAAAATATTTATTAGAATGTTATTCTACAAATATTCAATTCAATTGAATATCGAGGAAACAAAATAAGAAACTAAGCTTATCGTTGAATTTATCCTTGGAATTTATTTACTGTCCATACATCCAAGTTTCTGTGTCATGTTTCTCAAACTTCTCAAATTTTACTGACAGTTTGTCAAGTTGTGTCTTTGAAGCAGTTGTTTACAACCGAGAACTTCATCGAAATTTACTATGATTCGTCTTGTTCGATCATTTTTAGTTCATAAATTTAATGCCTTGCGGGAGTTAATTACCTATTACTAATGAGACAATTTTTTCATAAAGGAAAGGAATATTTCATTAAAAAATCATCCTCTCTTATTGATGAAAGACTCCATTTTACATGACAAGTGACTTTTGTAAAATGTGATGATATATTAATTGATAAATATTTTATAAAATGAATGGAGATAATAAAAGTGTTGTCATTATTGGTAAGAACTGGTTTGGTTTGAAGCAATTATTTTAGTGTACATTTACCCAACAGACAGTAACCTAATGGCTCTGCTAATCAATCTTCATATTCTCAGAGTGACTACACAATCGAATGTTGCTAATGGTCTTTGTGGAGAGAGAAGCTAGGAAAATTGATTGGGTGGAATCACCCGATATTATTCGACAAGGGCACCAACTAAATTTTGTTTTCTAAGTTCTATGGAATGGTTCGTACAAATATACATCAATATTGGATGGGAGCTTGAATGAATAATTCGATCTGTGATAGTCTAGATATCATATTATTTTTTGCTATCTAGGAAACGATTGTAGTTAGGCAGGTATTATGTCTACATATTCGTTGTATTATAGCTATTCCTAATCTATATCAAAAATATTTTTTAACGTAAACAAATCAAATTTTATTCAAGTGAACAGAACAAAAACCGCCGATCTCTGACTCACCACCTCATGACCCTCCTCTGACTCACCACTTTACATCTCTCATATGACTCACCATAACTTTCCTTCGACTCACCGGTCTCTCTCCACATCTCTTCCACAATAAACACTTTTGACTCTTGTTCACGCGGCTCACAACAGTTCATTTCCAAGTCACTGGCGCTGGAGTGAAAATCTACTGTTGCTGAAGTTTCTTTTAGGCCTAATGGTGAAGTCGAAAGGAAGTCTACCCAATGAAACTTAGAATGTTTGGAAACAAGATGAACCTATTTGCACTTTGCTGAATGAGGAAGATTGCAAATTCCACCTTTGACTTTTTTTATATGCAAGCAATTATGTTCAAATTTTATCTTTGGTGCATTGATCATAATATTTGATTTGATTTATATATCTTCAAATTGGTAATATTTATATTTACACACTGCATTTAAAGTGTGTATTAAAATATAGACAAAATTGATAGATACAATTATGCATATCAGATGTCAAAATAATTATTTCATCCAAATTGATTTATCGAAAAAGGGGATTACCATTCAATATTTCAAGTTAGGTGCAATAACTAGACTGGGTGGTTCTAGGTCCTTTCGCCGAAAACATTTTCGCCGAAAGCACATTCGCCGAAAACCCTTTCGCCAAAAACACGTTAGCCACACAACTCTATTGCCGAATGACAGTTTCGCCGAAAGCATGATAATTTTATGTATAAATATAATAAAACAGTGAAATATTCATTTTGTCACTATCAAATCTAGACGGGTGGGGTGGAGAGGGGTAGCCACTTCCAAGCCGCACCAACCGGACCGGTAACCTAACCTTGTGTGGACTTTATCTTTTTATATTTATAATGAAAAGGACTTTGTCCTGGTACGTTAGGTTATGAAACCATGCGAAGGCTAAACACTGTTTTTAATTTTGTAATTTATAGTTTTATAATCTTGGCATTGACATAACAAAATGTGAATATATCTGGAAAGTACACAAACAATATAGAAGACAAGTAGGTACAGATAAATGGGAACACCTACAGAGAAATGACTACACCTACAGAGAAATGACTACACCTACAGCGAAATGACTACACCTACAGCGAAATGACTACACCTACAGAGAAATGACTACACCTACAGAGAAATGACTACACCTACAGAGAAATGACTTGACCTACAGAGAAATGACTTGACCTACAGAGAAATGACTTGACCTACAGAGAAATGACTTGACCTACAGAGAAATGACTTGACCTACAGAGAAATGACTTGACCTACAGAGAAATGACTTGATCTACAAAGAAATGACTAAACCTACAGAGAAATGACTAAACCTACAGAGAAATGACTAAACCTACAGAGAAATGACTAAACCTACAGAGAAATGACTACACCTACAGAGAAATGACTACACCTACAGAGAAATGACTACACCTACAGAGAAATGACTACACCTACAGAGAAATGACTTGACCTACAGAGAAATGACTTGACCTACAGAGAAATGACTTGATCTACAGAGAAATGACTAAACCTACAGAGAAATGACTAAACCTACAGAGAAATGACTAAACCTACAGAGAAATGACTAAACCTACAGAGAAATGACTAAACCTACAGAGAAATGACTACACCTACAGAGAAATGACTACACCTACAGAGAAATGACTACACCTACAGAGAAATGACTTGACCTACAGAGAAATGACTTGACCTACATAGAAATGACTTGACCTACAGAGAAATGACTTGACCTACAGAGAAATGACTTGACCTTCAGGGAAATGACTACACCTACAGGGAAATGACTACACCTACAGGGAAATGACTACACCTAGAGGGAAATGACTACACCTACAGGGAAATGACTACACCTACAGGGAAATGACTACACCTAAAGGGAAATAACTACACCTACAGGGAAATAACTACACCTACAGGGAACACATAATAGAACAAAGACAACTCGAATAACACCTACATAATTAAACTACACAATAGAAATTATAGCACTCAAATATGACACTACGTGATTTTACACTAGCTACTATTGACAATGAATGAATGGATAGAGTTTGAGAAATGCTACCTAGTGTTGCCGTTCGGATTTCTAAAGAATATAATGCGAATTTATGACCAATGGTTTTATTGCGAAATTCAATGTTTAATTGATTGAAAATAAAATATAGAATTAATTGCTGCCCCTCACAGACTTTTTATTTTTTGGCGTCAGTGTCGTTAGGCGAAAGTTCATTCGGTGAAATTATTAATAATCTTGATAATATTTAATTGCAATGCACTCTTGATTCTCACATTATCCTTGTTAAAATAACTAATCTTATTTCTGTAGACTTGATTTAAGTGCATACCACTGCAATACTGAGACACTGAAAGTGTTTCAAACGGAAACCTTTCCTAGCTCTTGAAACACGTAATTATATCAAAATTATTGTTGATATACTTAAGTGTCATATATCCGTTATTAAGCTTCTAGGATAAAGATAAGACACAAAACTGTCTCATATTAAATCTTATTGTAATATTTAGATAATTATTTTATATTCTCCTCAATTTCTTTTCCAACAGGTAGCTAATCATGAAAAAATTATTTGACCCCAGAAGTAAGTTTGTCTT
The DNA here is from genome assembly GCA_947561585.1 of Caprella mutica. Taxonomy (NCBI): domain Eukaryota; kingdom Metazoa; phylum Arthropoda; class Malacostraca; order Amphipoda; family Caprellidae; genus Caprella; species Caprella mutica. Next base: position 65,294 of record CANNZV010001126.1, on the reverse strand, counting down.
ATCCTGCGCACGACATAAAATCATTCACTATACTTCCAATTTGTTTATACTTAAACAGATGAATTTTAATGCCATTCTCTTTTTCTGTAGCATTCTGAGTTTGCTTCGATAAACCTGTACGTTCCACAGGTGAAAACAAAAAAAAAATCACTATAGTACCGGTAATGCATTTATCGGTGTCCACTGTACAGCTTATACCTGTACACTCACAGCTTATCTGCTCTTTTCAGGTTTTTTAGGGTAACAAAAAGTGATTTATTGAACTGAGTTTGGAGTCAAAAAGGAACCATGAAGCAAATTTGATAGGACAGCATAGACGCTGAAACAAATTGTAGATGAATTGAAATTGATGAAAAAATGAAGAATTTGTTTAGTAATTAAGGTCGTAATTATTATGAATATATTCTTCAGGAATTTCAATGGGAAAAGAATGTATGTAATTCTGTTAGAATTAAATTTTGAAGGACATGCATAAACGGAATACAATCTGCCCATGTGGTTTCATTTCATTGTAAATTTTTAAATATGCAGAAGCAATGTATAAATTAGAGAGAGTCTAATTTCAACCTTCATATTTTCAAATTCATACATAAACAAATATTTTTCAATAAAAGAAATTAATAATGTGTTTTTAGTTCTGTACAATAATTCAATTTTACAGGGTTTTTTTCTAATTTCATTCTTCATAGCATATTTCTTCAAAAAAGATGATACTCCAAAGAATTATACTTTGGATTATCTAAAAGAATGTCTCCAAAAACTGTGATTTTACTTTTAGATCATCAAAGCGTGATGGACAGTACCCATATATAGAGCATTAAGTGGCTCAATTCCAAACACTGCTTTATTTTCCTGAAACAGTTTAGAAAAGGGAGCAACTTTTCTCCATGAGTTTATCAGGGAGTTACTGAACAACGTCTCAATTTCTTAAAGCAAACATGCATTTAATGACAGATATTTTGATAGAATATGATGCCAATTGTCCTCTAAGAAAACAAAGCTAATATAAACTTGCACTAGAGAGTATTTCTCACAGGTTGAGAGAGGATATGAAGTGTCTTTGAGTTCTGAAGGAACCAATACTTCATAAATCAAGAGTTTCACTGCATATTAAAAAATTTTGAGTTATGTTAGTACTTTATTTAAAGTAGCGAGCATAAGTAAACCTTAGTAACCTAGCCCTTAAAAGTTTGCTCACTAACCTAGGGACTTTTCCGGGCTCGCCAGTCCTCAATAAAACTAATATAAAATCTCAACAGATTGACATATCGCTATTAATTTTAGTCTTTTTAAAAACCTTCATCTGATATTTACACATCCATTGGTATACGCGAAAGAATAGTTTCTGATTTAGAATAAAATTTACAAGCAAAGATGAAAAAGAAATATTTTTTAGAATTTCTAGCTATTTGCTTAAAAGCCATTTTCATCACCCATCAATAGAATCCTTATAACATTCACAAAAATGAATAAAACTCTATGAAAATTTAACATTTCATGGAGAAGGATTTAACAATGAAAAAGATGCCAGAAAGAAACATGTACCTGTAATGGTTTTTGAAATATACTGACTTAAAATTGTATTTCATGTTTATTGAGATACCCTGTATATTTGAATAAATGCTCATTATATGTGTATCTTGTCTTTTATCACATTTTTTTGTATAATCATATGTAACTATGTTGAAAAGGAAAAGTCAGGAAAAGACTGCTTCCAAATCGGTTTGAAAGTGAAATTATTAATATTTTTTCATGAGGACTGGTGCAAATGGACCAGTTTCTAGGTTATTAGGGTTGAGGGACAGTGAAAACAAATTCAACAATTTTGTTTATTGCATAGTAATTAGTCAACGAAAATACGTGAAACTTGATAATAATAAAGTTACACATACTATTGGTGTTTCCTAGAAATATTACAAAAATGAAACAAATAGGGTCGGACGGGGTATCATTTTCCTCACCCTTCTTATTGGGTATCACTCCGCACCTCTTATAATTTTAAAACCACTCGTTTTATCCTAATTCTGAATGCAAAATCATTTTAAGCATCTTCTTTTATCCCATAAACATCATGATGCACCAATATCCTATGCATATTTCTAGAACTAAATCGCGATGTAAGTGGTGCTCTCAAAACAATCTGAAAAAGGTGTTTTTTTTTTGTGATATTTAAATCCAGCAAACTCTCCAATAACTCCAAATCCGAGATGAAGAGATTCATATTGGGTTAACATGTCAACACAAACATTAATTTTCTACTTTATGTAAAATTTTCAACTTCCTATTTTTAACGGTTTTCCCGCCACAGTCGTGCGCATTGATATCTCAGATAATTTGAATGTAGAGGGGTATGGTGTTTTTTAAATTATATCATTGATTAACAATAAATTTAACATCGTATTAGTTATGCTTCTTGATGTGGGGAATATTAAGATAGGGAGGAGGGGGGGAGGGGTATTTTTGTGGGGTGTGAGAGGATATTGAATTAAAATATTGATCAACAATATATTTCTTGGTATAAGTAGTTAACTAGTTACGTAAAATTTAAGATTTAAAAATAAACCATAGGTACCACAAAGGGCATTCACATAGGCTAAGTGAGCTTAAACAAGCAATCGCGGTTGTCAAGATAAGTAGATGTGATTAATTCCAAGAGCTTCAGTGAAGTCCAGATTATGAATCATCTGCTTGACAGTTGGATTATAACTGAATGGTAGTGCAGATTAGAATTGGGGAACTGATATAATTGCAATCAGCCAGAACTTAGAATTGAATTTACATTTATACTTCATCTGATAGTTCCATTACAAATGAATCATTTAGTTTAAGCACTATTTCAGTTTCTATAGAAATGCAATATGAAATAAAATGTATTTCTGCAAATTACAATTTGATTTTGTTATTCATATATTAGAAGTGAATCTAATGAACTTTTGTTCAATCCTAATTTAAAAATTCAACTTCAATTACAAAGAATCAAACGATGTACTCACGAATATTTTGAATTTATCTTGACATTTATCAAAATTTTGAACAGAAGCGTTGCAGTTATTCCTAATTCATTTACACAATTGTTTTTCTCACAATTATTACATACAAATTTCAAATTCTAGGTAAGACAAATTTACAAAATATAATTGAAGTTAATGAACAGTCAGATCGGTTGTCACTCGTGTTCATGTTTCGAATCGTAGAGATAGTAAGATGGAGAGATGTAGGAAAGGTATTATCACAGTGAGTTCTAGGTAATTTGCTCGAAAACAATTGCTCGAAAGACAATTGCTCGAAAACAATTGTTCGTGAAACAATTGCTCGAATGAAAAATTGCTCGAATGAACAATTACTTGAAAGAAAATTGCTTGAAAGACAATTGCTCGAAAGGCAATTGCTCGAACGAAAAATTGACCGACTGAACAATTGCTCGAATTAGAAATTGCTCGAATGAAAAATTACTTAAATGATCAAATTACTCACAGTGTTCAAATTTATAAAGGTCAGTTAATTATGAAGTTGGATCACTTCGATTAACTGCACCTGACCATCTTGGTTTCCAATAGTAATTTATATTAACTGTATTTCATATTTTTCATGCTACTCACTATAAATCATAATACTGTTTTTAAATTTTAATCTTCCTGGTATCATTAATTTTATTCAACAGGAATACTGCATCAATTTTAGGTACAGTAATTTTCGTTTTTTTTTTTGCTCTCATCAGATGATCTTGGGGCTAGGTGAGGGTTGCTAGGTATTAGCATCTCGGACTATTGGAACTGCCAATAACTGGAGGGGGCGGTTTTCTCCGACACATTTAGCATGACCTCTGGTAATCGTGGTACTTTTTATTTTTTTCTCTTTTTGGTTGATTATTTTGAGCAACTGTTAATTAGAGAAATATTTTCGAAAGTCAGAAAATCATGAAGTGAAATATCTTCCATTAACTGCACCTAACCGTCAATGTTTCTAATTAGTAATCAATAATAACAACTGTATTTAATTTAATATATATTATCTGAACGATTGATCATTCGAGCAATTGTTCATTCGAGCAATTAGTTATTCGAGCAATTGTTCATTTGGTCAATTGTTCGTTCGAGCAATTGTCTTTCGAGCAATAATTGTTCATTCGAGAAATTATTCATTCGAGCAATTGTTTTTAGAGCAAATGTTTTCGAGCAATTGTCTCTCGAGTGATTGTTTTCGAGAAATTTACCGGCTACCATCATAGTGATATTAATTCTAATGACTTTGACGCGTATTTTCTATGCTTATCTTTTTTAAATTACTTTATATCTTTCATTTCATTTCTTTGAATTAGCAGGCCTCTCTTGACTTGGTTTCAACATTCATACCAAATTTATATTAGTATACAAAATTTTGAAAATATTTACGTATCGGAGTAAACTAATTTAATCAACGTAAATTACCGTAAATTTACGTGACTAAGGAAATTAATTGTACTGTGATGACGTGTGGCAACGTATAAATACAGTTTGGTAAGCACAAATCTGTCCACGTTTTCATGGAGTGCAGACACATGTTTCAGCTGTGATTGGGTCACAATCCACACAATATAGCTATGCTCTCTCAGTTACCAATATTTTATTTACCTATGTATTGATTTCTCTTTCTATCTTCAATATTTTTACTTAAAATTTGGTACAAATTAGTTTAGTATATACTAACAACTTGTACAAAATACAGTACCATAGGATCACAAATAAGTCGCCTTTTTTAAAACATACTCAAATCTTCCCGATCATTCCGATTGTCAAACGCATTAGGGTTAAGGCATGGATTTTTTTCCACATACTAGGTTAAACTATGTTTGATATCATGAATCATCGTCGTGATCAAATTTCATAAATGTAGACATTCAAATATTATAGTTTAGACGTTCAAATATCATTATAATAGATGTTCAAATATCATTGTTTTAGATGTTCAAATATCATAATTGAAGTTTAAATATCTTAGTTTTAGAAGTTTAACTATCAATAGTTATTGACAGGTAGAAAACCTGGACCTAACAATGTATTTCATAACCATAGGTTATAAAAAAATAATTATAGATTATTCATCATCATTGTACATTATGTATACATTCGTCAAAGCTGTCATTTCATTACTATCAACATTGAAGATATATTTGTTTGATTGAGGAAAGAAAAACGCTTCTTATTTTGTTTGACAATCGGAAGGACATAAAATATTGTCAGTCAGTTTTTAATGCCACCAAAAGATTTAAATGGAGAAATTAATTATATACTAATTATTTACAATAGTACAAAGTGTATTTTTTAAAGATTTTAAAAACAATTATGATACATCCAGATATACCCAGAATCTGTTTTTGTTGGACTATTAAAGAACATTATTATATATTTCAATTTTAACATTCTCTCTGGTCTAGTCCATATTCTCAGTTGAAAAATGGTAAATCGGCAGATTGCTTATAATTAATACCAATAACGTTGAAAAATTGATATCGTTTTATCGTAATAAATGTAAAAAAATCAGCTGTTTTTTCTATCTGGAATGTAACGAGAAACTATAAATGTAATAAATTTATGATTAATGACGATTGTATTTGCGTAAAATAATTCAGTTCAAATATTTTCAGTTTTTTTTTTCTCAGAGCTTATGAGTTGTCATATATCAGTTACCAACTGACTCTCCCATAAGCCATTCTGCAGAGTGTGCCATTTCAATCAGCATTTCAATATTCATTAGAGAAACAGAGCTGTGGGAAGGCTTTGATACCAAAATTTCAGTGGAGAATATCCTACTCATCATGATTACTAGTCTCTCTTGTTCAATTAAAAGAAATCCTTTGAAATGCATACCATATGAATATAAACTGAGTGATATTACTGATATAGGAAAAATTAACATATATTTAGCTCATCCATAATTATAACATGCGGATATATTAAAGAGAAGAATATTGAACTCAGAGTACGGATGTTCAATTCAGACAAAATTAGGTAGATAGAAAATTTAGTTCCGATTTATAAGAAAAATATTTTGAACAATTATTATTTAACTTCCATTTTCTAAGATATCGATGATTCCTGTTTATGGATACCAATTAATAATATAAATTAAATTTAGAATTATTATACATTTATTCTACCATGATCGAGAACCCACGCGATAAGTCAGAACTCACTATTATCAACGATTTATAAAAAAATGAACATGACCATCAGTGTCATAATTTAAAAACAAATATAGTTAAAATGATTCTAACACTATGAACTAAAGACGATAACTACATACATCAGAATCAGAGGATATTAATCGAATATTTTAATAGTTCATGAAAACGCCTTAGGTAGCGTCGTTGCTTCAAAATTGGTGTTAACTTTTGTCATGCCAGGTCAAACGGACACTTTTGAAGTAGATCATATTAGTTCAGTATTAATGTTAAAGATAATTTCCCGACTACTGTAAATGTGCAAGTACTGAAATGTTCTTTTATAAGGGATTCAAATTAAGTTCCGATCCAAAATATACTTTTTTTGTCGTCAATAGAGTGCTGAATCTTTTAATTTTCATATCATGTAATAAAAGAATATAGAGAAAAACAACCAAGTGAATCAAAAGCTGCGTAGTGGATTTACTAAAACGATTCAAAAGCTTCATTCTCTTTTCAAACCAATATTTCATAAAATGTATGCGAATATATATTTGTTGTCGAGGTCATGGATTCTATGAATATCACATATCGTTTCATGAAATGATGTAGGTAGTTTGAATTGTAAAATAGCACAGTTTGAGAAAAAATATACATTCCTCTTGGTTTTCTGTGACTATTAGATAGAGACAATAGAGTCATATACGAACGGGTAGGATTACCCTTCACAGTATTACCCTTCATAGTTGCAAATCCTAACACTGCGGAAAAGACACGTCCGAAAATTGTATTCACACTTGCGTTTCTTTACAGCTGAAGAAGATATCAGCAAAGTACAGTGTTCAAATTTTTGTAGACAAATATTCGTACATGAAAAATATATTTTATGTATGTTAAAGTCTAAACTGAAACCATTTTCTTACAATATATGTATGTATAACATAGCATATTATTAAATAATTATGATTACCTTGAATAAATCTATTTTTAAGAGAGACTGTTATATTCATTGTTTTCCATTTGAAGTTATAGGCTACGTACGAAAACAATAATTATGTTTTTAATATAGCCTAAATTCGTTGAGTTATTTTTAATAGTATGTATCTTTATACATATTATATCCATTTTTTTTGTTTTAGTTAAGTCTTTCATTTATCATGTGTACGAATATTTGCATATACTATATTAAACAGTGGCCATTAAGTACATCTCTCAGTTGTCTATAATATGTAGTAAAATAAACTTGAACGAGAAATATATATTTTATTTTCAGCAATTAAAATTGTTATAACATACATTAATTTTTTTTATTATACAGCAAAATACATAACGGCTACTGATATTGAGAGGCCATTTATAATTTCAAGACTGAAATTTTTGTGACCAATATTTCCGGCCACCATATAATATATAATATACATATATACTTTAAATAAAATTCAGATATTCAACTGTTCATGGAATGATATTTATCAAACAAAATTATAATTTCATTAAGCACTTTTATACTTTATATAATTTCTGCATATCAAGTTTAACAACTCTAGTCTATGTTTAAATTCACTGATCACTACCTGTCTGGCCCCATAATACGTATATCATCCCTACAAAGAAAAAACTCGAATGTGAACGATACAATAGACATTCATATCGTACTAAATCTCTGCGATGAAAATTCATTTAGTAGTTTAGCAGGAGCATGAGTAATGTTGCGGAAATAGTATCACTGCTATGGAAATATCACAAGTGTGAAAAGATCCATTTGAAATAATTACTGTAGATTTTCTTTAAGTGTGCTCATAGTTAATAAGAAAAGTAAAAAATGGAACAATTTTTTATATGAAGAAGGGTCATTAGGATAGCTATCATGATTACGAGGAGAATATAAATCTATAGTTGTTTATTAATGCTTCTCCTAAAGGTAGAGGTATACCACGGAAGGTGGAAAAATTGGAAACCTCCTTTTGTAGAGTTAATTCATTTAAAAAAAGTAAAATAAATCGTTAAAATTATTTTTCTGAGAAGTAATTCAATCAAATCCTATTCCCATTCTCTACAGTCTACACTGATAAATATAACTAAATGTGCAGATTTATATATTTTTTTTTTCAAATTATAAGGTTAATGATGAAAAAAGTTATTAATATAATAATATAATCTTTAATTTAATATATCGATAGCAATTTATAATTCTAGACATAGGAAAATGTTCTTCAATATCAATAATTACAGCTTCCCAAATTCACTTTGTTATTTAGTACGAACTTTTGACTTTTTATAACAAGGTTCAAGACCTGAAATTTATCTTCCGGGGAACTGTGATTATTCTGTATTTATTATAAATGTATGATAATTTCATTGACGCGAAACAAGTATTTGGACGGAATAAAAATGTTTAATTTTTAACATATTGGTAAAAACTAAAATATAAAATTAAAATATAATACAATTGCATTACATAAAAATATTGAAATAATAGACAAACAACATATCTTAAAAATATATAAAATTTATTCAACCTGTATCGAGAGAGCTTGTGTAAGAAATATTTAGACAGATGCAAAAGAATGGCTAATATTTAGGTTGTTAATTGGGCCATCATCAGCACTAATTACTGTAGTTAATTAAACTTTTCCTGTAGTCAATGATCAAGTCATTCGAACATATTTTCATCGAAATTTTTCTCACTTTTCCAGGACAATTTGATACTTTCATAGATTTATTATAACTTATTTTGAGTGACAAAGGGATCATTCCAAACTGATTGAATGAACTTAACCTTCGCCCTCTGGGAAATTCTTGACCATGGCATGTTTGTATGATCTTAATGGGCCAAAACCATTCCGCTTGAGCAAGTTGCAATGTTAGCAGAGGAAGATCTTGCGCCAAAACGTTCTGATTTATCACTACTAATCTAACTTCAGCTTCTAGAAATGTTGACTTTTCCATTTTTAATTTTTTTTGTAAGCATTAGTATTCTAAAGTAGAAAATTTAGATCAAATGTTCAATAAATTGTACAGAAATGAATGTTTGGTTTCCATTACTTCAATCTTCTTATACAATTTTAAAGCACTATTTCATGATTTTGTCTCGTAATTATTTCACCAAAATGATGAAAATAAACATTCTGTCCAAACAATTGTTTCACGTCAAAGTAAATCTACTAAGTAGCAATAAAATTGATTGATTTGTTAATAGGTTGACGAACGACGAAAACTTCGTCAAAGAGGATTGTCTTGAGCCACTACTGCTATCGATTCTCTGAATTGCAGCAGTTTTGTCACCTGCAGAATATACATATAAGTTTTTCACAAATTATTTATACGGATTAAATTCAATATTTAACATTTGAAAACTGAATATAAAAATATAAATTATGAAAGTTCGTCCTAACCTTCAGTTACGAAAACTGTTGTGGATGCCGGTAAAGTCATTGGAGCATCACAGGTGTAGTTACCGGAATTGTAGTCATTGGCGCTGCTTATCCGTAGTCTACTGATGGCTGAAGTACCTGCTTGAACAATTACATGATATCTTAATTTGGAAAATCAACGTATAATAAAAGTTATATTTTTTTCTATAAATCAGAGAGATATACAATATTTTCATTAAACTCTAACCTGCATCGAAATTCTCATCATTCGTATCAACTTTTTCTAGAAATATTCTGATTTCTGGTTTGTTCCTCAAGAAATTTAATTGCTTGCCGTTCTGATACCAAAAGACGTAACGCGGAACAACCGGTGACTAACGGAGAGATTACAAAAAAATTAGTCAAAATATAACAGTAAACTGAGTATATTAATTGAAATATAATGTGAGTGGAAGTACAGACTAATAATATATACTGTAATGTGAAGTTTCTCGTATAACTAAATTCCCAAAAATAAAAGAAAAAGGGAAAAGCTCGTGTGTCGAATATTTAAGAAAATACAAAGACAAAATTGATCTATATAATTCCAGCCAAGTTTATAATAGAAACAAAATTAGGTTTCCGAAGGATGACATTGAGAGCCATATAAACAATTTCAGATATTTAATTTTGTCATCGTGTATCTGAACTAGATGACTCTGCTTATTTGATTTGTGGGACATGAAATATGAATCACGTAACATGGATGCTTGGAATCGCCATTAAACCTTGATGTAAAGTTTATTGAGACTATACAGTAATACCCACGAAAATGTTCTATGATATATGATTATAATAATTAGTTATGGAAATAATACCATAAATCCACTTTTTGTTGTCTAATGATGATTTTAGATATATCTTTTGAATTTAAATATTTTCAATTATCTTCACATGCATGTTTATCAATTTCTATACAACATATAAATATTTAACATGTACATTTCTATGATTATAAATTAAAGTAAAACATATGGTTTTAATTTTTTGAGATTGTATTATATTCTACAACCAAGATGAATTCTGATGAATATTTTACGCATTTACTACCAAAATTTGTTGAAAATTCGATAAAATATAAAGTATACTGCATATATCTATTACTTTGAAGATTAATTTTACTTGCAATAATTATATGCAATATCAAAAATTAATTCATATCATCCAAGAGAATTTTATTATCAAAGTATCTGAAGTGAAGCTCAAGATCTATTCATGTAATTCATACTTATATAGCATTGACTTTTCAATAGCTCATATTTTTATTGATTCTGCCCTCGTAGCTTTTACGTTTTTAGATTTTACTTTTGTAGTTTTAGCTGGTGTAGTTTATACTTTAATACTTTTGTAGTTTATACTTATATATTTATTCTTGTTTCCTCGTCTTAATATTAAAAATGTATCAGATGAATTTACTGACTTTAAACGACTAACTGAAATGTTGAAGCTAAAGTCATATCACTCCAGTATATTTTATGGTTAAAGTACCTGTCAGGATAGAGCACTCAATTACTAAATTCAGTCTAAGTCATTTACCCGAGTTATGAGGCAGTTGAGAACAATAGGAGATCCCTTATTTACATGATAGTTGCCTCGACCTGGTATTCGAGCAATGGGAGTCACGACAGTTAGGTTCACAAAGATTGATATGATGCCAGTGCCTGTAATGAACATAGACAAAAAAAATGACGTGTTAAAACTTTTTTAATTGCATTAGTTGATTTTGTTTTAAAATTATAATCAAATTTCGGGAATATGATTATATTTTTTTTAACCAAAATTTATCTTTTGGTTTGGATCCTGACGCATGGAGATAATTACATACAAAAATTTAGGGTCGGACGGGTATCACACCGCACATCTCATAATTTAGAAGCAACTTGCTTTAACCTAGATATGATTGCACCATCATTTCAAGCATCTTCTTTTCTCCCATAAACATCATGACGCACCATTAACCTATTAGTATTTCTAGAGTGAAGTCGGGATGTATGCGGTGCTCTCAAAACGATCTGAAAAAAGTTTGCACTGGTAATAATTTAAATCCCGAAAACTTTCCAATAACTCTTGAACCGAGAATTATATATTCATATTGTTTAACTTGTTAACAAACATTAACAGTTACATCATGTCAATTATTCAACTTCTCAGTTTTAACGGTTTTCCCGTCACAACCTTGCGTTGTGATACCCTAACATAATTTAGAGGTATGTAAACTGCGCATCATTAATATCCATATTTGTATGTAAATAAATATAAGCAATGATGAGTTTTTAAGGCTTAATTATTGAATAAGGTGGAATTTTATTATAATATTGATTAACAATAAATTGATGTTCGTAGTAACTTTGCTACTTAATGTAGTTCGTAGTAACTTTGCTACTTATATATTAAAATAGAGAGAGGGGCAATTTGGTGGGGGTGAGATGTTATTGTATAAAATATTGATTAACAATAAACATACGATCGTATTATAGTATTTGATATAAGTTGTAAACTAGTTATGTAAAATTTAAGTGTTAAATCAGTTGCAGATTCATTAAATATGTGTAGGGATTTAGATATGGTAGAGGGGGAAATGGAAGGTGGGGAGGTGATTTAGATGATTAATGAAGGGATAAGGTAGAAAAGGGATGTTTACATGGTTAAAGAATGGGGTTTACATATGGGGTGAGAAGATATTCCAATGGGGAAAGGAGAGATTTAGGTGGGGGAGAAGAGAATTGCCTCTTCATGTGCGCAGTATTACCCCTGTATACTCACCAAAAATTGCCAATAAATATTTTTCAGGTGTTTTCTCAAAAATGGTTGAGAACCATCCTCATTCATGATCATATCATCACGATAAAATGAGTTTCTTTAGTACATTTAGTTTTCGAGTAAATACAGAGATTGTGGGATTGTGCTCGCTGATACCCCTCCGACCCAATTTCTGATCCCCTACCAATTGTCGAATTTTCAAAATAGCTCTATCAACTTCTAAATCAAGATTTAAGTAAACTGCGAAAAAATCTGCAACAACCCAAAATATTGGAATGTAAGAAAATTAAGGTGCGCTATTGGAATTTTTGTTGTATTCCTTCCTTTTAAGATGCAGTAAACTGAAGATGATGACTTTATATTTCAATATAACCAATGCAAAGTATAAAGTAATCTGTGAACCCATCTGTCCGAAACAAATTATCAAACATCATTTGTTAAGAGCTCACCTGTTGACACCTGACACTCGTAGGTACCATTATCCCTCGGAGTGACATAACGGATATGGAGAGTCCAATCTTGAGTACCGGGCTCATGTAAGACACTCACTCTAGAGTCTGGAGTGAAGAGAGTGTTGCCAGATGAGAGGACGTGCCAGTCTCTGCTTCTGATCCAGGATATCTGATAAAAGATGAAGAGAAGGAATAGTAATTGAAGCATTACAGTAATACTACTGTGTTGATACAGGCATTATTGTTTATAATGAAGTATGTGTTTAGTGTTTGTTATTCATTTATTTCCCTTCTTTGTAAATAACTGTCCAATTTTTTTTTCATCAGAATTAACTACTTAATCAAAAATATATCACTAAAATTTATAAACATCAAATATTTTCTGAATATGTACTGCAAATATTGAGTTTAAGCCTTTAAAAATATTTTATTATAAACCGCAGTATATTCAGTTCAGTATATTATATACTGAACTGTACGGATATTTGAAAAAGAAGCTGTAACGAATATTTAAGTAAATTCGGAAAAAAGTTTATCATAAAAAGCAAATATATTTCAGTGTAATTCTTAAAGAATATAATAATAGAATTCTAAACTGCAAACAAAACTGTAATATAATCTTAAAGGAATATTTGATTATTGTGCATCAGGATTATACGAATATAAACTTTGAGGAATATTAAGAGCATCGCAATCATTAACGACATTGTGAGCTGCATACTAAGGTAGACATTATGTTCAATATTGCGGTAATTACATTAATGAGGGCATGTCATAAGCAAACCTAAATTGAGTCGTTAAGTTATTCATAGATTACATTATTGTAAGAAATCGTACGCGCCTGTACTTATTTTTGGGTTTTGAACTTTAATTCTGAAATATTGTTCAGGATTTCATGTATTACAAGTAAATGTTTATTTTTAGTAAACTGAGTTGATTGACTGGAAAATTATGTCTCATTTTCAAATTTCTAATAAATTTCATTTATTTATATTCATAATATATCATAGTGTATCTAATATTAATTTATTATATTCTAAAAATGAAAACCCAAACTGATAAAACTATATTTACTATTGAAACAAAATAGGGATTAATTCTTATATATTGCACCAAATTAAAACGAATAATATGAATTAATTTAATCAAGGTAACCTTAATCAACATTCAACAAAATACAATAAATGTATTATATATTTGATTATAATGCGAATAAACAACTGCTTGGCATTATGATCTAAATCAAGATTTATTTAAATATTGGTTAAAAATGTTGGTCAAAATTTATATGTATATTATTCGATCTGATAATTAATATTTTATGATAAAAAACACGTTAAAATATGATCGATAAGTTTTGAATACATTCATTGTGGAGATATCTACAAAATGATTTAAATATTGTTTAATGGTGGAAAACAAAATATGCAATCACAAAATATTGAATATTACAACTATTTAATTTATTTTAATTTCTGTATTTGGCATAATATGACCATGCAATCTTTTATGTCAATCAACTATGAGGCCCCTTTCACACGAGTCACTGAGTGACTGATGTGAAAGGGGCCTAAGAGGTCAATGAAATATAAGAAAGGGTAGTCGTTGTTAATTGATTTTGTAGAACCAATAAATCAATGAGAAATTCATTACATTTCTTACGGAAAATTTCATTGTCTATATAATTAAACCATTAAAACACTATTTCAAGAGTAACTGAATCTTCTCGCACAAATTATATAAACTTGTTTCGGTTGGTTATGGGAAAATGTTATAACAATAATAGTAATATGTTAACAATACTTACAATGTTGTATCAATGTTGGTGCTATCTTATCAATATTGAGACGCAATTTGAAGAAATTGTTTAAAAAAAAATGCATAAACTTATAATGTCACAAATCGTGTGTAAAAATATTAAGCATGAAAGTTGTCTACAAGTGCCTCAAAAAGGGGAGGGGAGGAGGAGATTGGGGTGGGGGAGGCTTGGGTTGGGGGGGGGGGGGGCTTGGGTTGGGGGGAAGGGGCTGGAGAAGGAGCTGGGGGAAGCAAAAAAAGAAAATGTAAGTCATGAATTAGCCTTTCTTTTCCTAGTATTTTCATATAATCAATATAGTAAGTACTGCTGTTATAAAAAAAAAACAATGTCCTAAGTAAAAAATTGTATTTTTATATAGTTTAATCGAGTCTGAGAAGCCTCTCACTCTTCAAAAAAAAAAAGTAAAAAAGTGAGACTTGGTACTTCATTGGGACACAGATCTAACAGTATTGGCAATATAGTAACTACGTATATTGGTACTGATGTAAAAATATTGTTCCTATGCTGCTCTTCAAATCATTGTTGCCGGAATTAAACCACCTGTCTGTCTCCAAGGTGTCCAACTTTGCAGGGTAGGAAAGTATCTCCTCCAACCTGAGCTGTGACATTCACCAGACTGTTATTGAGGGAAGACTCTGCTGAGGCTGGACCACGGTAAGTGAGGGTCCATCTGAAGATAAAATAAGAGGATTATAGTGATAATTATGTCGAGTATTATGGACAGAATGAATGTCATATATCGGACAAGGAATTTTGATAGTGAATATCCGGCTAATATAAAGTCTTAATAAATTGTCGTATATACCCTAGCTATTGAAAGTCGAATTTCAAGGAAAATGAGAGGAATAGCTTGATATTTAATGATGAAAAGGAGTGAAGACAGTAAGAAATTTGTCAATTATTTCTCGTATGTTCCATAATACAAATATATGATAACTAACTATTTCCATTTTCACATCAAAAATATGATCTCACCGTGACGGATTGGCTGACTTGTATTTTTTATTTTCTTGGTCGAGAGATCTAGCTCTGAGGCTACTCCCATTCAAGGAAGAAACTTTCTTCTTATTCAGGCTGTTTGGACTGGAACAGATAAGATTAAATATTCAGCAATCGAATGGTAACGTTTTTAGTACGGTGTTGAAATGAATTCAGATACCAGAAAGTTGAATTATTGTATAAATGAATACAAAAAGTATAATGAAGTTTTTTTTTTTGTGATGTATACTATGCTAAGAGAAGATATTTAAAATATTCGGAAACTCACCTGAAAATTTTACTGTTCGTTATTTTTTGTTCTTCAATTAAATTATCATTTGATTTCTTTGGATAATCTTTCTGCATTTGGGTTGCAGTGTTGATTGTTTGTGTCTGATTGTTTGTGATGAGGTTTGAAGAAATAACTCTATAATGGTTTTTACTATTTTTTGGGGTTATGACCAGTAGATCATCTCGATTGAATGATTCTAAAAGAGAAATTCTTAAGTGTTTCTCATTCTCGTCTTTGGGTAAATTCAACCTTGATTTTTTTGTTTTTCTTTTATGATTATTTGTTTTACTTTTATTAAAAGGGACACAATACTTTCTCCTGTTACATTCTAAAATATTTCTCTGTGTTCTTGACTGCTGATAATTAGAAGAAACTTTGATAGGAAGATATAACTGAGCAAGATCTTTATACTTTCCATCGTTCTCACCTGCAACTGTCAGTTGATCAGGGAAATTTCTTGTGTCTTTAAAATCAAAATCCGGCTTCGGATGCATATTGTCATCACTGTAATTATATTTGAAGCCGTATGATTCGTCTAGAATATGGTGGTACTTTCTGTCGTAGTTATCTTTAGATTTCTCTCCACGGGGTTTCACATTGGTATATGATTTGTAATCACTTGAAGTGAAATCTGCTGAAGAGTCTCTGAAGAAGTGACGTTCTTCACTGTAATATCTTCTGCTCTTATGATGATGATGAGAGTGATGACTTCCTTTCTTGCGGTGGGCTTTGCATTCAGTAACTGGAAAAAGATAATTTAACATGTTAAATGAAACTGGATAAAGATATATGAATGATTAGTATAAATTTTATTTAACTATAATCGTAATGTTCTACATTTTAACTCTAATAACT
This sequence comes from Caprella mutica, assembly GCA_947561585.1. Lineage (NCBI taxonomy): Eukaryota > Metazoa > Arthropoda > Malacostraca > Amphipoda > Caprellidae > Caprella > Caprella mutica. The sequence continues at coordinate 48,586 of CANNZV010001126.1, read as the reverse complement.
TTCCTAAGTAATGGTTCAATTTGAATTCGGATAGTGTGAAACTAATTTCAAGATATTAGAATTTAGAGAATTATTTCTGATGAATACACATTGGGAAAAATGACAACGTGTTAGATCGTTACTATTCACCTCGCAATCGATACCTCTGTTAATCCAACAGTTTGAAAACTTCCCATTCAACCACTATCTGATAGGTCTTGATTTATTAAGATGGCTTACGTGAATCAAGAAAATATCTTATGTCTTGGGATTGCTTTAAAACCAATAAAATTAATAATAAGGAAGTTATCAAAGTTTAGAATGTTGAACAATGCGACTCCATACGATGTACTTTATGATATAACATGCAACAATTTGTAAAGATTCAAAGTACTATTATCTGAGATGTCTCACATCGTAGATATTTGAGTTTGCTTCACAGAACACGATTTTCAAATTTCAAATTTCCTGTTATTCGGAAATCAAAATGATAACAGGAACCTATCATATACTTGAATAACAATTTTTTTTATTGGAATTAGCAGAATTTTCTTTTTAAAATATGATATTACTGAATCAAGGAAAACATACACAGACCTACATTCTTAGACTGTAACCATAGATGTTTTGAAATTATATTATCTTCAATTTAAAATAAATGATAACAGCACATAAATCATAAATGTTTAACTCACTTTCGAGTATTTTGGGATATGAGAAAATTAAACAATACAACCAAGCATTTATTCAACTAAAAATAAATCTCAAAATTTTTAAGAAATGAAATGTTACGAAGGTTCATCTGAAATGTAAGATGAAACACTGCACCATAACTTTAATTTCCAGAGGAAGTTATGGTTGGGCATTCTAATATCAAGTCTCGATCACAATTAATATTGTAAAGCTCTGAAATTATAATCTAAATATTGGCAAAGAATATTTTACTGGGATCTTGGTTGGAAACAATGATAATATATGGTCTGGTTTTTATGCATTATAATTTATGAAACTTTGGATAGTAAAACCGATAGTATTCACATACTGCATAGCCTATGAATTAATTGACATGGAATATCGATTCTACATTTTAAAGAACAATTACATTTATGTTATTTTGGAAAATTAATATTAGTTTATAACTTTTTAATTCCATCAAAATAATTACAAATATATATTTATTAATTTGAAAAAATATATTTAGAGATTAATGTAACAATGTTTTGTGATAGTAAACATGGCGTAATACCAACACCAACATGTATTATCTGCTGTAGTGCTTCAATTTAGAATCAAGAAATGTTTCAATACAGAAATTAAAGAAGTAAAAGTAATTCCAAGCACTAAATAAATTTAAACCCTCGTCGTTCTTCATGATGATATTTAATTATAATCATTAACAATTGGTTGTTATTTAACCAAATAGGTTTGGATATCACTTTTCCTAAAAATCAGCTTGAATAAAATTATTTCTTATATATTAAATTCCCAATTTGCAATTACATTTGGACGTTAAACATGGTGTAATTTCATGCCTTATCATAACTATGGCAAAGTAAGCTTGATTGTTTAGGAAAACCTAGATTTATTTTATTGAGCATTGAAATAGTTGAATGAAAAGAACAACAGTATTTGATTTCATGTAGACCTAGTCTAAAAATTATGCCTGAATAGTAAAAAAGTTTCAAGAGATTATACAAGTGTACAAAAAATTCTACACATTACAACAATTTATTAGTGTCTTGTACATAAAAAAAAATGATTAGAATAATATACAAAACCATACAATGTTATTAATATTGTTTTGAAAACCAAATATCTGTTAAGATGCAAGCTAACTGGATAAAAAGATTTCATAGTTTGAGCATTTCATTTCTCACAGTGCAGATTTGACTAGATATTTCTTATTACATATATCTCAATGTGAAAGCAATTAAATTGTAAGATTTCAAAGCAATGTTATCAATTTAGAAATTATTTTCAAATGTGACACTAATTTTATAGAGAAAAGAAGCATTAGCATTGATATGTTTAAACCCTTGTAACTTAGCAATTGAAAGTTCGGTCAGTAACCTAGTGACTGGTCCGTGCGCGCCAGTCCTTGAAGGAGTATATTTATTGCCATGCGTGTTTTAAAAACGATAAAAATAGATAATATTTCATTATTCATGTTGCTGAGTCGAATTATATACTTTTAACAATAGTATTCAATACTTACTTTCTATATGCAGAACTAACAGGACTGCAAGTGTGCCAAAGAACACGAGCTGCATCTGGAAAAAGATAATATTTTTATTTTTATATTGAAAAAAATCAATTCCTGACATTTAAATGGATAATCAGTTTATTGAATCTAATACAAGAGATAAACAAAAATTTATACAGTAAAAATCTATATTTGGTGAAAAAACCAGAATAGGGAACTACTCCGAATTATGATTTTTCCTCAGTCTATCATTAATGGCCTTTAGTTTTTAGAAAACTAATAGACATTTTATGTCCAACAACAGAAAAGATGTTCATTATTCAGGGTAATTCATACTTCAGAATTTTATATTCATTCTATTCTACTGTACTACAATGTTGTATAAACATTTAAACTTTCATTTCCAGGGCAATGTCATCGTATTTCAAAATATGGAATTTTAGATTATGACAGAAAGCTTAAGTAGAGCAATCGGATATTGATAAAGTACTTAAAAAACAAATAGGAATAACCATATCTTGATCTGTGAGTAGTGGTTCTAGGACAACTGCCATGCAGACAACTGTCATAGTGGACAACTGCCATGCAATATATTACAACTTTTTATTGACACTGATTTGTAATGTGCTTGTAAAATTAAACTTACATGGAATGAATTTAATGTGAAATATATTATTATATAAACTAAAAAAATAGTATAACAACTATAATCGTATAGTCCGACGAACCTATACGATAATCATTTTTCAGGATTAGAAAATAATAATCTTATTTTTATGCTATATTTTCTTACAAAGAATACTTTACTCAGTGACTTTGAACTTTGATTTTGTGTTTTCGCGTTCCTTCGCTTCCAGCTCCAACTGATCAGAAATCCATGCATAACATGTCTTTTAAATATTTTATAAATGTTAAAATATCAAAATTAATATTTCTGAACTGTTTTTCAATGAATTTGTTTTTAAACTTGTAACGAATCAAAAATTGTATTTTTGGTCTATTATTTTTATTAATTAATAATAATAAGATGCAAAATCTCACTCACAGCAAATCTTAACAAGTACCGCTTCTTTTTGTACTTTTCTTCAGTATTATGAATATATTTGAGGAGAAAGTTTTTCATCTATAGATTTTAATTTTTCTCAACCATTTGAGTATGTTAGGGGTTAGATGTAAAAGAAAATTATTGTAACAAATAAATAAATTTAGTACTTTTCAGTATTAATTTTCATTGTTTCACTGAAGTTTTAGGATGAAATAATAATATACTTCACATCAAATTCGATCTATGAAAGTTTAAGTTCACAAGCGCATTATATATCAACAAATACTACATTACAATATGTGCATTATGCATGGCAGTTGTCCGAATGGCAGGCAGTTTATCGCACGACAGATGTCCGCTATGGCAGTTGTCCACATTGTAGTTTTAGTACTACTATTAAATATTGTGTATGTTCATACACACTATTGTGTTCAAACAAATTGTTCACCAGACCCAAATTGAAAATAATAATAACTTTAACTTTTTTACAGATGTGATATATACATATTATATTTTTTATGACTGATATTTTTCACATAATTAGATACGATTTTACAAAAACAGAGGAAATATATGTTCAGATACTCTAATATATATTATGAGCATTTATTCAAATATATAAGGAGTATACCACAGCTCTCTCCATTTCTCCGTGTGTGTTAGACTACATATAGTTGAATGTCTCACTCTTATCAGTTAAATGAAACCATTATAGCAGCTAGTAAGATGTGCGAGATTTCTAAGCTAAACAAAGAGTGCAAGCCTCGCCCAAACAATAATACATAATAAATTTTGGATTTGTATATTTGCATATAACTTTCATTTTAGATAGAAAACTATTCTTTGCTACTTAACAATGAATGTGTAACTATCAAATAAAGGTTTTTATGAACATAAAATATTGAAAAGTCAATTCGTTGAAATTACTTAATAGTTTTAGCGTTAGCTGTTTCTAGAAGGTTAGTAGGAAATGTATAACGAATATCTCGCTGTTCTAGGATTGATTTTTCAAATAAATAGTTTACATGATAATTGTTAACTGACTTTTGGGGCACCTTGTATAACTAGATAGAAACAACGTGCAAATTACGTATAATGCAGGAAGCTATCATTTAGCTACTTAGACTTTAGTTTAATAGCTCAGCTTCTCATTCTCTAGCCTTCAAGGATGATAAATAGTCTGGTCAGTGAAAAAAAATTGGTGAGATGCTCAGAGTCTTGAACCGATAAAATAAATGGTTTCGGGAAGAAATTTTAGGTCGTATCACATCAGTCTTACTACGATTTTGTATTTCTCTGCAGCAATATATAAATTATGCAAAAAAAAAAAGAATAATTTAAAATCACTTCAATGATGTGGCACTCTGTTTCAGAAATGGAGAAAATCATGAATTTAAGTCTACTATTAGTGACGCATGGATTAAAAGTAATTTATCTAACAATATTCAAATAAAAGTTGAGTTCAGTATACTAACCATTATATAATCAATTATTTAAAAAAATATTATTATTTCATTAGTATTTATATTTTTTTATGCTCTTTTCAATTTTCATACTTATGAAAGTGTCAAAACTGTAATCGAGGCTGATTGTTGTTATTTAAAATATATAAATATACTTTGAGTTAAATGAGAGACGGTTTATAACAGCGAAAAAGACTAGATAATTAATACAACTTAATTGAAACTATGTATAAGATCATATTTAATTATTACAATAGTGTTTTGTGTTAATGTGTAGCTAAAGAATTATGAAGTAGTGTAAATGTTTAAATGCAAAATGCGGTGAATCTTTAGAAGAATGAGTTTTCATGAAATAATGATGTAACGCTTAATCATTCACGGTGAATGTTTCTTTAGTTGTACTGTAATAACTGTTCACTGTATGATACAATATTATAATTGAATTTAGTATAAATTTTCGTAAATGTATATAGTACAAGAATTTCTATATACATTTCGTATATATAGAATGTATAAATGATTATATTTGGTAAAGATGTACTTAGCTCCTACTGAGATTGTCGAATCTTAAGTACACCTTTTTCTGTTCAATCACATAATAGAAGTTTTTAAGTCATATCGCATATTCAATTATTCATTCCTCTCATGATTTGGGAAAAATGTATTGCAGATTAGAAGGAGATTTGAAGTGAAACAACGTTTGAGATGGCAGTATCCTATGAATATTGCTCAACGTACTATAATAAAGTTCATTTACACTAATCTTCCAATTTATGTTTAATTTTTATGTATAATAACCAGTTCATTATGCCAGTAACCATAAAGAGTTAGTTTAATTTATATACTAACAACTTGTAAAACGTAGTTTTGTGAATAACACATACTTTAACCTTCCTTCTCGTTCTAATAGTCACACTCATTAGGATTAAATGAATCGATTTTATTCTTTCTATTTAATTTCCTATTCAGTATATTCAATTAATTCAAGTATATATGATTCATCGTTTTCCTATTTAATTGTCAATATTGCATATAAGAACATAAGGTGCAGTAAGCTTCGACACCCTCAGCCAAAGCTCAAGTTATAAGTACCCCTTTACCTTTCATATTCTATTATTCATATATATTATACAAATAACTCATTAGTTAAGGTAAAAAGAACGCAGTTTTTATATTATAAATATAAATAACCTCAACAGCTGCTCTCAGGAAACCTAACAACCAATTCGAGACTATTTTATTTCCATTAACACGTATGTTTTAATTTAGCATTTATAAAATAAAGGAATCGATAATTAATATAAATTAAAAGTGATGAAACTCCTCAAGAATGTAATGAATGAAACTATTCAATTGCATTGTATATTAGATTTGTACTGTGAATTTTTATATTAATGAACTGAAGATATGATGCTCTCGACAATTATATTCAAACTTCATAATATGATATAAAAAAATGATTCTGTTAAAGTTTTGGTTCCCAGTTACAAAAATTACAATTTGCAGATCATTATTAGTTATTTTCTGTTACGGTAAATACTGACCGTATTTAATTGTGAAAACCCCTAATTTCTGACATCAATATTGTTGTTTGGACGCTGCAAATGTAATTACTATTGGAATTTCGTCGTATTTATTATCGACGTGGATTGATTAACTTTCAATCATCGATTTTAATCCCCAATCAAAAAGCGAAGAACGAAAATATGATTTTTCGAATAGGTTGAATTCTGTGATTTTATTTTCCCTTTTTATTATTATAGATATTACAAATGCATATGAAATGTTTCGGATAAAATTATTTGGGCAACAAAGATATTTCATTTTCAGTAAGAATTATTTTAATTTCCCAACTGCATAAGTTTCGCCTATCAATAAGTGTGTTTAACGTTTGCTTCGGAAACAAAGATCGTATCGCTGACGCCAAAAGGAAACTCAAAATATAATGGACTTGAAGAAGCAGTCAGAAAGGAAAGAGGATAACAAAAATTGCAGTCGGTGACGAAGCTCAGAAATATTGAAAAGTTACTCTGTTAGTACAGTCACTCACCTTAAGTAATTGAAAAGCTCATGAACGCAGAAAAGATACTCAATTCACTGTGTGGATTTTATTGGATTATTTGGTGCTGTGAAGATTTTCGATGGTTATTCTTTGATTGTTTAAATTAATTGATTTCAATGAAAAATAAAACAAACATCATAAAATAATTTCCAGGAATTTTAAATGTATTTTTTATAAATAATTCAATAATAAAATTATTGAAAATTAAAGACCAGTATTATAATTCAAATTAAACAATGAAATGAAGATTAATAAGAAATTTCATACTATATTTATGAAAATAGTATCATACATGTAATAAACATAAGTCTATAGGAGAAAATATTATTTATTCCGAATTATTGAACAAATATGATGTAAAATAATTGAATTATAAATAAAATAAATATCAAAAATAACCATATTTCTAAAATCAGATAACTCCTGAAATATAGTTATGGTACAAAATACTCAAATTTATCTAATATGCCCAAACTGTAGGAATACTGATTTATAATAATTACATTCATCTCTAACTTTCTGAAATAATTAATAACTTATGAAAGATTTTAATTTAAACTCGAAAGTGTCATTTATAATAAACATGCCACGTGACTTTCCTTCCGTAAAAATATTTTCAGTCAACCTGAACTCTCGTTCAAAAGTTATGAATTATTACAATACAAATGAAGAAACTTTTGTAGTATATTTTAACTTCAAGTGAAGCTTTAATTATGATAAAATATGTAGAGAAAATTAGTATCCTTGTTTTCGTATGGACTTTACATTCTATTGACAATCAAATGAAAAAAAAAATTGAATAAATAAGTAACAAATGAATAAATAGCTAATATTCACTTATTGTTGTTTGAAAATAAAATAATCATTCGAGATGCAGTTGTGATTATATTACACTTTAATACTTTAAAGCATGGTGGTTGTTTTACTGTGCACTTTATTTACAACTATTAATAATTCATATAACTCTTCATTGCGTATCACATTCACAACTATTAGTGGTTGTGTTAAATCTTCACTCTGCCCTTTATTTACAACTATTCAGGGTTGTTTTAAACCTTCACGGTGCACTTTTTTGCAAAGACAATCAATGATCGTCCCACAAGAAAAAATATGTACCATTAATTACTGGAGAATTTGATCAAACTTAAACTAAAGTTTATCCAAACTAAACAAACTAAACTAAAATGCATGAAAATCATGAAAAACATTTCCATTCTGAATACAGATAGTTTTCTCAGATGTGTTCTCAAAATTTTGAATTAAAATTATATATGTGCCATATATTAGATAGGTACACCTTATAATGAAGAACTAATCTTCAGTGAGCCAACGATAGATTTTTACCACGATAATGTTCATGCATGTTGAATATTTTATGAACGAGGTAACATAATACTCACTCAAACAACTATGAATTCATACCTATTCAAATAACGGATGAATTCTTCACTCAATATTGATGAGAATACTTCAATCGAATATTTATATACATACATGAATTATAAAAAATATGAGTTCTATAACATATAATCTTCATAATTATTACTTATAATATTATTGCTGACCTTCTTTAAAAGTCCTTGGTTGAGCAGAACAATCCAAATGTATTAGAATTTATTGAAAACTCTAATCACCGAAAGTATTCACTATTTCTATTTCCACGTCAATTGCCAATAATTCTCACGCTAGTTTCCGCTTGAATACAAGCAATAATGTCAGAGTGAGTGTTTACTTATCATGCAAAATGTAGTTGCTGTTACAGTAATAAAATCTACGGATAAAAATCAATTGTTCCAATATTCACTTTTCTATCTCTACTAGTTCACATAAATTCAAACATCAATTTACTGGAAAAATGAACCCATTAATAAAAAAATTGACCAAAAGCCTCTTGTTTATAAACGATCTAAACTGACCGAACTGCAGCAATGTAATTAAGTTGGGTCTTCACGCTGAGACAGCAGCAGACACGCTGGCACCATTCACCACGAAGACTAACTTTGAACTGAACTCCCGAGTTACCTTTACTTTGGTGGGATATAAATGTTATTACCACCATAACTACTCAGGAAGAAAACTGAAACAAAGCATTGGGAGTTGATTTAGGATATCCAGAGTGTGTTTAATATTCGTATGAATTAGTAAACATTATTGTTTTCTAACTGCAATTTTTGTCAGTGTTTCTTATTAATTCTTAACCAGTAACCTCCAAATCTGAAGCAGTTTATTAACTACAATTCATTGGTCAAATATATTTATATGAGCATCTATAATGGAAATTATATTGATATTGCAGTTCATCTTTTGTTCGAATTTGTAAAAAAATGTAAATAATTCTGTTTGTGAAAATGTTAATATAATTAAATCTTTATATAGTTATAAGATGTACAATGTACATATTTTTTTATATATTTTATTTGTCTAAATATTTAAAAACATTAGAATATACAGGTAAAAAAATAATTGAGTGCTGGTTTAAAGAAACTAATTATCAGGTCAATACCGAATGAACCCTTGCATAAGAGATGATAAATTCTTTATTTAGCTTTTCCAACCCTAAACCCTTTTAATGGAATAAATTGATATTGAATACAAAGTTTTCTTAATTAATATACGTTTTTATGAATGACTTTTGAAAAATCACATTTATTGTAGCATCATTATATAGACATATTATACATTATATTTTTGATTTATACAAATATACAACATTGTTCCATTTATCCTACGATCCTGTAGAACATTGACAGCAGTATGATAAATCCTACATATCAATGTTATGAAATGTTTATCCTACATATAAATGTTCTTATACTCCAATCTGGTAGAACATGAAGTCACCACCTCTGGGCTAATCTATTCGGAAACTTTAGGGCAAACTCTAAATATGGAAAAACTCATTTTTTCTAGATGATATCTTCAAGCTTCCAACTTCACCTAATAAATGAACTTGTGGAGTTGAAGAACAAGAGGTCTTGTTACGACAAAGTTATAGGAGTTTATGTACATATATTTAAAAAAATCCAAAGAAAAATATTGGAAACTAAGATCATTTTGCATTAGTTCTATCTCAGGATTATAACATTTGGAAAATAATATACATATAATCAACTTTGAGTTAATAATAATTTTAGTGTATCCATTAATATTGAATATGCATAATTGAAGTATGACTATTTTTGGTTTCTGTACATATAATTTCAATTAATTTCCTAAAGTAAATTAGATAAAAAAATAAGAATAACATGAAATTGCTTGTATGATGATTATTCTCGTATGCACCTAAACATTTACTTATATCTCTGACTAAATGTTCAAGAAATAAATCGCTTCCTCATACACTCACTTTTTGGAAATAATCTCATAAAGTATATATTATAAGGGTAATCAGTACATTTATCACTATGAAACCAAATACAACAACATCAATTATTGTATTCATTTTTAAACTTTTAAAATATAATTTTCCCTACTTCATTATAAATAGATCTTCTTCGACAGTCAAGAAATTTCAACCTCTTATACCTTATCATCAAAATATTCCATAAAAGCAAAACGAATTTTGATCAAAATAGAAAGCTAGCAATAGTTGAACTGATCTTTGTCCAAAGACTTTATGGTTTCTTGGTATCCCACTGATGAAAAAGATCACACAGAGCTAATGTATTTGCGATGAAACCTTTAATCCTAATGAGTTTGACATTCAGAAAGCATGGGAAGATTTGACTATGTGTTTATAAAAGGCATGTCTCATTTTGCCGCAACAAAATTCAGCGTAAGGAAAATCGCAGTACGGAATTTCCACCTTAAGAATTTATTTTAACTCTCGACTTAAGAAACCTCAAACAAATAAAGTGATCACCACAATAATTTTTAGATTCCATTACCAATAATGCTTTCCAATAGTTTAGCACTGAACAGTAAAAATTCCATAGAAAGAAAAAAATGAATGGACAATCCAATTTAAATCTTTGTCCTTAGTCTTTTCTATATTCTGCAAAACATAATGATCTTTGCTCTTAGTCCATTAATTATTGTTCAGTTTGTTGCTGTTTACTAGAGTTTTTAGTGTGAACATGTTAGTGTGAACATGCAGGCACCTGTGATTGTGTCCCTTTTCGTCACATTCCTTGATATTCACGAAGTAGTTTTTCTGTTTTCATGAGCATTGTCACAGACGGTGGTAGATGAGTTTGTTTATGAAGCCACTTTCCTTTCTTAATGCTTTTTCCATTCCCTTGTACTTAATTTTCTGTTAATGTCATTGAAATGGCATTTGGTTCTGAAGCGGACATCACAACCTTACTAAAATTAAATAAAAATGAAATTGATATCAGACTAAAGACACTATTCATATGTAAATAGTATGCTTTCTCATTTTATGAAAGTGTTAATGTTACAAGTAAAGAGTCCTGTTAACCTATAATAAGTATCCCTGGTAACGGGGGTTGGAAAAGGACCCTAGCAATTATTGTGGTGGTCAATATATTTGTATGGGGCTCTTAAGCCGTGAGTTAAAAAAAATGCAAAAATTCCTTACAACGAAAATTTCTCAAGGCGAATTTTCTTCAGACGAATTTCGTTATTGCGAAATTTCTTACGTTTTATTTTCTTCCAGCGAAAATTCCTAATACCGTCTTATTTATATACCTGCGGTACTGTATATTTTTACAAAATGTTAATATATATATACTTAAAATGTGTATCAGATATCAAATAAATATATTGAACATATAAGAAGAAATAAATTTATAGCTGTATAAGGGTTCTAGGAAAACTCTCGCGTGACAATTTGCCGCGGACAATTCTTCGTGAAGACAACTAGTCACTAGGACATCTTGCCGCCAGGACAACTTGCCGCGTGATTTATGTTTTGCCGGTGTATACATCATTTTCATATATTTAAAATTATTATAAATTTGAACAATGATTGGTTTCCATACGCTCAAGACTGACGTAGAACAGTTGTTGACAAATTTCATTATTTCAATTAATTAGTTTTGTTCGTTCTAGCTTTGAGAATATTTCAGGCGGCAAAAAATATCAGAACTATTAATATAAATTTAGAAGCATTTAACGTCTGCTTCGAAACAAAGGGCTTTCTAGTTGATGTCAAAATGAAATTAAATACAAGGGATAGGAAGAAGAAGTCAGAAAACAAAGTGACTCGTTCAATAAATGCACCAACCTCCACACCGTGGCAAGCTCATGGATTCAGAAAAGCTAATTCGTGGATGCTATCACTAACCAAGGAATAATATAAAAAAGAACACAAGCCCAGTGAATGCACTCACGAATAGAAGAGGAAAATGAAGAGGTGATAGTAAATGTATCTCATTAGCCTACCGAAGACAAAATCTAGACTTTGCAGTTAAATAACCAATATTTTCACTAACGTACTTGCTTCAAACTAAAGTAATTTCTATAAGTCATTAAACGTAATCAGAAGACACCTAAACTTATTTTCTTTCCATTAGCAAATTATTTTTAGCAAAATACTTTCAAATAGAATGACGAAAAATATATTTTCAATTTACAACAAACACTATGTTTATATAATAGTTAATAATACATTATATTTAACTTTCGAAATGGAAATGAAAACATTTTCAAATACTGCTAAGAAAATTTGATAATTAATATATTTTGTAAATAAATGGTGTTTACGTCTGTAAATCATAAATCACATGGCGAATTGTCCTAGCGGTGAGTTGTCATTACGGCGAATTGTCTGCAGCGAATTGTCCGGCGGCGAATTGTCCGGTGGCAAGTCCTCCGATCACCGTATTTAAGATATTGGCCACTAAGAGGGCTGAGCTGTAATTGGGTGGAATGACACAATCACAGCTCGCGAGTTTGTGTGTTCTCCATGAAGACGTAGACTGATATGTGTATAGCGGGTACCAAGCAATTAGGCCAACGACAATTGGGCCCAAGGACAATTATTAGGCCCCAAGACAATTGTATTTTTTACCCATTTTATAAAGAGTCTACTGTATTAACCTAATTAAGTACCATTACTCCTGTAATAATAATATTCTTTATATGAGAAAATATTCTCGTTATGAAAAAAAGAATTTAATAGAACATATTCTTTTCATGACCAAACGATTATTGGTCGTTGTTATTCTTTTAAACTACTATAAGTTTTTTGTTCTGAGATGGGTCATATAAGAAACAAATTTCATAGTTACAGTACCTCTATGAGTCTATATAGTGAACTCCTGTAAAGTGAATGAGTTAGGATGTAGCCAATATGTAGAAAGTAAGAATGTAGCTATTTTAGATGAAGAACAAAAGAAAATAAGATTATGGGAATTAAAAATTAATGCGAATTAGTTGAAACCTGTTCAGTGTTTAATATAGAAGAGTTTTATAAATCAGGATAGAGATTTGATGGATAGAGATAGCACGAATAAGGTCATATTGAAAGGAACTTTATCGCTGTACATTTCCAAGGGTTTAACAGTATAAAGTATCATCGGCACGTATAGGTATACAATTCACCCAGTGACAATTCACCCAGTGTCAATTTACCCAGTGGCAATTCACCCACATGGGCAGTTCACCCAGTGGCAACTCCCCCCATTGGGCAGTTCCCCAGTGGCAATTTTCCCACATGGGCAATTCACCCAGTGACAATTTCCCCAAATGGGCAGTTCCCCCAGTGGCAATCCACCCAGTGGCAATTCGCCCAATGGCAACTCCCTAGAACCCTACATTGCCACCCTCCACCACATTACAAATAATACCCTAATTTACGTGATTTACGCCAATATTGAATATTCTTTAACTTTTAAATACAAAAAATATATTTGTTATTTATATAGGAACAAAGTCAAGAAAGGTTGATAAATTCAAAGGAATGACGTGAAACGTATAATATAATTAAAAAGTATGTGCTTAGAAAACGCACGTCAAACTCATTAGGGTTGAGGAAAACTGGTATTCCACAGCTGAAGAAAAAATTTACGTTGACTCCTTCAGTATCTGAAGCCGTGTTTACATTGTCAGTCACAACAATGGGAATACGCGTGGTGATCACTGAGCATTCGACACTGTCACCACTAAATTGTTCAAACTGTACTACCGTACGTAAGAGTGGTTAATAGTGGCTGTGCTCTCAGTGTGTGTTTATAATTAAGGTCTATGTCAAATTATTTGTTATCGATAAGAATGAGTAGGTTGCTGCGGAACATCGCACAACCTACTCTTCCTATTGCTAACAGAGCACTGATGAATGATGATGAGTGAAAAAGTGCCACTCTCCGAAAGTATGGTCGTTTGAACGAACACTGTCCGTTTCTCAAAATCTGTGCATAAATAGAGTTTCATGTTGAAATTCGACACTTTATGGTGAATTCCTATGGAAATACCTAGGTGCTGACTGACAATGTGATCACGGCTTTAGTCACAAAAGTCTCTTCAAAAGGATCACTCATAGTCTAGACTAATCGGAGCAAGTAAAGATAACGGACCACAGTCTGTTAACTTTACTAGAATAAATTCTGGTCTGTTATGTTTACTAGCTTCAATTCTGGTCCGTTAACTTTACTTGGTTAAATTATTCAATATATGACCAAAAATTGGAATAAGAATATAATTTTGGAATCATAGATACCACATTAAAAAGATTTAAGCAGCATTTCTTTTACATCTTTTCAATACTCGTTCTTCGAAACTTCAAAATGGATCACGTTCTTCATCAATTCTTAATGTATAATGATTGATATTATCTTTTATAAAGTTGTATATTTATAAAATCCTAAAGCAAATATTTTCTAAAACTAAAAAAAAGTTTTCTGGTCCGTTAACTTTACTAGCTTAATTTCTGGTCAGTTATCTTTACAAGCTTAATTTCTGGTCCGTTATCTTTACTTGCTTCGACTAATCAACCGTGATATTGTTTCTTCATATCCAAGTCAATAAAACAATCGATTGCAGCGATGCAGGTAAGTAAGCTCAACACAACTTTTAACGGTCAGTTTTGGATCATGTGAGCATTATATAAATCCGGATCTGATTTAGGATATTCTGTCACGCGATGCTGAGACCACCATGCATGAATCGCTGGCATGAGACAAGCTATTTGTTTCGACTGTATTCTATTGTATATGATAGATTAGGTATTGCAGTTTCTTCATCATGAGCTAAATCTGATCAATGAAATTTTTTGGTATTTTAGTCATGGATGTAACGTGATAACTATGATTATTTCATAATAGTTATTGTACATATCTGATTTCAATTATTTTATACAAGAGAAAATTAATGAACATGAATAAAATTCCACTCTTATCAAACATTAATTAAATTACTCTATATATTTTATGGATAATTTAGGAATAATTGTGACATATTTTCTTCATTTATATCTTGACCCTATTACACATTTATTCGTAATTACATCATTTTTAAAGAAATATCACACAAACTTCTCTATTCATTGATTATGATAATATAATAATGATTAGCAAAATAAGATGTTATAGTCTGATATATGGACATATATGACGTGGACAGTATCCAAACATTGACAGGGAAAATATTATCATTTAAATCACTTATTAATTTAGAATTTCAACATACTTTTGAATCTTTGGAAAATAATAAACTTAAATCAATTGACAATAGCGGAGGAGCTAGTTATCAATTAGCTTTCCTGTATTAATTGATGCATCATTGTTTATACAACAGATGTCAGTGGTAGATGAATTTTATGGAATTTGATACATTGACTTATAATGCTTTCTTGGTAGAAAAGTACTATACTTTTCAACAACAACGAATTCTCAGATTTTAAATCAGATAGGAACAAGTCTACTTTGCTATAACCACTACTTTTTTCTCTTCTATTCTCCAGTGCAGCCACTGGATCATAAAAAATATTAAAATTAATTCATTGCTAAAGGGACAACTTATATAATAGCTTTTCAGAACCAAAAGTTTCAGAATGATTGATGTGCTATTCGACTTCAGATATATAATTTTCGTTCAGTAACAGGTATTTTATCCTTTACTAAATTAATAAATGATATCAATCCATTATGTGACAAAAATTTGTACGAATATTTAAATATGATTGAAATAGTTTATACTGAACAAATTTATCAAATAACCAAGCGAATTATTAAAACTCATCGTTAAACATTTTACTTAGATTTCAAGCATATGTTATTCATAACGAACTTTTAATTTATATAGTTCAAATTTTATGATCCAAAAACCCTTAAAAAGGAGTATAAACCCCTTAAAAAGAGTATTATTGAGGACTTGCTTTCTTCAAGATGCATTTCAATACCTTTTTCATATTTTTAGTTATATTGATAAATATTTTTAATCATATTTTTTTTCCTTGTTTCAATTTCAGAATTTTGAAATGTTCGGTAATTTAATTTTCGAAGTTTAGGGATAAGTTTTACCGTCTGTTTGCTCATTAGCGTACTTTTTAATCTCTTTGATACATATTCAAATTGAAACAGCTATCATTAAAATGTAAAAAAGTTTTCATCAAATTCAAATAGCTCTCGTCAAATTACAATAGTTCTCGCTTAAATTTGAATAGTTATCGTTAAATTGAAATTTTTGTTTCAAAATTTAAATAGTTTTCTTTAAATGAAAATATCTCTTGTTAAATTAACACTGTTTAAATTGTATTAAAATAGTTTTCCTTGATTTTAAGTAATTCTCGGTAAATTCATATAGTTTTCGTTATTAATTGCTCTCGTTGAAACATAATAGTTCTTTGTAACTTGTATAGCTCAGGTAAAATTTAAAAAAAGTTCTTGGAAAATTAAAATAGTTACTGTTAATTGAAAAAAATTTAATGGTCCCAGATAAAATAAAACAGTTATTTTAATTTTGGATATTTTTTTTTATTCCACATAGAAATATAAGGTGTAATTGGTAAAACTATATTAATCATAGTATTTATAAAAATTAACAATATATCGATTTTTTCAAAGTGAAATCCGTCACCCAAATAATTACTCGTAAATAATTGAGACCACGCATAAAAATGTATCTTTCACAAACAAGAACAAACATACATGAAAAAGGAAACCCATTTTCAAATTAGTATATCTTACATACTATCAGAGCTAAAATTTTACTAAAAAAACAGTTTTTTCGTTTACTTTTTCTTCAACTATCCTGTAAATCTATCTAAGTTACGACTTAAATTAAACATCCTGCTACAAATTTGGAAAAAATGTAAATAAAAAGGGCTTGCGCGAGGACAGTAAACACAAGAAAAAATTCACAACAGGTATAGTAATTCATTTCCATAAGGTAGTACTAAAAATTAAATCCTACAATTTTTGTGTATACCCATTTTATTCATGGATCACCAATCACGATGTCTTTTACAAAACTTGCATTTCTTTGCTCTAACCATTTTGCAAAATTTAAGGGTGCGGTCAATTAGTTCTAAGAGTTCGAACCTTTCATGCATTTAAAAAGATGGTACTTCAAATTATGTTTAAAAAAAATCTGTGAAATGTTTCTTAGTTCTCCATTCTTTCTGATTGGTATTTTGGGTTTCCAATAAGCTGTTCATGAACAAATTTTAGGTTTCCATGCGTTGGTTCTCTTCTCCGGCGACTTGATTGCTTTTTGTTCAATTATAAAGTTGTTTCTTCAGTGTAGAATTCATTAATATTTGTCCGTGTTAGTGGAAATCTATCAGGAAAGGAATGTTCAGAATGATACTGAGCCTATTTAACGCTTACATTGTTTAAATAACTTGCTTTAACAAAAACTCCTTATCCTTTTGAAAGATTCATTTTGAGGGTTTTGAATAAGAAATTAAAATTACTGCGAACTGATTTTTATTAAACATATCAATTTTACCTCAAATATCAATATCAAATCATAATATTTTTTTTATTTTCTCTTATTTGTTGTCGAAAATGATAGGACATAATGTTTCAAAATAGTTTTTACATAAATATAGAAGAATTATATACATAGAAATTGTGTCGTATATTTTGTCATTGCACAAGACTTTTTTATTTCCATTTTTTAAATTTGCTGCAGGATGTTAAATTTTTGTTGTGACATTAACATATTTTCAACATAGATGAAAAAAAGTCAACAAATAAAGTTTGGTCTTTAGAAAATTTCTAGCTTTAATAGTTTGTAAGATATACTGATTTGAAAATGGGTTTCCTTTTTTTCCGCGCCACCCTGTACATATGTAGTAAAGATATGTTCCACATATTTTCTCCTTTTCCAGTTCATCTATTTCAGTCATGATATCCTAACAGAATATTAACGGAGAGGAAACTAATCCAGTTATTTAAGGGTTAATTAGCAGAGGAAAAGATAATTGAAAACATTTACATGATACGCTTTCCTGAGTGGAAAAGGTACCTTTGATTGAAGATTTTTCCATTGAGGAAGAGCATAAAGGAAAATTAAACCTATATATAAGCGAATAGGAATTATAATTATTTTTTAGTTTGAGAATTCCAATGTTTCCTTTCAGTTTAAAAAATGAAGCAACGTGAGACTCATCATCAGATTCTAATTTTCTGTGGTAAGAACTGCAATTACTCAGTTTTATCTTCCCACTCGGGAATGTTAATAACTTATACAACTTTCTGAATATATTCAAATATTTCTTTGAATAAATTTAAGAACTTTTGAATCCTAAATTTCTCTAATCTGCTATTTTATCATTATTATAACATAAGAAGAATGTAAATTAGGGCTTATTCTTTGTGATATTAATAATATTAAAGAAGTACTTAGCAATACTCGAACGCCCAATTAGGCAAATGTAATCGGAAAACGGATGTTATTATAATATTATGCTTGATCAATCAGAAACATCTGAAGTCCCATTAGTAGAAGATATATAGAGACATCCATTTTCAATTTACTGTTATTGTTACAGCACTGCGATTCTTTCAATAAACTTCATTCACTTTTCATTTTCCTATTTATTTTTATGTATGAAAGTGTATTTTACAGTTTTTCAATATTTTTAAAAGTAAATTTAAATGGTTATTGGTTATGTTTAGATATCTTTATTTTCTTTTTTTATTTCATGAAATTTATGGTATTGATAAGATTTTTTTAAACTTAGTTTATGTTTTTATATTACGATAATTATTTACATATTTATTCAAATAATTCAAATATTAAAAATAAAATTCCTAAAGTTCCTAAATTCCTAAGTTAAATAAAACGAGAAAATGCATAAGCAAGTGGTTCCAAACTCTAACGTTATCCCTGCAAAGTGTCTGGTGCTCAGGAGAATTAACAGCGTCTGTAAAAACTGCCGCTACCTGCCTTCTATTTTGCCATGAACATATTTTAATCAGTGACCATTTGATTTTTCTGAGCACAAGGTCTATGGTCATTTGAATGTGATGACCATTTGGTATATTGTCATTTGATATAGTGACCATATAGTCTATGGTAATGGAATGTATTGACCATTTGGTATATTGTCATTTGATATAGTGACCATTATGGTCTATGGTAATGTAATGTATTGACCATTTGGTATATTGTCATTTGATATAGTGAACATATGGTCTATGGTAATGGAATGTATTGACCATTTCGTATTTTGTTATTTGATATAGTGACCATATTATCTATTTTAATGAAATGTATTGACCATTTGGTATATTGTCATTTGATATAATGAACATATGGTCTATGGTAATGGAATGTATTGACCATTTGGTATATTGTCATTTGATATAGTGACCATATTATATATTTTAATGAAATGTATTGACCATTTGGTATATTGTCATTAGATATAATGAACATATGGTCTATGGTAATGGAATGTATTGACCATTTGGTATATTGTCATTTGATATAGTGACCATATGGCCCATGGTCATGGAATGTGTTTTCCATTTAGTTATTGAATTATGGTAATACAACATTGGTTATTGACTATATAGTCATTTGACATTTGGTTACTGACCACTTGGTCACTGACCAATTCGTCATTTACCAATTTAGTTGATAACCATATGGTCATTGCAATGTAACTGTTAGCATACAGTGACTCTTCCATATAGATTCATGACATTTGATTGTCCTACTTCAAGTATACTTCAAACCAAAAGAGTTATTTCCAATATCTTCATACTTATTTTCTTCTTATCCCCTTGTTTCCTCTTTAGTCTATATTATTCATCAAATAAATTATATTCAATTTTCAGAAACGTTTTGTCATGTTATTTGTAATGATTAATCATTTAGAGAATTTATTTTTGTGTGAGAGAAGTAACATTCATTAGATTATAGACTGAAAAAACTGCATCAAAGGATGCTAATTTGGTCTCGAACCATTCATTATTCAACCAACTCTCAAAATGAATCCCATTGATGAACTAAAAATTATCTAACAAGAGGATCGTAAAAAATGATATAGAAGTTTATGGCAGTAAACAACTGTTTCAAAGACACAACTTGACAAACTATCTGTAAACATTGAAAAACACCACACAGAAACTTGGATGTTGGATGTATGGATGACGGTTAAAAAGATTGTAGGATGAATTCAATGATATGCTCAGTTTCGTATGTAGACGTAATTTTAGCATTACCAAACTTGGAAAGTGGGCGGTACCACACATATCAGGAACCAATGAGATCTTAACCAATTTCTGATAGCCCTACTTTCCGATTACTAAAACATCAACCAAAATATGATTTATATAATATTTGTTTCATCCATTTTCATTAATATAGATATTTCATAAATGATCCGTGAATATTTTATTTATAATATAAATATTATATCTATGATTAATTTCCGAGAAAAGAAAATAAAACCTTTTTAATTAATATTTTCCTCAGCAGCCTGTTACACTGACGAATTTATACACTTATAATAGAAGTGTTTTATTTCATAACCATCCTTAATTAGTTTTAGATTATTCAATATCATGCTTTTTATCAAGTCATTTACACGACAACTTTGCTCATTAGTCAACATTTCAAAACAATTTTATTTTCTGAATGTGTCACTCAGGTTCACAGGTAGAATTAAAGTGAATATTTGGCCACTGGAAGAGAGACAGAAATAAATACAAATTTGGTTAAAGTCAATGATAAAACATCTTATATAAATTATATTATAAATTGAAAAATTACATTAGGTGATTATATCTTTAAATAATTCACAATACTCGATAATTGGTGTTAACACAGCCCTATTTGAAATAGGCAACTATTAAACCTGTCAGAGTAGTCACAACGTTAGTCAGTGAGCAGTGAGAGCGCAACGTATAGGAGCCAAACTGACCGCTTCTGAGGCTAATCCCTCTCCGTCCAATCTGCACAGAACTACTATCGATGGGGACATTCTCCTATCTGCCTAAACTTGTATAATATAATGCTTGTATAAAGTCTTCAAAAATAACACACTATCTTAAGCTGAATCTACAATAGTTCTTAAATATCTTCATCCGATTCCCTCATGCGTGTTTTAATAATGGTTGAAATGAACTCGCGTGACACCTCTTCACTCAAGGGCCAATCGAGTGGAATAGACTCATCAAGATGATTTTAATAAGATATGGGCATAATTCGGGGATATTTCTAAAAGATATGGAGAATTATAAATTATATAATATATTCATAATTATATACATATGAATAAAGTTCATTACAATTATTAAAATTACCATTATTATATAATATTGCTTTCATTGTTTATTATATCCATTTTATCAAGATTTCATAATGTATACTATATATATTTGTTTGATGTAAAGTTAACTAAATGAAATTTATGAATAAATTAGAGATAATTATTTTATCTCTTCATGGCAGAAAATAAAATTAAGCTTTGAAAAAGAGTGTTCCTTCTCTATTTGAAACTATCGTACAATAAAATTATACATATCTTTTTTGTCATCTAAATTTGACTATGATAGAAAACCTGATTTAATAAAATTTCAATCAATAATTCATCAATTTGGCACAAATGAAAGCCATCCGATCCTCAGGAAATTAGTCCTGGAAGCCATTATTATCCCGTTCTTCCCATTTTAAAATTTCTTTTGATATCTTCACGTACATGCCCCCAATCTTCTTTAATTTCCGGATAACAATTTTCCAAGATCCTCAACCGGTTTCTGAGGGATAAATTAAAAGGAAATTATGAGAAAGGGTCTAAGTGGTTGATATTCCCTTTATTAGATATGACAACAAAAGAAACCCGTTTTGACCATCAATTTAAAAAGGTTGTAAGTTCGGTTCTTGCAGATACTGATCAACTAGACATTAATACCCACTCGGGGAATTTATAGTCGTCAGTTCGCCCTTAATAGTCTAATACGGTTAATGATAACTGTATATTATTGTGAAATATCACATTATCATCAAGTTTCCATCAACGGGAAATTTATGATAAATTTGAAGTGAATTTTTAACTAATCAATTATTTTGGTAGATAGATGATCTTTTTATCATCGTTTATAATGTCCTTTAAAAATTCACAGATCAGATATTATAATTTTCAAACCGGGAAGTAGTAATACAGCGTAAAAAGTTAAAATAAGACGTTTTTAAACTTCGAAGGTCCCCAAAATTTTTCTTTATGAATATGCGATCTTAAAATATCACGTACACAGTATAATCTCTCATGTCTCCCATTTATATATATTTTACTGAAGAGGCAGTTTTGATTTTACTATGCCTATAAACTGCGCTGAGTTCAATGATGGCACTAACTAATGCTGACAGGAAATAAAGATGGTATAAGGAAGATGAACTAATCCTAATCCTCTATGTGTATTTTTTTTGATGCGTTTCTCTCCTCCTGTAAGAATTCCGAGAAAATACAAAATTGGTGGGGATTTGTGAAAAATACACTACCTTGTTATGAGGTCCATTTAGGGATTTGGAAGAGTAAAGACATCTGTTGTCACTCATACAGTATATCAGTGAGATCATTTGTACCTTTATTATTTAAAAGATTTTTTTATATCTATTCAATCCGAAGAAAAAGTTGTTGATTTCATGACTGTGTATCAAAATTTGAATACGAAAAATATTCAATTGTTTAAGCCTAAATATATGTAATTTAATTGAAAATGTATATTTCAAACAATATTATCGTTTAGTACTTTATGGTTTGAATATAAGGATTCGAATACATAAACACTAAATATTGAAAAATTGATTATTCATTTTTTTAGGAAATCAATTTGACAATGATGTAACGACTGTTTCATCACACAATGACACTTTTCTCTGACAGTATATCATTATAGTTATTCTTTATTTCGATAGTATATCATCACAGTGAATCTGTTCTCTTACAGTACATAATCACAGTGACTCATTTCTTTGATAGAATATCATCAATTTGACTCTGATAGTGAATCAGACTCTGATTTACTATCATTCTATCATTTACTATCAGACATTGATAGAATATCATCAATGTGACTCTGATAGTAAGTCAACACAGTGACGCTTTTTTCATTTATTACTGGGAAACTTCTCATTGATAGTACATCATCACTGTAATTCTTTGTTTTTGATAGTACATCATCAATCACATCAACTCTTTAATGTAGTAGTAATATCACCGAACTAAATGGCAGCAGAGTTTTGATTGTTATATTGAGGAAATAATCATTCTTCTTTTAGGCATAGCACATGATTATAATTGATGACAGTTTACAGTTACATTGTATACGGTTGTTGACTAATATCTATGGACAGAACAATTAAGAAAGGCAAAATAGATCTTGCTATTTTAATTTGACTACGTTGAAGGACGCTGACTAACTGCATACTGAATAGTGGACAATGAACATCTACTGACTCTTGATGGATCTACTGACTCTTGATGGATCTACTGACTCTTGATGATTCTACTGACTCTTGATGGATTTACTGACTCTTGATGAATCTACTGACTCTTGATGGATCTACCGATTCTTGATGGAGTGCTTTAACTATTCCTAATTTAACAATTTTCCGCACTATGTCTAAAATAACTTAAAATAACGAAATTCATATCCAAAACCATAATACAAAATAAGAAAAGCATTCGACAATATGTCTGAATATAATAACCTAAAATAATGGGAATATTACTGTTACATTGTATATTTTCGATATTATCCCTTCCATACATTTTTTCTCGCTCATCACATTCATGGAATGTCACACGTTTTTAATTATTAAAAGTATGTTGTGGAAAATCTATTAAGATTAAATTTATATATTATATAAAATATTCCATTAACTAACTTTCCGATTAAGTAAAATGATACCTTAACTTATCGTAGGAGACATATGAGTGATATTATGCAATGATAATTCAGATTTTCATATTTTTCACATATCAACTAGTTACATATGGGGTTCTCTACTCTCTTACACTTTTTAAGATTAGCCATATTACTTGTTTACAATACCCATATAAACTTATTTTAATTATCATATCAATGCTACTGGTAATAAGAAGTCTCCAGTAATGAAAATTGATTATGGAGCTCAATACTACACAATTTTTTTTATAATTTAGAATGAAATAATCATTTCAGAGTTTGTTAAGAACCATAAGATAAAGAACAGCGTCACAAATTATTCATCAATATATAATATTCATTGGTATGTATAATCCTCTCTCCTAAGTAAATAACTTCTTTATTTGTTATTATTTTATTCACCGTTAAAAATTTTCTTTTCTTCTATTGAAATCACTATGATATTTTTTTCATCATCTCCTATATATTTCCACTGTGTACGTAATTAACATTACGGTAGACAATTTATCCAATACAAGATAAAACTTTACTTATATACTTATATGTACTATAATAGTCTAACATGTCTATCTTGACATACATTCCGTTTAGCTCATCAAAAAATTACTGGGACTAACACGGAATAATCATTTAAACAGGAATACTTCAGATAATGGAGAACTAAAATACTTTTCTTCAACATAATTTATGTATTTTTATATTTGACTTTAGATAAAAAATTAATAACATTTTTTCACCAACAAAATAAAAGTATAAATAATACACATATTTTATTGAATCAAATCGGAAGATTTAGCAACATGCTGATGAAATTATTTATTCTATATCATTTAAGTGATTCGATTATTCAATATTTACCACATAATCTTCGAGAATGATCTGATTTCTGTAGGGCCTTGTAGGCATCATCTAACATCATTGATTGGATAAGCTTGAAATATTTTGTCAATATTGTCATCTCATTCTGAATTATGGTGTAAAAAATGAATAGTGAATACAAGAAAGTGTTCACTCTAAAATTTGGTGTAAAAATTAATGAATAGTGAACAAAAGAATGTGTTCACTATTCATTATTTTTTACAACATGCTTCAAAATGAGATGACAATATTAACAAAATATTTCAAGATTATCCAATCAATGATGTTAGATGATGCCTACAGACATCAGATCATTCATGAAGATTATGTGGTAAATATTGAATAATCGAAACACTTAAATGACGTGGAATAAATAATTTCAGCACCATGTTACTGAATCTACCGATTTGAATTAATAAAATTTATAATAAGGGCTTAAAGGCATGGTTTTGGAATCTAAAATTATTGACGAGTATTCTCGTTGACGACTGACAAAAGAACATTTCGTGAAAACTTTATACACATTTCTGCCGGGAATGGGTTTAATACTTTTTTTAAATATTCTGTTATATAAATTAACTTGCACGAAACAGAATTTCTGATGGGCTACAAAGTACAAAACACACCACGTGTGTATAATGCATTGTGAATATGTTACAGTTATAACCTTACTGTAGTGCGTACACTGTGACGGTACATATGTTTTAGGCTCTTTTGAACAATTGTATATTATAATGATTGACGCTTAATTTGTATTTCAGTTTATGTCGTAGAGAGGCGTGAGAGGTTCATTTGAAAGAGAAAGAAGTGGTCTATGTTTAAACATGGACTTATTTAGATATTTGGGTAAGAAAAAAAATGTTCAGCTAAAATAATATGAGAAATATGAAAAAATATGGTTTTCTCATATAATTTTTTTTCTCAGATGTAACTTCCAATATACCTAACTTGGATATCTCTATGTTACGCTGTGGAACCACTGTTTCTCTCTCAAATAAATCCTGTCTCTTCTCTATAAGTAGAAATTTGAAGCTGGATTTAAGTGTTGAACACTACCCAGAGTAAATTTGTTCTAATGATATGTTTACTGAATTTCAGAACTCTCGGATTAATTATATCTATATCCGAAGTAAATGAAGACAAACTGCTGACAATCACCTCTCTATTGGCCATATTGCTCCAGTTATTAATTATGAATTATCTTCTTAGAGTGAGATAGAAAAAAGAAATATTTGTCTATGTGAGAGCATCTATCAAAGCATTGGTGATAGAGAGTTGTTTGTAATGATTTGTACATTACAGGCCTTAGTTCTTAGTAAACGTGGAAGCAACAATATTGCATGAGTATTTTCCGCCGCATGCAGTTGATTATTACAACTATCATGGAAACTTATTCATAATTCATAAGTTATGTAAAAAAATATTCTTCGAGTTGTTTTATTGGTGAAAAGACAAGAAAAATGATTAATAACTTCAATGATAAAGCAACAATAATTTCTGATATATATATGTGTATTATAAATATAATTATTGTTCAAATGAATATATAATAATGTATAAGTACCGTCAAAAATGAGCCCACTTTTAATTTCAATTTTATGGTCACTGATTGCAATTCATTTATGTAATAAATACTATCCCTGGCTTCGCACTTGCTCCAATATTTCCAACCGAATGAAATGTTATTTATTTGAATTATTGAAAACATTTAATAGCTAGGACATGTATACAAATGTAGATTATAGTATACTGTATCATCCCTAAATATATAAAATAAAAATATTTTATTCCAAATTTATCAATTTAATACCCTAAACATCCCAAAATTAATTACAAAGAATTCATTACTCATGTTACTGTAATTTTCATTCATCACTCAAGTCTTTGCGATTAACTCATGCATACTATTCACGAATAAAAAATGCAATAAAGTCGGTTAGCGACTGACCGTATCTCAAGGATGGCAAAACTTGAAGTGAAACCAATTATCGTAATGAGGATCTTTTGAGAAAATTTGTGATGGGACGATAATGAATAATTAATAGTGTGATCAGGGTGAACTTCAATTTCTTTGATCAATGTTGTTTCAACCTTTGTATGTACACTTCATTTACATATAACTATTCACAGCTATTCCTATATTTCACCGCTCTAATATTAATTTCCTACAGTATATGTACTGTTATTTCCCCTCCCATTAATCTGACTCTGGCTATTTGTTGCAGAACATCGCGTGATTTGCTGTCATAATTCTACCACTTTTCAGCCAGCCTTCAGTTTTTTCGGGGAATTTTGTGTCAATGTAGCAAAGTTTATTCATAGGCTACCTCAGCTGATGCATTTTAATTCTGATAATGTTTTATAATTATGCAACCAGGATGAGCTTCATTTAATCGAATGAATTATTTCAAAATGGTGTTTCGGTTTCGAAACAAATTTTCTAAATATAAGTCACGAAAGATATTCATAATATTTACAAAAATTTGTCGGTGCAAGAAGATTCAAATAAATTTTAACAATCATGTACTCTTATGGTGAAAAGAATTCATTGTATTTCATACAAAATATATTTACAGATAATTAAAATAATGTGTCACTAGGGTTAAATTCTAACAATGAAGAACATTCATACAACCAGTAAGAATAATATAAAATTCATACAGACAAAACGAATATTATTCCACTAGGATGTACTCTTACGGTGAAGAACAATAATACAATATCCATTGTATAAGTAACCTCTGCAGTTTAAAATTAATTTCATTATATCTTTATAAGACAATTTCCAAATTATCCGTCTTAAGTTTTTATTCCAATTAAAATTCATTATAACCTCGGCCCCAATGTTCTCCACTGATCTTCACATAGGAAAAATACAACTTTTTCCTGTAATGGCTTATTGAAGCTGATTGATAGATGTAAGAAATGTTATTACTTTGAGACTATTCCAACGTAATATTATACAAATTTTGTAGAATAATATATTGTAGAATAATATGTATAACTAGAACAGGAAATTTTTTTTTTGAAAAAGTTCAAGTAATTTTAATAAGCTTCTGTGTACCATTGGTATCATTATGAAGTAGAGTAGTAATGGACACCTTATCACCTCTTCAGAACAAATCGAGAATGATTATAATTTGAATGGGTATTTTCTTATATAAACCTAATATTCTATAGAGTGTCCAATATTTTGAACATGGTTGAATACGTGGATATATTTAAAAAGGTTGTACACTTTTATTTTCTTGAAGGTTATATACAGATATTTTCGCCTAAGTTGAACCACCTAAGTTTCACCTAGTTAAACCATAAAAGTTTAAACAGAGATATGTAATCAAAGTTAAACACGTTTCTTCACAGTTTCTTACGTCTTAACTACAGTTACATTAGCACCTTTTCTGAGCTCATCAACTCCCAAGGTTATTCCTTAAATGGCATTCATTTAGTTTGAAGTAAATACCATACACAAATACCTCTCCCATCATCTGGAAAAGACTTCCCCAGGTAGAGGGCGACTCTAATTGACAAACTTTGGTTTCCATTTAGAACTTTAGTGTTTTTTGGCATTGCGATGAAATTGAAGATCCCAGAGTCAATTTACTCGCTATCGAAGACTTTTCGTGGAATTGAATTTAATGATTTAATGAAGAGCACATAAAATCCATCATCAATCTAATTAATTTTGTTGTATTACATGGTAAATTATTTGAGAAGAAAAAGTTAAATGATGGTTTTTTTTAATTTACTTTGAGAATTCTTACATTAAATCAAAAACGGTTTCAAATATATAACTGATGAAATTGCAGTTTTTATTAAATATTTTGGAAAGATAGTTATATTCATAAGAACATAAAAGATTAACTACATTCATTCAATAATCAACAACTCTTCCTCAGTTCAACATTAATCTACCCATGTAGAGAGGTTTCTTGGGGTACCATTGTCCTAATACTGTGACAAAATGTAACAAGATGTAGAATACTACATCGAAATAATTTGTAACCTGGGAACTTGCATCTAATCCCCTCTATGTGAAATGTTCGGTGCCACAGCTTCGTACAGCCTACATAACAAATGTCTGAAGTTAATTTTTCTTAGTCTTAGTCTTGTAAATCTGTGGTTCTAGGTCAATTCGCCGAAAACACATTCGCCAAAAACACTTTCGCCGAAAACACATTCGCCGCACGACACATTCGCCGAAAATATTACAATTTTCAGCAGAATACGGTTTACTATTAAAATTTAAGTTTTTTGAACATCCTGTGTTAAATGAGAATTAAAAATTAATCAATTTTTATTGACTATTAATTCAACGATAATAAATTGCCTGGTTTAAATTTCATATAAATGCTTGTTCTTAATGCCATTATAAAAGTTTCTAAATAATTTTAGTAGTTTATAAATTTAAATAAATTTCGAAGCTTGAATCTGGAAAAAAACCTTCAACGCAGAGTTTAAATAACCTCTAACAAAATTTAGTAGTATATATTAAATGATAAACATTTAGTATTATTTATTAAATAATAAATATTTAATAGTATTTATTAAATAATAAATATTTAAGCTATTTATTTTAACACATGCTTTTCCATTTTTTAAAAGGAGTTTCTGAACAAATTTTATTTTGACTTCTTTTTTGTATTAAAATATATTTCTCCATATTGTCAATATTTTATAAAAGGAATAGTAATACGAATATTCTTAAAACCTAGAAATATTATGTTCTAACTGTACCTTCAACAGTTGTTGAAATATACGAATTTAAAGTTGGGTAGACCGGTAAAGTGAAAGCTTCACGAGCGACTCACAGTAGCAGACTGATTCTACAATGTAGCCTATATTGAAAGATTGAAATAAATTGAGACCAACACAATATTTTTTGTAACTGATATTTGCACATAGAATATAGGATAAACATATAAGTTAATAAACTGCCACAAATAATGCACTAAAAACATTATATGAGTTAATTAAGTTAACGTAAATTCCATAAAGTTTAACCATTAATTATGTAGAATATTGTAAAGTAATTTATACACTTATATGTAAGTTCATCTATATGTAATTTAATCTGAACATATGAGATAATTTTTATTATTTTTTTAAATGATCTTATTTTTCGTCAAATGTGTCGTTCGGCGAATGTGTCGTGCGGCGAATGTGTTTTCGGCGAATATGTTTTCGGCGAAATGTTTTAGGCAAATTTGTTTTCTGCGATGTGACCGACCGGTCACCAAATCTGTACAACAATTAACACTTCTTTACTAAGGAAGCCTGATCTTCCCTATGGAGTGTCTGCTAACACAGGTGCAGTAGTGGACAAAATATAAGGGTAGACAAAAACAAGTTATCTAAATCTTTAATTTCATAAAAAGTACAAAACACACATTATTAAAATTTTGCAAGTATTTTCATATAGTGCAAATATGTATTCGTGTGAAATTTCAAAAGTTTGGAAAAATATTTTAGCAATAGTTCCATATTTTATTTCAAACGATAATTTTAGCTCTGGTCAAAAGTTAAGAATAGCCAAATTCCCTGATATTCTTTCCTATATCACTTCAATATACATCTTCAACCACAAAATTTTACTAATTTTGCCTAAAATAAAGGAGTTATCCATATTCTATTTATCCTCAAGAAATGTCAATAATTTTTCCACCTTTGTTGTGCTTCTTCTCTGAGTATAGTCTTCAATCATTATCCAAACAATCTTAATTCGATTGCGGTATGGGCTCTGTGAAGGCCAGCTCATTTGAGCAATTCTTCATCTTCTAATAGGTTCCTAATTTTTTATCTGAGTAGTAGGGTACGTTGTCCTGATTGAAACTCGGTGGTTGAGGGTCAGTAGCTTGTTGATAGGGGAGAGTATGTAGACGAAAGAGCTGTTTTATACTTCTGCAATAACTCCTCTGTGCTGACGAACAATAGGACTAGGTCCAGCAGAAGAAATAATCCCCCAAACCATCACACTATAACCTCCAAACTTAACTGTTATCTCAACGGAGATCAGAGTTAACATTTCGGCTACTTTAATTTCAATTCGTATATTTCCATTGAAACAGAAGACATCTAATTTTTTTTTCATCCATCACTAGAATGTACTTTTGAACTATGATCAATTGGTGCGCGGAATATTCCACTGAGGAAAATTCCACTGCGGAAAGTTTAACGGGGAAAATTCATATTTAGAAAGTTCCTCTGAGGAGTATTCCACTGAGGAAAACTCTACTCAGGGAAATACCACTGAGTATAAATAAATAAATAAATTGTACTTCTTTTTTTCATAAACAGTACTTGTAGAAATTTTCATATTCTATAAGCTTTCTGTGACATTCATTATACTGTTTCTTTCTAAGTGGTTTAATAAAATGTAAGTGAATCTGTTTATGTAAATTTTCTTGGTGTACATTTTCTTTGTTAAACACCTAAGGAAAAAAAACATTGTTAAACTACTTCTACTTGAGTTTGAGATAATTCTACTTATAAAGAAAACGAATAAATTCTGTTTAGCCTCTTGTTACGGATATTTGATTATATAGTTAAGTTTATATTGAATGCAAGTTTGAGTTTTAAGTAGGGGCAAATAAAAATATAAGTTATACAAGACAATAGTTTGTAACAAAAAGACAATGAGCATAAAGAGTACAATCATCTTACTCATTAATGATTTAAACATGTAAATATAGTAGCATCATTAAAACAATAAATAGTAGCATCAATGAAACGCTATATCTTGTAGAAATAATAACCCAGCTCCATCTTGCTATTGATTTCCGTCATCAAATCCAAACACTAATCGTATCAAGTGTGAGTCAATTGTCGGGTATTTGTATGTAAATTATATTTTTAATGTAAACTAAGTGTTATATCTTGTAGGAATGTTAATCCGTTTTCATCTTGATATCCGAGCAGAATTCAAGGGATTACACTTCAAACCTGTGCAATTACATAATCGAAAAAAACACATATAAAATAATGTAAGGATAGAAGTAGCACAAAAATTATTCACACAATTATAGCTCAAATTTCCATGGCCATATTGAGACACTATCCTACTCTCTGCTAGTTGAATGAATTAGTTGAATGAGGCGAACGTTTCGTTGCTATCAACTTACTGGAACAGTATCACCTGCTTATCTAAAATAATTTATCAAAAAATATTTTGGACTGCCATTTGAACGGAACAATATAGTAATAGAAAAAAATAAATACCATTTATTCTTCCAGCGAAATCCTAAGGAAGAGTTCCTGGTATATTTTTAAATATTGGATTTTGTTCATTGGAATTTTGATAAGTGGAATATTCCTCAGTGGAATATTCCTCAGTGGAACTTTCTTCTGTGGAATTTTTGCCAGAGGATTCTTCTTCAGTAGAATTTTCCTAGAACCGATCAATCGACCAAACGACATGCTCATGACAAAACACAAGTAATATTTTCAGTTTCTTTTTAGAGATTAAAAGCTTCGATGTAGGGACAAAGGATTGCAAGCTAACTAAATGGAAGTTGAAGCAAAATAGTATATCGGGACACCGTATCACCAGACATGACACTTATCTCTACGAAAAATTTGACCAGAAGTGTTGAAACTATCTTGAAAGCTACTTTGAAGAGTTGCATGATCTTCTCTTCCCAGTTGATTTTTAAGGCCGATTTATAGCCGATTTTTGGAAGAGTACCTAAACATGAATCGGCGTATTTACGATGAATCATCGATAAATATTCGAAGAAGTGTCCGTTTTATCCAAGATTTTTCGTATAAAATAAGGCAGGATGATCGTCGATTCATCGAAGAAGCACATGCATAACTAACTGTAACCGTCTTTAAATCAAGGATGATTCAAGTGCGATTTTAAGCCGTTTCATAGAAGATTCATACGAAAACAATTCACATAATCACTTCAATATTATGGGCGATTGAAGCATGATTTTAAGCAGATTTATTCAATTTATAGGGTTGAATAAAATAAAAATTATCATTTGAAAGGTATTTACGATTTTGTTTTATTTTTTACTTTATTTCATGTAGGGTACACACGTAGGTTTTTTTTACATCGATTGGTTTAATGATACATATTTTTATATACATATTAAATGGGAAAATGGAGAAAGAAATGAAGTGGTGTGGCCGGGACTCGTTCCTGCGACTGTAGTCTCATGGAGAATTGAAGCCAGTTACATATCCACTGAGCCATCCTGGACATGGTAGAAGTCAAATTTGGTTAATAGTTATTCAATATGATAACCCGCATGTTTTTAAAGTTCTTATGAATGTATATTATATTTTTGTATATTTTCATTTCTATTCTAAATGATGGAAAATATGTATATTGTATAGTAATATATATATACTGTAATTACAATTATTGAATCACGGACACCTTTTAAATGTATATGATAACTCATACAATTCACTGAAGATCATCGAAGAAATGTCCGCTATTATTCGAAGAAGATGAGTCTGTCGTAACTCAGCGATCTTCATCGAAGACGTGTCTGCTATTCATTCCTGGAATAATTAGTGAACGAGGTGTCTATCATAACACGTCGGTGATTATCGAAGACATGTCTGCTGTAAATCGGGGAGGATGAGTCTTCCATAACTCGCCGAAGATACATCTACGAGCTGCCTGCTGTAATTCAGGGAATATGAGTCTTCCATAACTCGCCGAAGATACATCTACGAGGTCGAGCTGCCTGCTGTAATTCAGGGAAGATGAGTCTTCCATAACTCGCCGAAGATACATCTACGAGCTGCCTGCTGTAATTCAGGGAAGATGAGTCTTCCATAACTCGCCGAAGATACATCTATGAGCTGCCTGCTGTAATTCAGGGAAGATGAATCTTCCATAACTCGCCGGGGATACATCTATGACCTGCCTGCTGTAATTCAGGGAAGTTGAGTCTTCCATAAGCTCTACATGAAAATATGTGCGAAATTAAAAGAATGTGTGTTTTGTACTTTTCATGAAATTAAATTGAAGATTTAGATAACTTGTTCTTGCATATCTTTATATTCTGTCCACTACTGTTTATTTTACTACATACAAGTCTGACAGTGCTGATATTGTTTTTAAAGAGTGGAAGAAGGTGGGGGAGTCTGTCAGAAAAATAAAAAGGAGAATTGAGAAGCTTTTCATTCTCCTAGAAATTTTCCTCCTATATAATGATGTTGTGACGGAAATAAAGACATCTGTAGATATACGTTTCGTTGAAAGTCATTTTGTCGACAGACGTTCTGCTGGCATGTATTTCGTCGGCAGGACATTTTTTTCGGCACGACATTTCGTCGACAGGACGTTTCATTGACAATATTTTTTGTAAAGGGATATCCCAAGCAACACAAGTTAATGGGGCCCATGTTGGCAATAGGTGTACAAATCATATTGGTACTGTGTGGTTTTTTGCAAAATGGGCCAGCATGGTGACAGCATGGGCTGTTATGTTGAAACCATCTTGGCCCAAGATGTTGCCAATATGATAATCAGTTTCAGCCATTTAATGTTGACACGTCCTATAGTAATCAGATTGGGCCAATATGAAAATTCCGCGGGACGGATTCGCCACACTCAACCAACCTTCTCCCAAGGTAACATTCCATGAGAATGGAAAACCACATTATCCCCATGCAAATTCTAGGCTACTTTTCAGTCTGCCATCTCTTGCCCATCTAACCATCTAGTGCCCATGTTGGCACAATGTGTCATGGTTGCTTGGGATTAACACACTTTAATGTTAAAAAACATGTCCTCTAACAGAAAAATGTATCAAACTATGAAATGTTTGTATTAACTGTGATCGACTAGTCAATGACAAATCCGGTGATATATACCGAATTATTATGAAACGTAAATTATTGAGATGAAATTGTTTTGAATTTTAAAAATCAGAAACGTAACTTGACCTAAAAACATTTCATGGAGTCAGAGTCAAGAGTAGATGTAGTCGGTGGCAAAACCAGCCACAAAACGGTTGCACTTGTATATTGTTATGACTTGAGTCATAGTTACCACATCTATCATTTTTTCAGTGCTAAATGATTTTTAGATTGTAGAGGATAACTCTAATCAAGTTAGGTTCATCAACTACGAAGTCTTAGATTTTTGTGTTAAGTAGGCTCGCAGGCTTAATTTATTATCACCTCTTCATTTCCTCTTACAACCGTGAGTGTAGTCACCAGTGCTTTTATTCTTTTTTGTCACAATGTTGCTGCATTAACTGTTTTGCTATTCATATATATCAATATATACATATATCTTGTTAATTTTCCATAAGCTATAGTATACGGAACTCTAAGCCTAGCAGGAATAGATGTATCTATATATTTTTCACTAACTCTGAAATAACATTGTTTCTCAAAGGTGTTGAATATCTAAAAAGGTTTACATCCTGATTATTTTACTTAAAACTCTCAAAGTCCGTTTAAATCCAAACGAAAAGTGTTTCTCTCTTTATTTATGTGTTTGTTATTCAATGGATATGCCTAGCTATTTGTTGTGATGATTTTTTTTTTCCCAGAACATGATTATCTCTCACCACGATAAGACCATCTCATCATACGATGTTCTTTTCAATTTAAGCCAAAATTAATGAACTAATAGTAATCATAACACCAATCAATATGAAGGTCTAGTATCTATTCTCAAACCCTAAGTGGAACATAATAAATTTTGTTAAGTTCCATTCATCAGAAAAAATAACTGAGAGCAATAATGCCGGAATCAAATCCATGAAGATATTTTCCACTGAGTGTTCTGATGCATTTGCAATACACGAATGCAATCTGATACAGATTTGATTGCTTCGGTAGGGTTTGACCTATTTGGGAGGAATGATGATAAAACAGAATGCATGGAATATAGGGGCCAGCCTACGTACCATAAAATTGAACCTTCCAGGCTTCCTGACAACAATTGAAGTTATAAGTATTATAATATCGGAAATTGAACTTTTTATAATGTATCTTCTTTTGTCAATTGTTTCAAATGAGAAATCAGATGATAGTGTCTTAAATTATGTTATTTTATAATCAAATCCGATCAATATAATTTAATATCCGTTATTAAGTTATTCTGAGTAAAAATTTTACGAAAGAAACAGCAAGTTATTACATTTTCTCACGGCATGCATTATTATAAGTAATTTTCATGAAGTTCTTCAAGGGAATATTTTTATTAAGTAGCTAAGTGTGTTTTTTTGACAATAAAATCTACGAACAAGAACGACAATTGAAAAGTTAAATCTCAATCATATTGGCATTTTTTACCAGTTTTTTTAAGCATCGGTTTTTGTTTTATAATGGATATTAATAATAATTATTAGAAATATGACCATAAAGGGCTTTTTACTGGTAGTGTCCTCCAATTTTCATCTCAAAACTTTTTGATTTTCCACAGCGTCTTTCACTTAGAACAATTGATGATCGGTTTGATACTACTAAACGCAAAAAAAATATTTGCCATGAAATCTGAATTTAAAATTAGATAATTTAATATCAATCAATATTGTGTCATCATCACAATTTTTATAATTAATTCGAACCTATCGGTTTCTATGTTTATATCTCTGGCTTAATTTTTATGATATAGAGGAGGTTCCATCTTTAATTATTTTTTTGAAAAACAATATTTTACAATACAAAAAAGAAGAATACAATAATACAATCCTTCATGATTTTTCAATAACCCATTTTTAAATTAAATGAATATGAACAAATATTTAAATCATATGATGGAGTTCAATTAGATATACTATATATGACGCATACAAAAATAAAGCCTAGTCCTACTTTATAGTCGTAATTCCAGTCAAATCAGCGCTTAAGTCATGTTGAAATCTCCCTTATTCATTTTCCAAAAAATTCCAGCTTTGTGAATTAATAAGCTTTTTTAAATAAACTCAAAAATACAGATATAGAAACAGAATCTCATGTTCGAATATGATATCAAAGATTATATGGGCATATGGGATGAAGGTTATATGTGGATAATTATCATCGAGCTCCATAGACTCAATATGAGCTAATTAATAGCACTAAGGAATTCTATGACTAGCGTCTCCAATCTCCTCCTTCGACTTATCGATTCAAATCTAATTTGCACTACCGAGTAAAATCTCCTTCCTCGAGATACAGATTCTACTCTCCCCCTCGAACTACCAACTGCTACCGCTTTCTTCGAAATACTAAATACAATTTCCTCCTTCTATCTACCGACTGTAATCTCCATCTACTCATCCACCTGATGAATTACCAATGTATATTCTCTTGATCTTCAGATCTAGAGCTCAATTCAACTCAGTAATTGAGTAAAATATATATATGCAGAGCTGATTGCAATGCTATATTGGACAGAATTACTGAATCTGAATCCATTGCATAGGAAGGAGGTTATCTTGGAGCGATGGAAGATTAAATGGAAACTTATCATAAACCTCAGATGATCCATATCAGGAAAATATTACCTCACATAATAAGCTAATAGTATCTACCCACCATAACCCCATTGTAAATAATAAGTTTAATAATAGTAAATATATAGAGCTGTTATAAAGGGCAGCCATAAAATGAGACTTTACAGAAAACAACTAGCCTACCTTTCTTACGGAAATTTTTTTTTAAAAAACTTGAAATGTTTTTAAGTAATGATAAATTACGTGTAAAAATTTATCATGTTTTTTCATCATTATTTATAATTTTCCAACTATGTAATAGACTATTTCGAAACATCTTCGTTAATCTGTGATTGTCTCAATTCTTGATTTATATAAAAGGAAAGTGAACTGTTTATGTAACATAATTTTTTTCACGAAATTTCAGAATGTTATGTTTTAAACGGCATAAATTTATTCATTTGTAATCTTGTATTCATAAATTAATCAATATAACTTTGTCAGAATTTGGGAGATAAAATACCATTTTATAGATTATATTTACTATTTAAAATTACCTATTTTTCCTCAGTTTCGACAATTTGTTCTTACAAAAAAAATATGATATCAGACGGTGCGAGACTGAATATTCCACATAATTATAATTAAAACCTTATTTTAATTTGTTCAGAGATATACAACTATTTAATAAAGGTTAGAAGGTTGAGAGTCACTCGGAAAACCTATATTGAAAATTCATAAATTGGATAATATTATTTGCTTATAACATGGAGTCTCATCGACTTACAATGTTTTTTTTTTTGAATTGGCAAAAAATGGCTCAGTAAAATTTAAATTATATACATACATTTATATAATTAGAAATAAAATCAAAACGATTTATATTATTATGTTCAGTAGAAATAGAATGACCTATAGCTATATGATTAACTTTTAAATATTAAATGCACATTAAGTAATAATATAAAAAAAAAATTCGATGTATTTTTTTATTAAACCAATTTTCACGGTCACATTTTTGGAACTTCATCTTCTTTATATATTTGTACCTGAATGTTTCTTGAACCTAAGACCAGACGCATATAAAGGAAGGAGAGACCAGTGAGCGTATATGTGTCATGACAATATCATCACTTGCTATCTTTGTTGTCAGCTCTACAAAAAGGCTCTGAATATTGTGCTAGGTAAATAGAATATAAAGAAACAAAAGCAGTAAATTTAATACTTGTCATGAAAGATAAGAGACTTGACATGAAATGCAAAGGCTTCCGAGTACCTAACAGTGATTGTACATCTATATACAAATTTAATAATTTGGAAGTGGCAATATTTGAATTCATTTGTCTTAAGGGGTCAACCCATCGATTTTTGTGCAAATTATCAAATTCATGTCCCAAATTTTTGTGAAGGTACGACCACTTGAGTACGACCACAAAAGGGAAGGGTCGGGTGAGGGTCAAAATTCATGTTTTCTGAACTATTTTATTTCTGAACCAATCGTTCTGAGTATATGTAACTTCGCAAAAAAAAAATTATTTTTCTGTAACTTTTTCGATTTTGGCATTAGTTTACGAAAATAATGCAGTTTTTCATTTTTTTTACAAATTTCGAAAGACGAGAAGTGTATGAATGTATATGCTAGAATCAAAACAAAGACAGTTTCTAGAATCATTGAAGCATTTTAAATAAAACTATAGAGGGGGTTTTCAAATTCCAATCTGTTTTTTTTTTGTTTTATGAGCATTTTTTAATGACTAACTAAAATTTTCGAAACAAAAAATCCAATATATTCGATTTTGAACTGCGATAAAAGAAGAAAGAGAATGAAATTTCATGGAAAAACATGAGAATATTTGTTATTAATGTTCAAAGGATTCTAAAAGTGTCTTTGGTTTTCCTGTAGCGTGAAAACTCATTGTTTTCTTGTCGTTTTTAGTTGGAAAATAGAAAATAGAATTTGGTTTTGCAAATTTCAAAAGACGATAAGTGTATGAATGTATATGCTAGAATGAAAAGACAGTTGGAGCATTTTTAACAAAAATTATTGAGATTTTATAATTTCTCTCGTTTTCTTTTTATCGCAGTTCAAAATAGAATTTTTTTGAAAATTTTATTTATTCATCAAAAAATGATATAAAAAATAGCAGGTATGAAAATTGAAAAAAAGCTCTCTTCACATTTTTTAGAAATGCTATAGGATTCCAAAACTGTCATGTTTTTCACTCTAGGATTCACACTCATACACTTCTCGTTTTTTTGAAATTTGTATAAATAAAAAATAAAAAATTACAATATTTCCATGGATACTTCATCAAAAATAATTATTCTTGTTCTTCAATTCATTGATAGCTTAGGGTTGAGAACAAATCTTACTGAAATCTCAAAGAAAAAAATCAGCTGGCTAATATATTTGGTTATTGACGGCCGTTTAATTTTCATGTTCACATCTGAACTTCTATCAATACGTTTGCTTGGAAACTCACCATCTTACCTGCAGATCTTTTTTAGATAAAAAATAGAAAAGCGAGCATGAAATGAAACTGTTATAAATCGAAACAATTATAATCGCCAACATATGCATCAATGAAAACACAGACGGAAATACCAATATTCAATATGGTCACCAACAACGTTGGTAGAGTTGAATGAAGAGGCTGCTTTTTCGCAGGCCAGATAGGGTCAATATTAGTAACATCAATTATATAGAATATTTACTACAATATATACCACAATATGCTTTATCTGAAATCTGTAGATGCTGCAGTAAATTGTTTTTCGTCATGAAATAGTGTTGCTGCTTCATATAGTCACTTTCATGGGCAATTTTATGTAAATCTGTTTGGATTAATCATTTTTTTTCAAAATTAGTTGAATTCATTCATGGTTGAAAAAATAGTATCATTAGAGGTAAGTCATGGGATTTTATTTCAGTTAACAATAATGAGTTTTTGAGTAGGAATCAAATAGTTGATGTTTCGTGGTTTTTCACGACTATTGCTCCAGTTAACCTGATATTAATATACCATAATAGATTTATAAGAAAGTTGAGTTACTTTTCTACATGATAATTATGTAAATTTTTATAGTGTAGCACAATCTTATAAATTGTTATCAATAATACCGAAATTAAAATCAAAACAAGATTAAGGAAGTTATTGAAGTTTA
Source organism: Caprella mutica (assembly GCA_947561585.1). Classification (NCBI taxonomy): domain Eukaryota; kingdom Metazoa; phylum Arthropoda; class Malacostraca; order Amphipoda; family Caprellidae; genus Caprella; species Caprella mutica. Next base: position 8,149 of record CANNZV010001126.1, on the reverse strand, counting down.
AAATTTGGAAAAAAAACACTCTATACATTAAATAAAATAAGATGCTCTCAGTATACTATCCTAAATGCAAGTAGGAGCATATTCGAATCTGCAGTTAAGCCGATCGTGGTAGTCACAACGGCAACCAGGGAGCAGCGAGGGTGCAGCGTGGGTGCCAAACTGACTACTTTTGGCGCTAATTCAACTCCGGTGTTTTTTCGCAAACTACTCTGGGCACCTGCTCCCATTTGCCTACCACGCTGCCTAACTGCGGATACGCGGCCCTTGGCCAAAACTGCTATAATAGTAATATAATATTACAGTCGTAGCTAGGGTCCGCGCATCCGCAGTTAGGCAGTGGACTGAGCAAATAGGAGCAGGTCCCCAAAGTGATTCTGCGCAGTTACACTGTAGTAGAACTATCTCCCAAAGCGGTCAGTTTGGCTCCCACACTGCACTTTCGATGCTCCCTGAATTCCGTGGTGACTCCCAAGATTGGCTCAACCGCTGCCTCGAACCTGTTCTTATTTACACTTGAAATAGTAACTATCTAAAAGTGTACCAGTGTAGATTCCCTTTCATAATGGTCTGCTCATCCATCTATCACCCTAATATACATCTTCCCATTCCCCATGCATCCAATTTTCTCAGTTGATTTCTCATCCTAATCTCTTTTATGTGATTGCTGCTGAGTGCAGTACACAATTATTGCTCTTCACAATCAACATGAGCATGATAGGAATAGTTAACATGTCGAGATGGTTGAGAGAGATTTTAGCGTGTGACCCCAGGCAATTTGACCACTGGTTATTTGACCCATTTATAATTTGACTCCCAGTGAATTTACACCCGTTAATTTCTCACCTGCTAATTTAACCCCACCCAATTTGGCTTCCGGTAATTTTATTCACATTATTTGTTTTTAGATGATTCACTTAATTAAATATAATGTTAATTATATTTTACTAAGCTACAAGATCTTAAGATATATTCATTAGTTCATTGCATTCTAAATATTTGATATAGATGCAGCTGCAGCAGTGGTAGTTTTGTGTTTTGAATCGATAAACTACAGAACTTATTCTAAAATGTTGTTGTATGTTTACGTAATATTGACCCTATATATTTAAATTTGAGCCTCATCCTAGAGTTAAATAATGGTATTCAAATTACCAAAGTTTAGTTTATAGGAAGTAAATTATAGGCCGCCGTATTACCAGTGGTCAAATTGCCAGGGGTAAAATTGACGTTGGTAAAATTACAGGTGGTTAAATTAATTGGGATTTATTCGATATTATATAATCGAATCTATCTATGCTATAATAATTTAGTTGTCTTTATTACTTTTCTGATATTTGTAAATAATGTATATATGTGTGAAATTGATTATGGTCATTGAATTATATCAGTAGATAACCCTTTAAATTATATGATCTTACTGATTAGTAACCAGTCCTCAAATTACTATGTAATTTTAGTCATCCATTTGTATAGGTTTATAATAAATATGGAAAAACAGATCAAAAAATGAATTTTCACCGACAAAAAAAATGTTCATCGTTTTAAATTCTCTGTGTTTCAATGTTATAATATACAAACTGTTTGAGTTAATGCTATTAGCAATTTAAGCCATGCGTGCATTGCTACATACTTGATATTCTGTCAGAATTCACACTTTGTACATAACAGTATGAGAAGCTTAGAATTATTCAATGTTATACAGTATTGAATATAATAATATTGTAAATGCATGATTTCCTTTTGCTAAGTTATGAGAGGAATCCAAGAGTGGAATGCATGAGTCCATATCCATTATTGACAAGAGTATTAATTTAATATGTAGGTATTGTGGAATATTTAGTTCTTTTCATTCGTTTTTAATGTTCAGTTTGTATGGATTCGTCTCCTTACTGGTCACCAATGTAATGAAAAAATCTGGTTTTGTAGTCCTTTATTAATAAGTTTATCATATAATTAATAAATACTAAAGGGTGAATTTTTCTACCTAATTTCTAACGAACAGGTAAGTCTCTCTCAAACACACATATATAGTGCAAATGTTTTCTTTAACTAGGTACTAGTCTAATTTTGGAGCTATATGATACCCGATTCATTTTGAGCTACGTTATGCATCCCAGGTAAAAAAAATTATTCCCGGGAAATTTCATGTAGTTATTCACTCGATATCCCCATCGTTATCGAGAGGATGCCCCCATTTTGGTATTTTTGCGATAAGGGAATATCCCCAAATGATATCAAGGGAATAATAATGGGATTTAAATATATTATCCCCTGAATATTCCCTCGGTATCAAGGGACGGGCAAGGAATATCATAATTATTATTCATTCAATAACACGGGGATAAAAATGGGATAGTGAGGAGATATTCTCTCAACATCAGGAGGATCAAATGGGAATATTCCCTGAATCTTACCTGAATATCAAGAATAGAGCAGCGCTATAAAAGAAGGATACTAAAATTGATATTTTCTAGCTTATAGTGCATATGTACGTTTGGCTTAAATGAATTACTTCAATGATACATATTGATACATATTGTGGGAGGGCTCAATAACTAATAAAATAATTATGAAAAACTAAAATGGAAACTACTAAATTCCAATATTTTAATTTAAAACAGTGTAATACCAAATAATATAATTCAAAAACCACCAATTACTTGAAACATAATTAAGAAACGCATAATTAGAGAAACTCATAAAACGAGAAAAATAATAACTGGTATTATAATTCAAGGTATATGAATATGCAATAAATTAATTATAAAAACTTTATTTCCAAAATTTCAATTTATGAGTAATTTAATATACAAACATTCAAAAAGCGATACAAAAATATAAGATACAATAATTGAAGAACGTATGAAATGAGGTAGAATAATTGAGAAACTGACAACTATAAATAATGTATTAAGAAAACAACTAATTCACAAACACACAACTAACGATATAATTTTAAGCGCAAACGTATTACGCGCAATGAAAATAGCTCAACTTCAAATAGTCGCAAGATGAATAGTGCAATGTGGAATAGACGCAACGATGCCCCGCCCATCCTTTCTGTGCAGCTGCGCCAATCAGCGCTCGGTTCTTGCGACGTCATGGATCTTATTTTCTTGACGTCATCAATGAATGGAACTAATAACCGAATGAGGACTTTTTTATCATCATTCAAAGTTTAAACCACTGTTCGTTTGATTTTATTAAATTATAAACTAAAGTAATGAATATATAATTGTTTAACTCCAATTTTAATAAGTTGTACATGCTTTGAAAACAATAGATTGATAACCCCACGTAGTCTGAGTGTCTGATTATATAAGTATACTTTATTCTTTATGATCAAATATGTGGAACCTTCCTAACTGCCTATCTAGCTTAAATGATGTTTTATGAAATTTCGAATAAGGAATAATAGTCCCAGATTGTTTATTTAACAGTTGAACTTAATAGTGCATAATACGTTATAATTACTAGATATAATATGTAGAATTTTCTTTTCAGATAATCGTGTTTTAAACCCGTCGTTCGATCCCCGTGTTCAACTTCCCATACTTCCTTAGATAGGTAATTAGTTCGGTAAGTAGTTTGCATACATAGGTAGGCAGTTAAGTAAGTAGTTTGCTTAGGTAGGCAGTTCGGTATGTAGTTTGTAAAGGTAGACAGTTAAGTATGTAGTTTGCTTAGGAAGGTAGATAAGTATGAAGTTGGCTTAGGTAGGTAGTTTGCATAGATAGGTAGTTACTAGGTAGTTCGGCATGTAGTTTGCTTAGGTAGGTAGTTCTGTATGTAGTTTGCTTAGGTAGGTAGTTCTGTATGTAGTTTGCTTAGGTAGGTAGTTCTGTATGTAGTTTGCTTAGGAAGGTAGTTAAGTATGAAGTTTGCTTAGGTACGTAGTTTGGTATGTAGTTTGCATAGATAGGTAGTTACTAGGTAGTTCGGCATGAAGTTTGCTTAGGTAGGTAGTTCTGTATGTAGTTTGCTTAGGTAGGTAGTTCTTTATGTAGTTTGCTTAGGTAGGTAGTTCGGCATGTAGTCTGCTTAGGTAGGTAGTTCTGTATGTAGTTTGCATAGATATGTAGTTACTAGGTAGTTCGGTATGCAGTTTGCTTAGGTAGGTAGTTCGGTATGTAGTTTGCTTAGGTAGGTAGTTCGGTGTGTAGTTTGCTTAGGTAGGTAGTTCGGTGTGTAGTTTGCTTAGGTAGGTAATTTGGTATATAGTTTGCTTAGGTAGGTAGTTTGGTATGTAGTTTGCTTAGGTAGGTAGTTCGGCATGTAGTTTGCTTAGATAGGTAGTTCTGTATGTAGTTTGCTTAGGTAGGTAGTTAAGTATGTAGTTTGCCTAGGTAGGAAGTTCGGTATGTAGTTTGCATAGATAGGTAGTTACTAGGTAGTTCGGTATGTAGTTTGCTTAGGTAGGTAGTTCGGTATGTAGTTTGCTTAGGTAGGTAGTTTGGTGTGTAGTTTGCTTAGGTAGGTAGTTCGGTGTGTAGTTTGCTTAGGTAGGTAGTTTGGTGTGTAGTTTGCTTAGGTAGGTAGTTCGGTATGTAGTTTGCTTAGGTAGGTAGTTCGGTATGTAGTTTGCTTAGGTAGGTAGTTCGGTATGTAGTTTGCATAGGTAGGTAGTTACTATGTAGTTCGGTATGTAGTTTGCTTTGGTAGGTAGTTCGGTATGTAGTTTGCTTAGGTAGGTAGTTCGGTGTGTAGTTTGCTTAGGTAGGTAGTTCGATATGTAGTTTGCTTAAGTTGGTTGTTCGGTATGTAGTTTGCTTAGGAAGGTAGTTCGGTATGTAGTTTGCTTAGGTAGGTAGTTCGGTATGTAGTTTGCATAGGTAGGTAGTTTGGTATGTTGTTTGCTTAGGTAGGTAGTTCGGTATGTAGTTTGCTTAGGTTGGTAGTTCGGTATGTAGTTTGCTTAGGTAGGTAGTTCTGTATGTAGTTTTCTTAGTTAGGTAGTTTGCTCAGGTAGATAGTTACAAGGTATTCCGTTATGTAGTTTGCTTAGGTAGGTTGTTTGGTATGTAGTTTGCTTTGGTAGGTAGTTCGGTATGTAGTTTGCTTAGGTAGGTAGTTCTGTATGTAGTTTGCTTAGGTAGGTAGTTAAGTATGTAGTTTGCTTAGGTAGGTAGTACGGCATGTAGTTTGCTTAGGTAGGTAGTTAAGTATGTAGTTTGCTTAGGTGTGTAGTTCTGCATGTAGTTTGCATAGATAGGTAGTTACTAGGTAGTTCGGTATGCAGTTTGCTTAGGTAGGTAGTTCGGTATGTAGTTTGCATAAATAGGTAGTTACTAGGTAGTTCGGTATGCAGTTTGCTTAGGTAGGTAGTTCGGTATGCAGTTTGCTTAGGTAGGTAGTTCGGTATGTAGTTTGCTTAGGTAGGTAGTTCTGTATGTAGTTTGCTTAGGTAGGTAGTTCGGCATGTAGTTTGCTTAGGTAGCTAGGTAGTTAAGTACCTATGTAGTTTGCTTAGGTAGGTAGTTCAGTAAGTAGTTTGCTTAGGTAGGTAGTTCAGTGTGTAGTTTGCTTAGGTAGGTAGTTCGGTGTGTAGTTTGCTTAGGTAGGTAGTTCGGTATGCAGTTTGCTTAGGTAGGTAGTTCGGTGTGCAGTTTGCTTAGGTAGGAAGTTAAGTATGTAGTTTGCTTAGGTAGGTAGTTCTGTATGTAGTTTGCTTAGGTAGGTAGTTCTGTATGTAGTTTGCTTAGGTAGGTAGTTTGCTTAGGTAGGTAGTTCGGTATGTAGTTTGCATAGGTAGGTAGTTCGGCATGTAGTTTGCTTAGGTAGGTAGTTCTGTATGTAGTTTGCATAGATAGGTAGTTACTAGGTAGTTCGGTATGCAGTTTGCTTAGGTAGGTAGTTCGGTATGTAGTTTGCTTAGGTAGGTAGTTCGGTGTGTAGTTTGCTTAGGTAGGTAGTTCGGTGTGTAGTTTGCTTAGGTAGGTAGTTCGGTGTGTAGTTTGCTTAGGTAGGTAGTTCGGTGTGTAGTTTGCTTAGGTAGGTAGTTAAGTATGTAGTTTGCTTAGGTAGGTAGTTCGGTAGGTAGTTTGCATAGATAGGTAGTTACTAGGTAGTTCGCTATGTAGTTTTCTTAGAGAGGTAGTTCGGTATGCAGTTTGCTTAGGTAGGTAATTCGGTATGTAGTTTGCTTAGGTAGGTAGTTCGGTGTGTAGTTTGCTTAGGTAGGTAGTTCGGTGTGTAGTTTGCTTAGGTAGGTAGTTCGGTGTGTAGTTTGCTTAGGTAGGTAGTTCGGTGTGTAGTTTGCTTAGGTAGGTAGTTCGGTATGTAGTTTGCTTAGGTAGGTAGTTCGGTATGTAGTTTGCTTAGGTAGGTAGTTCTGTATGTAGTTTGCTTAGGTAGGTAGTTCGGTGTGTAGTTTGCTTAGGTAGGTAGTTCGGTGTGTAGTTTGCTTAGGTAGGTAGTTCGGTGTGTAGTTTGCTTAGGTAGGTAGTTCTGTATGTAGTTTGCTTAGGTAGGTAGTTCTGTATGTAGTTTGCTTAGTTAGGTAGTTCTGTATGTAGTTTGCTTAGGTAGGTAGTTACTAGATAGTTCGGTATGCAGTTTGCTTTGGTAGGTAGTTCGGTATGTAGTTTGCTTAGGTAGGTAGTTCGGTATGTAGTTCGCTTAGGTAGGTAATTACTAGTTAGTTCGGTATGCAGTTTGCTTTGGTAGGTAGTTCGTTATGTAGTTTGCTTAGGTAGGTAGTTCGGTGTGTAGTTTGCTTAGGTTGGTAGTTCCGTATGTAGTTTGCTAAGGTAGGTAGTTCTGTATGTAGTTTTCTTAGGTAGGTAGTTTGCTCAGGTAGGTAGTTACAAGGTAATCCGGTATGTAGTTTGCTTAGGTAGGTAGTTCTGTATGTAGTTTGCTTAGGTAGGTAGTTCTGTATGTAGTTTGCTTAGGTAGGTATTTAAGCATGTAGTTTGCTTAGGTAGGTAGTGCGGTATGTAGTTTGCTTAGGTAGGTAGTTCGGCATGTAGTTATATTAGATAGGTAATTTGGTATGTAGTTTGCTTAGGAAGGTAGTTCGGTATGTTGTTTGTTCAGGTAGGTAGTTTGGTATGTAGTTCTCTTAGGCACCTTGGTAGTTGGTAGCTCAGTATGTAATTTGCATGGGGTATGGTCATTAGCCCCCTCCCCCCCCCCCCTGTTTTTGATCCTTATTTATCTAGTTAAACAAAGGAAGAGCTACCTAGATAGAAATAACTGAGAGGCGCTAATGTATTTTGCTGTATCCGCTAGTTTGTTGTACAGCACACTTCATGATTATTTAATGACCTGACAGGGGGGGGGGGGGGGGGTTGGGGGCGGCACGTTCATCGATATACATATATCTGATGTTTAATCAGTAATGAACTACATTAGTGTCAATAATGATTAAACAATATAGGTAAATAAGGATTAAAAAAAATGGGGGCTTGTGACCGGGGGGGCTCCTGACCGGGAGGGGCTCATGAGCGGGGGGGGGGGGGGCTTATGACTTACATCCATTATGTTCACATCAGGAACTAACTAAGTGGGTACTTCTGAGTTATATGTACAGTACGAGTCAAAAAAAGCGGATACGAGAGTAGAATCGCGATAACTTCAACAAGAACTATCGTATCTTCGTGTGGTTTTCTTTGACTAATGCAGAATTTCCTAATAGTTTTTCTACAGCGTGATCATAAGTAGAGGGTTACAATGAAAACAATTTCATATTATGAAGATATATAGTAAAACATTCTTTACCAAAAATATCCATTATCTTCCATTTTTTTAAATTCATTATTTTGCGATTTTCTGGCTGCTTTCATTGATTTTATGATCACATCAGAATTGCCTTCGATAAATTCACACCATTTGTCATTCGTTCTTTTAATTGTTGCCGATTAGCAGGTGAGGTGGACAATGTCATTTTTCAATCAACTCCACAAGAAAAAAAATCGTAACTTGTTAAATCTGAGCTCATGCATGACTCTTCCAATTACTCGATGTTAAAGAACTTCCTTCAGTCGTTCTTTAGCAGCAAGTATTCTGTGTATTGGGTCACCATCCTGTTGCCTGCACCCACCATACTTGATTCAGTCTTTTTCAATAAATATGTCGTAGTTCCTGATATTTCCGCTAAGGGTTCCGCTATAAATGAGGGTGCTTAAAATCGTCATAATTTTCGTAG